>CM069860.1:163322946-163922946 GCA_036172795.1 Pelodytes ibericus | reverse complement strand
TGAGAAAGACAAGTCACATTGATAGGGAAAGGAACACACATAAAGTGGAGCACGCCCATCATCTTTTCCAAAATCTAATACTGAGCAGAACTTAAAATGCACATCATCCAACTTGCCATTTTACAACAGATGCCGCTAAGAAATGTGATATTCAGAAGTGTGAGCAGGCGTGGAGGAAGGAATAGTATATTGCAACACACAGTTCCAATAGGACCAGCTTAGAGGCCCACACTTATTATATGATCGTCTGTCGGGACTGACAAGTGAGAGTGTAGCACAGCTCTAATGAACATGAACCAGGCATCACAGCAAAAAGGGATAGGCAAAAAGTGAAGCCAAAAGGGGAGTCCATATGGTCAGGGCCAGCAGATAAGGTTCTTGAGTAAGGAGGAGTATGAAAAGCCCAGGTCGGGGTATGAGAAGGTAACAAAGTCAAAAAGGTGTCCAAAAAGTCAAAGCCAGGTAATCCAAAAATAGTAGTAATCACAGGTAGGATAAGGACAACAAGGTACTAGCTTGGGAATAAACAAGCATGGATTGACAAATGAGCAGGGTTTATATAGGGCATAGGACCATAACCACTCCCACCAGCAAGTACCTCCCCTACTGAGATGCTGAATAATAGGTGTCCTTAGAAGGCACTGCCTACCTCCCTCCTTCTACCTTGAACCTCTGTTGAGACAGCCACTTCACGGGAAGATGGAGCTCCGGAGGTAAGTACCACAGGTGGGGGGCTCTCCTGAATGGAGGTAGAAGGGCCTGGAGCCTGACATCGGCACAATAAAATTGCACTCCCTGTCTCATATGAGTTATGTTTCCAGGTTCTCTTGCATGTGGGAATGCAATGTAATCCATGAAATGGATTCAGAGCACATCGGACTCTTCCGCCATGAAAAAAGGGTTTATTCACAATATCAAGATTTTTTTTTTAATAATATTTTTATTAAAGTTTTAAAATGGTATAATATATCATACAACATTGGCATATATATAATGACTTATGACCCATTGTCAAAACTCAACAAGCAATAGAATAAAATACACAAAAATATTATAAATATTTGCATATGAAATAAGTAAATTAAGCACAAAAATAAAATAAAGTGTCAAGTAAATAATAACAACATGGCACTAAAAAAGTCAGGAAGCAGAGTATGTAATCAGTCAGGTGGGAACATGGTTAAAGTCCAAATTTTATCTTTCAAATCATCTTGTCACATTGACCATTCATGCTGCAATATAGATGTGAAAGTAGATGGATCACGAAAAGCCAATTCACACCTTTTATTTTCAAAAACGAGAAATAAGACCTCACCTACAGTTGGTACAGTGGGTGACTTCCAATGACAAGAGATGATGGAATTAGCTGATATGAGAAGATGACCTAGTATCATTTTTTTGTATCTAGCTAGGTTAGATGGAATTTTCTTACAGAGCCAAAGACACAGGGATAATATTGCGTTGAATTCTAATATGTGATTAATTAATTTGAGAATTTTCAGCCAATAAGTTTTAATTTGGGGACAAGAATAGAAGACGTGGAGTAATGTACCAATTTGACCACAGTCTCTTCAACATTTATTATTTTCGCTAAAGTGCATGTTAAAAAATTTGGAAGGGGTTAGGTACCATCTATAAATTAATTTGTAATGGGATTCCAAATGGTTTGCACATTGTGTGATAACCTTTAAGGATAATAACAATTAATTCCACTCCTGTACTGTGTATATCCCTCCCAGCTCACTCTCCCACCTCAACATGTAATTTGTTTTATGTCATGGCCTTTACCAGGTCAGGTAGGAGTTTCAGTGCAGGGATAGTGGAGGTGTCTGGTTGCATGTTATTTATTGTGCAGGTTGAGAACAGAAAATAGAAACAAAGAGATAAGGAAGGCAATAAGGACTGAAGGAGAGACAAAAGGCAACTTTAGGAAAGAACTGCAGAATAGGAAAAGAGGTTGAGAGGAACTGCAGTATAAACAAAGAGCAACAGAGCGGACTGTAGACAAAGCAGTTTTTGTAAAATGGATAATTGTAACCATGCACTATGCCTCTCCCTCTACTTTTTAAACAGTTACTTTTCTGTTTCAGCTCTGCTTGGCTGTCATTTAGTTCACTTCCTCTCCAGCGCTGGGACCTGGATACAGCAGCTGCTTCACAGGGCCTGGTTGTGGCTGCATAAACGTGGGGTCCCAAACCTGCAAAGGGATTGCAGTTACCCAGCACCAGGTCCTGTGTCTCCACCATGCAACGTAGCTCCTGATCTCGGGCGCACAGGGTCTATTACCATCTGGGACCCCGTGCGTTACAATAATTTAATCCTACTAGGTTTTTTGTTCCAAATAAATTAAACAAGGGCAGAGTGGACTTTTCTAAAAAAAAAAAGGATAAAGATATAGAGAGGGGAATTGTTCTAAGTATATATAAAATTTTTGTAAGGAGAGTCATTTTGACCAAGTTAATCCTACCTAACCAAGAGACTTTGAACCCACACCATCTCTTAATGTCTTCCCTAAGTTCGAACCAGACCTTTTCTAAATTACATCTACGCATCTTGGACAACTTCTTGCACAGACTGATGCCCAGATAAGAAATATAGGAGTCCCTCCAATCGAAATCATACAATTCCTTCATGGTATCCAAATCGAAACATGGTATAAAAAACTAAAGCGCTTGAGTTTTTGTTGTATTTAATTTGTAACAAGGTTTTTTTAAAGAAAGTATGATGTCATCTGCAAATAAACCAATTTTATGTTCTTTATCTCCTACGGAAATGCCTTCAATGTTAACTGATTTGCGTATCATTTCTGCCAGAGGTTCCATTGCCAACACAAATAAAAGTGGTAATAATGGACATCCCTGTCTCGTGCCGTTAGATAATTCAAATGTCTCAGACATGAATCCAGCCGCCGAAAGTCTAGTCATAGGCTTGTAATATAATGCAAACACAGTGCTGATGAAAGTATCATGCAAACTGAAACATGATAGTACCTCTCTAAGGTAATATCAATTAATCCTATCAAACTCCTTCTCCGCATCTAAAGAAAGAAACAGAGAGGGTGTGTGATCCACTCGAACTTGGTGTATCAAATTAATGAAAAGGTGTGTGCTGTCCGGTGCCTGACTGTTCATAATAAATCCCACTTGATCATAGCTAACCAATGACGGATTAATTTGAGATAATCTATTTGCTAAAATTTTTGAGAATATTTTTGTGTCACTGTTGATCGATGATATGGGACGAAAATTGTAGCACGCAATGGGTGCTTTGCCAGTCTTAGGCAATGTAATTATCTGAGCATTCAAATTCACTTCCAGCATTTCACCAGTCTTCCAATAGTAATTACATAACTGAGTTAAATATAGGATTAAAATGTCAGAAAAAGATCTATAATAAGACATGATAAATCCGCCAGGACCCAGGGCCTTGCCTATAGGAATCATACTAATAACATCTATGATTTCCCTTGGGGATATAGGCGCATTTAATGATTCTAATTTGTCTTTAGAAATTCGTCTCAGAGGAACCTTACCCAGGAAAGTGCAATTTTTTTCAAATGTGGGCTGTATAATATTGGGATCAGAAACCAAATTATTTTTATAATAATTTGCAAACATATTACTAATATTTCTAATATGAGTAATTTTTATATCCTAAACATTTATCAAGTATTCAATTCTGGACTGGGAGATCCTATGGCCTAACTTTGAAGCTAATAATGAGGAAGCGTTATTGCCTTTTGCATTAAAAGTCTGCTTTAGTCTCTTTAAGCCGTATATCAGGGCCGTAAAATTCATCTGAAGTGTATTCATTTTGTTTTTAACATCAAGTATCTCTTCAGCAAGGGATGAAGAAGGATCAAATTTGTTTGCCAAATTTAAAGTGTATAGTTTAGTTTCTAGGTCTTTTAGGTTTGTTAATCTAATTTTCTTTAAAAAGGAAGCTCGCTGAATAAAGTGACCTCTTATAACAGCTTTATGAGCATTCCATAAAGAAGTAATTTTTTTAGATTTGGATCAGAATTTTCCCCTGAAATAATTAGAAAGCTCTGTTTTGGTAATGGAATTATTTTCAAGATCAGTGACTTAATAACCACTTAATCTCTATTGCCTGTCTGGGTTCGACCGAATGGACTCTTCTTGATATAACATTATGGGGCATGATCATATCAGTATATCAGACCCAGAATATCCGAACGTATAATAAAAGGAATAACACTTTCGCTTGCCAAGAATCTGTCAATCCGAGAATACAAATTTTGAATAGGTGAGTAGAAGGTGTAGTCTCTCTCCTTCATGTAAAATATGCCAACAGTCAAATAGGCCTTGTGAAAAGAGAAATTTAGAACAAAGATTCAACAATTTTTCACTACAACAATTTTTAGCGGACGATTCTCTAACTATATCAATATTGTGATCTAAAACAAAATTAGTGTTGCCACCTATAATCAGTCTGCCCTCAAAACTGTTGGACACTTTGTTAACAATTTAAAAAAAAAACGTGAACTTGATCAGAATTAATCAATTAATCAATATATATCATCTATATTTGATGTTCCTCCTTCGTAGTTCTGCTGAAAACTGACCAAACTCCTTTCTTCTTTGTATGGTCATAGGAGAGAAGTCTTGGAAAATATTAATGTTTTTAAATTTGTTTGGAAACCTTGTGGCTCTTAGTGCCCATAGAAATTCCTCTTTTGTTTTAAAGAAGTGAATCCTAGTGATAACATCCTTTGGAGCTTCTTTAGGAGCTGAGATAGGTTTTGGTACCAATAAATAGGATCTATTTGTAATTCCACGTCTGTAAATGAAGGTTTAATCGATTTCATGATTGCCTTCATATAGTCTTCTAATTCATTAGGATGTATGTTATCAGGTATACCTCTTATTCTGATATTGTTCCTTCTATTGCGGTCTTGTAAATCTGCTACTTTAGCAATTAGTTTTTGGTTTTCTAACTTAAAGTGCATTTCTAATGCTCTCTTCTTTTCAACTTGAACATCCGCGTGTTGAAGGAGTGTTAATTCCATTTTCTCCGTTTTAGACTTTAATATGGTTACTTTTTTCTTTATGAAAGTCAGGTCTTGTCGTAGATCTTCTCTAAGGTCTTGTCTAATAGATTGTATAATTTCCCAGATTAGGGCAGGCGATGCTGGAGGACCTTGTAGTTTGTTGGATGGTAATGAAGATTTAAATCCCGGTAGATTTAATGTTGTTCTGTGTTCTGGAATAAATTTCTGATTCTTGCTTAGATTGGCCTCAGGTGAGTGTTGAATATTTGTATCCAGATTTGTTATGTCCCAATCAATAGATGAAGAATTCTGTTCAAGCGTATCCATATCTTCAGAAAGTAAGGGGCTCTGAACTTTCTTATAGTATGTTCCTTTAATTATATTAATGTTAGAATTATAATGTGAAGAATTACCTTCTTGTTCGTTTGCATTGTTTTTATATTTGTTTCCCGAATAAGCTTTATTCGCTTGATTGATCATTACCCTATGTTCATCATATAATTTAATTGGTGAAAAGCTTCCGTGTCAATTTCTGTTATGTTAGTGCGTTCTAATCCTGCAAGCTCATCACCAACTGTCAAATCTCTGTGGGAGGATGGTTTATTAATAACGACATCATATTTTTACTTCTTTTAGGGGGATTAATAGTTTCTTATTTAAAGATGATGTAAACTTTTCTTCAGTTAATGTAGGGTTAGTCACTGGTGATTTTAATATGCTTCGTCCTGTCAACTTTCCTTCAGGGGTCATAGACATCATTAGCGACTTACTATGAGTCGCTCCTGGATTCTTCCGTTTAGCTTTCTGCATCATGTCCTTTTCTTTTTTTTCAAAATCTTTTCTCTCTTTCTATCTCCTCACTGGATCAGTAGTTTATTTAGTATATTTTTTTTCTTGTTAAAATTAGATATTAAGGTAAATTATCACATTTAATTGCTTAGTGTCACAGGACCTCCCTTAGAAGGCAGCCATCTCCGTCGCTGGCTAAGCCATGCCCCCTTATCAAGAATTTTTGTGACCAAAACAAACTGCAGGAAAACAATGCGATTCATGCCGGAAGCTTACTCAGAAATGATTTTGACTTTGTAGGAGCAAGTCAGAGAAAGTCATATTCCCATGGTAGGTAGACTAAAGACATCTTACCCAACACCCTAAAATATAGGATTCAATTAGGATTTAATAGCACGTTATAGGTAAAAATATTACATACCAGAAAATGGAGAGATTTGAATTTTATGGAGTTTAATCAGAGCTAAATGGAACTTTGAATAACACCAAAAAATACCCGAGGCTTCATTAATTGCTGCCCTTGGTGACAACAAACCTGTTTACATTTAGCACACTGTCTAACAATCAATTAGTTAGATTACAGAGACGTATCTGCATCACTTGTTGACGTTTAATATTAATATTTACTTCTGTCATCTAGCATGCTTAATACCAAATTGTGAACTAAAACTTGAACAACATTAATTGTAGAAGTTGTCATGCTGAGTATCAGCAACCACATACATTTAGCATTGGATTATTAGTCTGGAGTATGAAAATACGTACTTATCCAAAGTAGTAAAGAGGTTTGGTTTTATATAAATCAGCCATTGTAAGAGATCCTCTGGTGCGGTTTCTGATGGGTTTGAACTCAATCCAGTGAAAGCATTCTTGGAGATCCTACATGAAACAGAGACATTCAGTTAATAACGGAGTCTTCAGATGCTTTTCCTAAATATACACTTTACCTAATATCACTGATATCAATTTTGTGATATTTTTAAAATAATTTATGCACAGCAGTTTATCATACTCAAAATCAACCTACACCCCTACTCTACCAATAAGCTATTTGTGAATTTATTGGTTTACTTTATCGTGGTAAGTGGTGGGCTCCATAAATAATACTGCAAAAGTGATAAAATAAAGGTTATCAGGGAAAAAGAGGAAGATATTTTCGATTTATGTAGTAACAAATTTACAAAAAAAAAGAGATGATTGGGAGTTGAATGGGGCATGGTTCCCCAGAAATATTCCAGCTACATGTTGACTTTCTCCTCCTTGTACCCTACCAAACCCCCCCCCCCCCCCCCCACTTGTCAGGAATAAACAGGTGACCTATTTGCAGCTCCCTGTCTCCTCCTGCACACTTTACTTCTGGTGCAGGACACAGACAGAATGCTGCACAAATAGTCCAGCAATAATAGAGTAACACACAGCTCTATACAACATAACTGTGTCACTGGGTACGCAGAGAGTACGAGGTTCCATGTGGAGCAGCAGCAATATGCTTGGAAATAAAAACAGGTTTCGACAGCACTTTGTAAACCTCATTACAAAATATAATATCCACTCGATGCTTCATTCAAATAAGGGTGATTTGTTGTAGGTTAACCTATGCAGGTTATGAATGCTAATGCTGTAATGCTAAGATAGTGTATATAGTTTATGTTTGCCATTAATATGCCACTGCTAATTTGCCCTTCAAAAACCATTAAACCCCCCTTCACCAGTAGTCACCTGGCTGCTGCATGTCCCCGGCCATTCTCCTCCACGGTCTTCCCTCCTGCACACAACGCACAGGAAGAGTGACATAGCCACCGAATATGACTGTAACATCCGGCGGCAGTAACAGAAAACCGGGACCCCATCCACTGGATGCAGTGTACGGCTGCTGCCCTAGTGTGACTGTCTCCAAGTGAGACAGTCACATGGGCAGCGGGATCATGTGTTGGCCAGTTGGGGCCCACAGGGCAGCTGCTTCGGGCTCCTGAGTAATGACTGGGCCCATGGCAGCTGCCCCATTTGTCCCACATTAAAGACTGCCTTGCATCTCACCTCAACTCACCTTCTAGTGAATAGCCCTCAAGAGATTTTAACTTACAACCTCCTAAATATGTTTGGCATTCTAATGCCTGTGATTGCTTTATGTGTGTGTAGCACCTCTGTTCTGCAGGTGATCTGTACTACTAGGGGTTTCACCCTACTTTCCTAATCTTCCATTTTTCCCTCTCTTATTCTTTCGCATATTACTGTCCACTTCTCTTTTCTCATCTGTCCTCTTCCCTCCCTAAATTCTTTTATTTCCCCCTTATCTCCCTCCCTCTGTTTTCATTGGTCTTCTCTCCCCTTTTTTCTTTTCCATACATTTTTCCTCTTTATTTAGCATGTTTAAGCGGTTTTACAATACTTAATGTGTTTATATATTGTCATTTTCATTACATTTTATTTTGCATGACTGAATAATAAAAAAACATGGGTGGCAGTAGGGGGACAAATTGTATTATTCCTTTTCCTGTATGCCATATTCAGAAACAAACAAGAAGAGAATTGTTTTAGCAAATATATAAAATCTTAGTGCTCAGATGTATACAAGCTTGTCAAAGAAAAAATATCTATAGTGTAATAAATCTATCAATCTGTCATTCATTGTACAAAACAAACTCATGGACCTTTATAGAAATTCAGACATGTTGGGGAAACAAAGAATATGAAAAGAAAAACAATAAGGAAACTTCTTCCTTGGCATTTTTTTTTTACAGAACAAGTATTTCAATGGTTCTCAAATAAATAGGTCATCATTTCATAAAACATATATTAAGTGTGTGTCTTTACTTCACCCTCAATTTCAGTGCCCCATAAGGCTCAGAGGGAGAAAAAACAAAACAAAATATAAGACCATGGGGTCTATTCACTAATGTCTGAGTTTGAAGTTTGAGACGAGCTCATCTAGACAACCAAATTCAGACATATTCGGCCTCCCTTGCTTGCCCCCATCATGACTTCACAAAATGCTACTCACAAAGCATTTTTGTAAGTTCAATATTTGGTGAATGGTGAAGGCATGCAAGATGGAGGGGAGCATTTAATGAATTGAGGAAGAGTCTGGTTTTGAGAAGCCTGGACGAGTCTCAAAAACCTACCCCACCTTCGTTATTCAAATAAAAAAACAACAGGTGCGATGATATTGCCCCATTTGTTGTATGTTCATTCTTCTTCTGAAGACAGGGTTTGGGGGCTGCTGACCTGGCCCCCGGTCACATAATAAATATTCAGTCCAGGGGCTAGTCAAGATGCCCTTCTAGGATGTTTAGAGTAGGTTAACTAGACATAGAAAGCAGAAAACACCTGGCAGGCAGAGTAGTGTAGTAAAAAACGCTTTTTTTTAATTCCCTATACCAAATGGCGGTTTGTGTTTTAGTCTGCTCTTCCGCAAAAAAGACATGAAGGTACAGAATTGCTCTATATGATATATGAACTACAAAAGATTTCCAGAGTGCTGTAATTCCAAAATAATAGCTCTTTCTACTGCTCTCCTGCAAAGGTTAAATTTATTGAAATTACAGATTTACAGTGCTCAGGGGCCTCAAGCCTAAGCATTTCAGAAAGAAAACTAGCATATGGTTTAGAACGTTTTAAAGTGTCCTGTATCCTTCACACAACATGCAGAATCCAATGTCTAGATAATGTATAGTCATTGTCCAGTGACTATATTTCCATCACTCAGCTGATCCTATCAATGTGTTTTACAGTGACTAATAATGGATTCCTGCATACTACAACTTGGTGGAGTAAATCTAGCTTGAGACAATTAATAAACATAACTTATGTGATATGATGACCAGCTTTCATTCTGTTTCTCATTACAGCAGACCATAGTCTGACCAACAAAGTCAATGCTTCGAACTTTAAAAAAAAATTAAAAAAATTGTCCATTTACAGTTCAAAGTCCCTTACTGGTGGTCTGGATCACATTAAATCAGTGATGTCAGTTTGTAGACTGTTCTCAACTGGTGGAGTCAATGTAAAAACCCTGCTGAGCTTCAAAAGGCTCAAGTGACTCAAGTTCAGGTTTCAGACCATACATATAACTGCTTTTGTGACTGTTCATGCACATGGTCTTGTTCAATTGGTACCTACATTACTCTCCAAAGAGGTCTCAGAACTGATGCTCCTCTTTAGTTGGGAGATTGGGACATTTTATTCTTTAGGGCATCGATATAGTGAATCTTCCTCTTTTTCAGGAATCCTACCTAGTGAGATAATTGGTACCCATCTAAACTACAGTAAGTGAAAAAGGACAAGTTGTATGTATTTCATCCAAATAATATACTATACATGGTGGTTCTATAACTGGAGAGATAATTTATGACACGTAAAAGGTGTAAGTCCAAGGTCTGAATAATCTGATGGAATATCAGGGGTTGTTAGGACAAGGTACTGATGGGACTTGGTGATGCTTTACAGACACATTAGGGTTAGCTCACTTACAGTTCAATACTCAGTTACAGTTCAATCGCATAATCCTCAAAATCACTTGAATAAATGAGTGTATAATAGCCAAGGAGCTAAGTGTATCATACATACAAATGTATCTTTTCAATATCCCATGTAGCCAGGTATTTCCACCAACTTGGTGATATGAAAAATGGTCAGCAGCAAAGTAATCCATGGTAGCATGTCCAGGTAAATGTAAAAATACACCTTTCAATTTGTATTGGCACATAAGGACAAACACCAAATATCATTGCATTGTGGCTGGAACGCCTTAATTAACCGGTTTGGAGCTATCCCTTGCAATTTCTCTCTATTTTCACCAATTTCACAAAATGTATACATTCAATAATGGCTCAAGAAATTATGTTATTAATAAACTAGTAGAGTAAAAGTTGTCACCTACCTATAAAAACAAATCTTATACGTACGGTGGGGAATTCAACGGTCGCTGAATATGCTTAGCTCAAGGCATTAAGCAACACCAAAATCCCCCCCCCCCCCCCGCCCAGTGCCATATTGGATATTGACCCTCCAGTATGGCACTGCCCTGTAGCCAGCAAGGGCTCAGGAAATGATCAGAAATCAATGCCTCTATAGGCAGTCAGCAACATTACAGGTAAAACAAAAATGCAAGTTAGGGTTGAGGATTAGCGTCAAAAGGTAACTATAGGAGAAAATTATTATGAAACAAAAATATGCTACTTTCAGTTATTTGATTTTAACTTGCAGAAAACAACAGATAAACATCTAAACATGGGTTATTTCTAAACTCAGGACAAATAGAATCCATTTAGGAGTTTTTGATAATGTTCGTTATTAGTCATAAAAAGTGAGGTACCTTTATGGGGAGGTGAGTGCACTATCTTTGTCAACATTACCTGGTGTTTGTGTCTTTACTTCATCGCTGTGGTTTTGTGCTTATTTGAAGTCATGTATCCAGCATTTGATTCCACTTGTAGGGTGTGGATTAGTTATCACTGTAATTCCTACTACATTTTATATGCATCTGTTAAGCCTTATTCTCAAGCCCTGAATTTTTTTTTTTTTCCAGAGACCAGATGTAACAAGAAGGGGTGTGTACCTAAAGGGCTTCACTCCTGTTTCTTCTAATGACTAGTTAATACTTACTCATGTAAGGTTTTTAGGGGTGCCGTCAAAATGCCCATTATGGAGAGTAAGATGTTACAGTGATTGTGTATCTTGACAATCGCATCTGTAGAGAGCTCTGCTGGCCTTACAAATTCCTCAAGTGAGCTGCATACAGACCATAGAAAGTTCTCCACACATGAAAGAATAGCCATGACATCAATTCTGTGAAAAAAGGAAGACAATGTAACAGTATTACAATGCTCAGAACAACATAATACATTTCATGGGTTTTAAAGCGATCAGTGCAATGATATATCCTTTATATAAGATGTGATTACTTTGTTTATGATCTGTTTAGGAGAAAAGAAACTTTAGGATTAAAATACACATGTATGCTCAGCAAGTCTCCTTGCCAAGCATAGGAACTGCAGATGTTGAGTACATGAACTTTGGACACCCTCATTGATCTCTATGGTCCACATCTGAGCAGCCTCCATGCAGGGCCGGACTGAACTGTCAGGACACCGGGAAAATTCCCAGGTCGTCTGACCTAAGGGCAACTTTAAGGATTTGGCCGTGATTTTGTGAAAGATAACCTTGTGTACATACAGGAGGCTATGTATTGCCATGTGCAGGGGTATATATCAGTCTTTTCTATAAATAATACACTCTTTCAAATGCTTTAAAATGCATGGTTTTCCCTTTTTATGAATAAGAAAATAATGATGTTATTTCCAGGGCTGTTTTTTATTCCCAGTCTGACATTGCTCCCATAAGATGCTGGTGACAGCCTTTTTTTTTAAATATTTGAAGAAAAATAGAGGAGGACCTGTATTAATGCTTTTATGTTAAACTGCTAGTTTTAATACGCATTGTTCATATTGGGGGCAGGAGACTTTAAGTGGTTCTTTCATATTTTATTTATTTATTTTTTACTTTACTCCACTTTAAATTAATTTACAGTCACAAACTAATTCAGTCACATGCAATTGCTGTGAATGGTATACAAGAATGTGGCCCTGGCCCCCAATGTATTAGATTAGGTTCTGGGAGCAATTTGGCCAGCTCCAGGATCTGTTTACCCATAGGTGAGCCCCCTAAAAGCCATTTTTTATATTTATGGGGCCTGTCCACAGGAGGGCTATTTTTTACATACTTTATTATTATTATAATTTTTTGTGTGTTTTTTTTAGGGAGGACATCAGGAATTCATGGGCTATTTGGATCACCGAAGTAATCCGAAGTGGAGCAAAATTCGCAGAACAGTTTTTCTCATGGAAAATTGGACCTATCCGAGTTGTTTAGAGTTCAGGATCTTAAACCGGATACCCGCAAGGAAGTGGTGAAACAGAATTAGTAGTTGGTGCTCGAACCAGGCTCCTCCACCAGGTTTCCAAACTTCAGAAGTAATAAGAATTGCTTGGTACTCAAATAGGTGAGGACAATTTCATTCCAAAACCACCAGTGGTATCATTTCGAATTGATGAAGTCTTTATCAAGCCAAGATTTCATATCTTGGCTGCTGTTCGGAAATTTGCTTATATGGTTTCCTGGTTTTGACTCCGTTTTGCCTCTCATTATCGTCTACGTCTCCAATCCTGACCTCGGCCCGATTCTGACTCTGCTTACATACTGCCTGCCTCGATCCTGGTCAGTCCTAGTCCAGTCTTTTCCCGATTTGTTCCAGTCAGCTCCTGAGTATGCCGTTTGCTTTCTGGCTCTGGGTGGTGGCGCACATGCCCCCTGCAGTTCTGGGCACAACCTTCGGGTCCTAGGGTGTCATTGTGAATACCATCATCCTGGTTCCAGGTACTGGGTTTGTCTGGTTTCTGGCAACTACTCTTACTGCGCTGCCATGGGGGCCCATTTCCTCCATACACTCACAGTAAAAACATTGAAATGGAGTTAAAATATTGAGCGATGATCATTCTAGACTGTTCTAAAGTATTAACACACAAATCTTGGATGAAAATGTTTTCAATTAAGGAATGGCACTGAAGTAAAACATAAATAACACGAATCAATTAATAATTAGAGGTGTCTATTCATTGAATACAGTATTGCTTAGTGAATGTCTAAATAAACTGCAGTGCAATTCCAATACGCTATTACATACTGTACATCAAAATGTCAGCCAGAATTTGTAACACATCAGTGCTTGATTTATGGAGAACGTTTTATTCACTGCTCCGCAGGAAATGTAAACACTGCATTACTAAATGATGAAGCATGACAACCCTTTTTATTCTACACAGAGAACAAAATTTCAGCCAGTATACATTACAATCTGCAGATCTCACTGCTTTTTTTTTTTTTTGCTGGAAGGATCAGAAACACCAGGCATTACAATGACGTCCTGGTAAACAAACAGTTAAGTGTCAACGTCTGTGTACCATTTGAAGGAAAAGTTATGACATGAATATTAGTAAGTGTGCAGGAATCTTCTGTTATAAAGTCATTATAACAGTGCAAAGTACTAACAGGAGTGCTTTATACACAGAGATTATAGGTACTGGCATGAAACGGCAAAGATGTTGACTTTTGCGTAAGTACGATGACCTGAGAGTTAAACCGTTAAGCTCCAACTATTGCCATTGATCATATATATATGTTAATTGTTTTCTAGCATCTTAAAAATGTAAACGTACAAAACAAATACAAAAACATCTTTATAGTTTACACATGGGTGGTGCTGGTAACACACTGCTGTCAATTCAGCTCCCTCCATTTCTGCATTAAAACGGTTTAGCCCAAAGTTTGTTGTAACTCTATCCATGTACAGGTAACTTTTCAAAAAAGATTTTGTGACCTGCCACATGATTAATAGCCTTTATCTGTCATTTGTTTTACCTCAGAGGAGTCATCGTTTTTGGCTGACATTTAAAATTAACACGGGGATCATCCAATCTTGCAAATCCACTCACTAATAACCTGTACAGTAAATGAAATTGGGTCTCAACATTATATTTGTCTGCATGCCTATTATCCTATTAACTTTTCGTTACGAATTAGATTTTTCTTTTAAATCTGATCACCTTAAATTATTATTAAAAAATCCTTAATTCTGGCAATGCTAAATAATCAAAACCTTGAATTACTTATCTGTCTGACACTTAAAGTGTTAAAGGAAAATCTAAATAAAAGATTGGCAAATAAATATATATAGGCACCAAAATGGAAACTGCCCTTGTTAAATTAGCTGACAGAGTCTTCCTGAAAATTGTGTGCATTAAAACAACAGTGTCACCTAGTGCTAACAAGAGTGACATTCGAATTTTCCTGTGGATGTGTTTCTGACCCTGTCAGCTTTAAGTGTCAGAAATATACAGTGCATGTTAGCTACCGAAGGTTGACTAGGTCAAAAAGCTAAGTAGATGGCTATAAATTCACATCAACCTGTCATTTTGCTACAGAATATAAGTTTTTTTCATAAATGCTGTATTTTTGCAGATTGGACGCTAAAGCTTTGCTGTGTTTAAATGTCCCTTTTCTCCTATAGAAAGAAAACAAAATAGAATACCATGTTAATGATTTGCTTGTAACCTTATCATAAATGTATTACGGTACCTTATCTGTGATGCTCGCTTGTAGTTAGGATGAACCTGTGAATATCTGAATGTCAGTAAAGCCAAAGTTTGCTCCAACACTTCCTTAAATATCTTTTGGGCCTCATCCGGAGGTAGCACAGTCCATAAATCATACCGAAGTCCACAGCAGAAGTAATGCCACATCTGGATAGAGAATGAACATCGTTCCCCCTGGCATAAAAACAGTAACCAATAAATACATAACATATCCTGAAAATGGCAGGATTAGTCCTGTTATCTGAATTTATGTGTTCTGAACGGATATAGCTAGGAAGTTTCAGATCATGTGTAGACATGGTAGATATATTTGGCATTAAATATCAATCGAGGCACATGTCATGTTTTGTTTGCAATGCAGATGGAAAAGCACTCTACAATCCTACACAGAAACATAGAATGTGTCAGCAGATAAGAACCATTCGGTCCATCTAGTCCCTGGCCTTATCTTATATCTAGGATAGATACATGACATACGGACATACCCTGTAACAATATAATTCCCTGAATGTATGAATTGTCTGGGCACAATGCACAGAGGTGGTAATATCAAGTAAACAAATAAGATATCTCCGGGAAAATCACCCATTCGGGGCTGTAATAATGCCTTTTACAAAAAACAGTATCATGATAAACACAATTTTTTACTGTGGGCATCTTAAAAGCTCAAACACAGCTGCAGCCAGTGATGCACTTTTTGTAAAGTCAAGTTAAAAAGACCATTTACCATGGAATTCCTGTTTGGGCCGATCATTAACTTTCAGGAAATACCATAGTATACACGTTTTTCGATCTGCATGCTATATAAAAGTAGATCCAATACCTAATGAAAGCTAAATTTAGCAGAATGTGTGGTGATTTATGATCAGTGTGGGTGTTATTGGCCATTAATACATTGGAAAATATTCACTGTGCCATTCAGGTCACTGGGCTACTTCAAACGTGCATTCTTGGTCCTTTTCTGTATAATGAAGGTACAGTAAAAACCCAGGGACAGCCAAGACATCAGAAGGGTAATACCAAACCATAGATAACATGCCTACTCCTCCATCAACCAATAATTCCACAAGAACAATGAGGCCTACCATAAAACATTTATACAAACTCATCAAGCTTCCAGCAAGATCTGCTGGTCTTTTCAAGGTATTTGAATACATGCCTTATAGAAGACCACATTGTGCTTGTGGAATCATTAAACTGAAGGAGCAGTGTGCATGTTATCCAGGTTATTGACACTACAGTTAACCTTTATTATTGTACTGGATGAGTATCCCTTATCTGAAGATCCAAAGACCGAAATCACCCAAAATAAAAAATAAAAGATTTCAGATGTGGCTCAGTTCAGATAAGGCATACTCACCTTCCTAGCGTCCGGCAAATTTGCTTCACCCTCCCGGGCACCATAAATGTGGAGCCAGCGCTCATGGGAAATGTTCCCAAACCACTGCGATGGGATGGAGGGACTACAGTGCGACAACAGATTATTTTGATAGCACCGTGGAGCAGAAAAGTTCACCAGCTCCACTGCTGGAAATGATCTACATTACCTAAATACAATGTGAGAAAGTTGCTCACACTGAATCTAGGTAATGTAGATGGGGCTGGTGCTCCTGAAGTGATCTGTTAACCATAATTATCTATTATCTAAAATGATACTCAACCTGTAGTAAACATAATAAGCTAGACATAAGAGTCCAAATCCATCCAAGCCTTTAGGTAATTGTAGACAGTTCTAGGCAGAAAAACTGTACTTTGAACAACAGAATTTGTAAATCTCTTACCTGGTCCAATAGTCTTGCTCTACAAAATGTTCTCCAATCCTATTAATACTGAATTTTTATAAATGCTAGCTTGGGAGGCATTACTGTTATATGTTACGTCTCATAACAAGATATAGGTGCACAATTGCTAAGCATGACCCCGAATGATGACTTTTAACAGAAACATTATAGGAGATGTTCAAACTACATTTGTGTAGATTCATTAGCATTACTAATGGACTTTTATTAACTTCTTCCAGTGTATTATAAAAGGGCAGAGGAATAAAATTAACCACACAACTCTACTCACATAAATATGCATTCATGCAAGTGCATAGGCCATGGAACGTTTTTAAGATGTGTCAAGACGTTTCACCTATTACATGCACTAAAACTGATTTTTACGACTTTATGAGGAATTGGCAGATGTTCTAATAGATTAAGATGACCTCATTTCTTCCTGACCAGATCAGAAGATTAGTGTAATTTCCGGGACTTTTTAAATAAAATCATCCAATGCTATTATGCAGAGAATAATGCATTCTAATATGAGCAGAGATTCATCAATATAGATTTTATTCAGCTCTTGGTTTACTCAGCAGCTCATGATCAAACATGCAAAGACTATTACCAAGGTGGTTATTTCCTTACAATTTATCTAGCTCATCCTTATGAAATTTGCTCAGCTATAAATGGCAGGTCCCAATGACCAGTATTTATAATAATCCATGTTCTTTCTTAGTAGAGAAGCTGAATTGTATCTCATTAATTCCACACATGGCTATGAGATGCACATCTAGATCGTTATTTTCCATACCAGTAAAACAGTAAATAGTCCAGTGATTCCATAAGATTTTAATTCCACACTTTTATAGGTTTTTATGCGTATTGCCCATGGCTGAGCCACAGGAAGGAGAACCTCTTGCATTTTATTAGCATTTTTTAAATCTTTTAAATTTGAGTGTACAATTTATTAGATTTTTTTCATCCTCTTGATTTCTCCAGAGTTAATGGGATAATACAATAGTGATGGTTAAACCAGCACTTGAATATTGCATAGTTCTTCCTTGCTTTATATTTCGAGTCTACATAAATTCTCTTTTGTGAAACAGAATATTCGAAAACATGATCTAGACGTGAAATACTGGCTTTCACATTCTGTCATATGTATCGTATTTGCTTGATTATAAGACGACCCCCCAAACCTTGTATACTCCTTTAGGACTATAAGACTACCCTATAGGAAAAAAAGTTTAACTTGTATATATGTAAATTGCTTTTTAATATGTCCCCCCCCTCCCCTTGTCTCTCTGTCCCCCCTCCCCTTGTCTCTCTGTCCGCCCCTCCCCTTGTCTCTCTGTCCCCCCCTCCCCTTGTCTCTCTGTCCCCCCCTCCCCTTGTCTCTCTGTCCGCCCTCCCCTTGTCTCTCTGTCCCCCCCTCCCCTTGTCTCTCTGTCCCCCCTCCCCTTGTCTCTCTGTCCCCCCCTCCCCTTGTCTCTCTGTCCCCCCCTCCCCTTGTCTCTCTGTCCCTCCCTCCCCTTGTCTCTCTGTCCCTTCTCCCCTTGTCTCTCTGTCCCTCCCTCCCCTTGTCTCTCTGTCCCTCCCTCCCCTTGTCTCTCTGTCCCTCCCTCCCCTTGTCTCTCTGTCCTCCCCTCCCCTTGTCTCTCTGTCCCCCCCCTCCCCTTGTCTCTCTGTCCGCCCCCTCCCCTTGTCTCTCTGTCCCTCCCTCCCCTTGTCTCTCTGTCCCTCCCTCCCCTTGTCTCTCTGTCCCTCCCTCCCCTTGTCTCTCTGTCCCTCCCTCCCCTTGTCTCTCTGTCCGCCCCCTCCCCTTGTCTCTCTGTCCCTCCCTCCCCTTGTCTCTCTGTCCCTCCCTCCCCTTGTCTCTCTGTCCCTCCCTCCCCTTGTCTCTCTGTCCCTCCCTCCCCTTGTCTATCTCCCCCCTCACTCCCCCTCACCTAGGTTCTTTCCCTGGTGGCTAGTGGGGGTAGCCGGGGGATGTCTGCACGATACGTGCAGACATCCTCCATGCTGCCCGACACCTCCGTCTATTATGACGGACAGCCGGTCCGTCATAATAGACAGCAGTGTCTCTAGACTTACTGAAACAGGAATGGACACTCTGGGAAGAGGGAGGCCGATATGGCCTATAAGTTTTTCATTAGATGTGCACCACACCGAATGGTAAAATATCATTATTTTGATTTTATTCTTTAATAAATATACCAATCTTTTAAGACACATATGACATTTTAATTTTACCACAGTTATATATTACTATTATAGTACTGCTTTAATATCCACTTACATATATATTATTGGATGATAGTTATTTATTGTATTCCACTGTTATTTTGTTAGAATTATTTTCTCTTCTGTATTGTTAATGAAAAATGTATTAATACAATTATTTGAAAGAATATTCAAATCACAAAAGAAAACGGTAGTTTTCTTTCTGATATATCGGCTTGGATTTATACCTTTCTTTCCCCGCCTGATAGGCTTCTTCACAGTCCTGACCATCACTTAGACAGAGATGACACTGAGAGTCTGGGGTCAGACATGGCACTGAGAGGCGTGAGGCAAAGATGCACTGAACTGTTGGGGGGCAGAAATTGCACTGAGAGGCAAAAGGTGCAACTGAGAGACTAGGGGGCAAAGATGGCACTGAAAGACTAGGACAAAAGGCAGCACTGAAAGGCTAAGGTCAAAGGCGGCACTGAGAGACTAAGGCCAAGGGCAGCACTGTGAGGCTGGGGCAGAGATGCCACAGAGGTTGGAGGCACACATGGCACTGACAGGCTGTTTGGGGGCACAGATAGCACTGGCAGGCTGTTGTGGGCACATGGGCATGATATACAAGGTTTATGCATTTACTGCTCATAGGCATGATATACAAAGTATATGTATTTACTGCCAATTGGCATCATATACAAAGTTGATACTGAATTTCAGTTTATGCATCTACTGTTCATTGGAATCATACATTACTTAAATGTTGTTATTGGTATGACGCCTTGCATATATATATATATATATACATACTGCTCATTGGCAATTTATTTGTATTGCTTATATATATATATATACTCATTGACATGTACTCTAGCCCCAGATCCTTTGGAAACGTAACAACGCCTCTGTTGCCATACCTATGACTACTATATTACATTAACATTTATTTATATAGCGACCAATATACTATGTTAAACAAACAGAGGCAGAGAGCCCTACTCGCAAGCTTACATTCTAGAGCTCTATGTGCCTTCATATCTGTCTTATCTATAAATAATCTATACTCTTCTATAAACAATATACTCTTCAAATGTGCTTTAAAATTAATGTTTTCCGCTATGGGGCTGGTATACAATTATTTCCAGACAGTCCTGTACAAGGCTGATCTCCTACATCACAGCAGAGAGCAGAAGGCATTCTAATATTTAAATACATTTTAAACTACTGTTACTGCTTTCAGTTCATAGGTCTATATGGCCGTCTGAGTTTCCATATTAGAGCCTTGTCGCGTAACCTTTAATACAGTTAAAAGAGTAGTAGTAGTATAGTGTTAGCCATGGAAAAAACTAAACAAGTAGAGTTAAAATGATACCATTCATTGGCTAACAGAATTCAGTTCTAAGCTTTCAAGACCAAGTTGCTAGGCCCCTTCTACTGATATTCACTGAACAGATTGTCAGCTTGAAAGCAGGGCTCTCCCTACATTATGTATGGATCAGTTTTGTTTATTTGAGTTTTGCACAACACCCACAAAATTGACATCTCTGCATTAAGTGAGTTTGCCCGTGCACAATGTATGGTTAAATCTGTGCAATGAACAGTTCATCTCACCTGCAACTCACTTTTAGTGAATAGCTCCCTGTGAGTGGTAGCCGCTTCAGTGGTAAGACTGCTTTGACACAAGTTTTATTTTAAAAGGACATGATGATGGTAGTGTGACTGAAGTAACTGAATCATGGGTCACACACATGTACAGGCAGCGACATGTACACAGGTTCACACACATACACATACACACCCACAGAGACATATATACAAACACAAACAGAAATGCCTCCTTTTACTAGCCCGTGTTCTTCTATCCTCTTTTAAACCTTGTTCTGAAGCCTTTTAGTTCCCGTTTTCTACATCCCCCATGTCTTCCCAACTTTTATTATTCTCCACCCTGTTTTTGTACCTACTTTTACTGCTCCTCCTATTATTTTCACCCCCTTTCCTAACCCTGATCTTCCTACCGCCACCTTTCCGGTTCATACCTCAGCCATCGCTGACTCTACGCTCCTTGCGCATAGTGATTACTCGTAGAATCACATTTTGACTTTCTAAGTAATTACGGTGCATTGTCTAAGACCAGCAGCTCTCGATATACAATCTGTTATCTTTTGATCTCCCTAATGGGTGCATCAGAGCTGTGGGCAAACAGCATCCTGCCTATGTCAGTAGGGGATGCCACTGATGCTACCCATAGGATACATGAATCCGGGGTGGCAGGTAGTAGCTAGGGTCTTAGGGGAATGCCTATGAGTAGCGCCAGCTCTGATTAGCTGGACATAGATAGTGGTATTGTGAAACTCTCCTCAGCAGGTAGTTAACCAGATAAAATATAGTGGTGCAGATACCTTCCCATCAGAATATAGTTGGCAAGACATAAATGAGAGCCAAACCAGCTGAGCAACCTTACAATGGTATGCACCTGGGGGGAGGCTCATATTAGCTTTCTTAGTAAAACATCTTATGGGAGACTTTTTTCTGGCTGGGCATCATAGGACATGATGTTCACAGCCAACAACTTCACCGGATGACTAAAATTACTATGATGCTCATCCAGAGATACTGCTCACAAGTTGCTGTATCTCAGGATTACCTGCTACCATCACTGATATTGCATGCACCCAAGGCAAGTGCCTGAGCCCCCTCACCCTCGCTACTGAAAAGGTTTATACTATGACAAGGACGTCCCAGATGCGGCCCATGGGCCAAATGGACATTAAGGTGTGCACACGACTGGGAGCGGTAACCGTGCCTCCAAGTGCAGTGCTGACCAACAATGCCTAGAAGTGGGGGAAGTTGAGTATTGATGTGTTCCTCCCCTTGAGCTTTAGAGACTAAAGACAGCGCACCGGGTGTCATGTGACATCCCACGCTCTAAGTCACATGGCTGCGGGACTGAAGAAGTATATGCTCTCTGTGTCAAAGGAAGAGGCACAGACCTAGGCTACCCTGGAACACCTCCCTCCCTGCAATGCAAGGTAGAGAAACAGAGATAGGGATATATAGTAAAATATGTATGTTTGTTTTTAATACAAACCTGACATTGTGTGTAACTGTGTGTGTGTGACACTGTGTGAGTGTATATGTGACATTGACTGATTGTGTGTGTGAATCTGTGACACAGTATGTGTGTGTGTGTGTGTGTGTGTGTGTGTGTGTGTGTGTGTGTGTGTGTGCGCTTCAACCTATGATTGGGATATATTTATTTAATATATATTCTCTCAATTAAAATTTAATGTGACCCATGCACACATACATTTCTAATGAAGGGGCCCACTGCAGAAAACCCTTGGAAACCCCTGTACTATGACATACAGTAATTTCCTTTCCATCCAGTACAACGTGATTTGTAAGAGCCAACATAAAGTGTTATGCTTGTACAGGCTATGAACAGTCATTTAAAGATAACATCATGAAATCCTAAAATAACAGAAGGATCTCACTAATAACCTTCCAACTGTCTTAAGGGGGCTTTTACTTGCTATTAAAACCAAATTACTGCCAATCTACAAAACGCTTACAAGAAACTGTGCAAATTCCTGTTTTGTGTTTTAACTGCTATTTAATGTTTTTCTCATTTCTTTACAAATAGTGACTGGTACCTACTGAAGAGAAAAGTCACATCAATCACTCTTCAGCATCCTATATTAATATTGGAAAACTATGGCTGTTGCATACAGTCAAAATGTTTAACCCCTAATCCAGGATGCGGGGAGGAGACACATTAAGATAAATAAAATGTAATGACATAATATTACCTTAATAAACAAAGCTAATTTTTATTGTTCTGTAAAAGATGACCACTGAAAGCAATGCATTGTAGTTAGTGCAAACATCACATTAAGTTTGCTAACTTGAAGGGGGAAAAAACAATAAACTTTATTTGCCATCCTGCCCACTTATCAAGATATAGAAAAATATTACAATGTAAGAAGATATATTGCAGAAAACAAAATGAGAAAGAAACCTCTTCATATGTATAAACGAAGGTTATATAAAATATTTACATATGTACATAAATGATAACTTTTTCAGTGCAAGAAATCCTACCAATCAGCACTCAGAGGACACTTGTAAAACCTGGTGGAAAGATTGGACAGCAGAAAACAATGACAATAAACTGCAAACTAAGGGACGTGTCGCACACTCTGGACATCTGAGAGTGATGGGGTGGACACAATAATGAAAACACCTAAAGATATATGAACATCAAAGGCCTAAGAAATTGGGTCCCAATTTGCCTTTAGTCCTTCTTGAAACGCTCTCATACAAGTAGAATATTGCACCATTCTTCAGGAAGAAACGCCTGCCGATGTATGATGGGTTAACAGAGTTGAAATCTACTTCACACTCTAAATTGCATTTTTGTGAGGTTCATTACATATAGCTGATGACATACATTCACAGTTCCTCTTTGCTGTTGCTGTTTGTTTGGCATATGCTGTTTTTTTGTGACCAGTGCATTTGCAATTTGTGCGCTGTATACTTGGCTTCTTTGGAACTCCGTTAGTTGCTTTAAAAACTTATCAGTTAGCTAATTGTCAGATCACTTATAGCGACCCATATGTACTGCTAACTGGCAGTCACCCTAACTTGACTTTTTCAGATGGATTTGTAAATTGTACTTTAGTTTTCTCTTTTGCCCATTCCCTATATGATAATTTGGCTACAAGCAGGGGCATCCCTGAGGACATGGAAGGTATTGGCAAGCTGTTTGGGGACAACTATTGCATTGGCAAGCTGGGGACAGATATTGCTCTGTTTTTACATAAACAAAAGGTGGTGTGTGGGATTAGGAGGTGCAAAACATAACATCTGCCCCGGGTATCAAATACTCTAGGTCCGCCCCTGGCTACAAGTCTGTATTTTTTTTCTCTTAACATTGATATTAAGAATCATTTAAAACTGCACAGTTTACAGTGTTGGTGTCATCAAGTTTTTTTTTTTTTTTTTTAAATGGATCAATGATAATTTCTCTAAAAAGGTACAAAAAAATAGGTGTGAAAATGACTTAACTAAATTTGCTCTCACCAAGATTCATTTACCCACTTCAGCTGACCTTTTTCCCTATCTGTTATTTCAGACTACATTCCTCTGGAAAACATCTGCTATTTTGTAAGCTAATACAAGATAAACAGATGTGAGCTTTTATTTAGCTTGTACATTGGGAAACAAACATCTGGACTTTATAATATAAGTCACTGAAATATAATCTTGACAGTGACAATTACTTATTCTTTTCACTATACCATAAGCTCAAATTGTTGCATATTAACACTATGCTCAACATGGGCTAGGGCTTCAATAACAGTTCATCCCTAGTGACCAGCATCTAATGGAAAGCCATTTTCAGAGTCGGAAATAACTTTATTGCAGCATGTTGCTTCCCGGTTTCTCATAATGTATTGTCATTTTCTTTTTTTTTTCTTTTTTTTATAGAATTCTCTTTTGTCCTACCATAGAAACCTAAGATGTGTTGGCAGATAATAACCATTCAGCCCATCTAGTCTGCCCAATAAACCAGTTTGTGAGAATTATTTATCACTTAAAGGACAACAATGAAACATAGAATGTGTCAGCAGATAGGAACCTTTCGGCCCATCTAGTCTGCCCAATTTTATAAATAATTGTATTAATCCCTGGCCCTATGTTATATCTAGGATAGCCTTGTGCCTATCCCACGCATGCTTAAACGCCTTCACTGTGTTTACCTCTACCACTTCAGCTGGAAGGCTATTCCATACATCCACTACCCTCTCAGTAAAGTAATACCTCCTGATATTATTTTTAAATCTTTGCCCCCCTTATTTTAGACTATGTTCTCCAGCTGTGGTAGTTTTTCTTCTTTTAAATATACTCTCCTCCAGTACTGTGTTGATTCCCTTTATGTATTTAAATGTTTAGTGTTATTGAAAATTGCTATTTTAGTATTTTAATTAAAAGGTATTTTAATTAAAATGGTCAAATGAAGGATTACAAATAAAGTGCCTTATTTAGCCCTCTTTGCTTCGTATAGCTCTGTTAAGGAATGGACATGTTGTTTAGAATCTTGGGTCAGATCTTCCTTCATCTGACCCATGATTCAAAACATATCTGCAGTCTGGTGAAGCCAAACGGTGCAAAGAGGGCTCAATAAGGTACTTTATTTGTATGGTTTCATTAACCCCTAAAAACAAGCAGTTAGTGGCAAGTTACGTGCCTGGCCCATCATGCGGTGCCTGTGTGTAAATATATTGCACATTTTCACAATGTTCAGGTGATACAGTCCCTTGAAAACGACTGCTCAGTCAATGTCACTAGCACAATGTATAACTAAATAAATAAAACAAGCCAAACGTATATTTAGATAAATCAGTACCTCTGAAATATAATGTAGAATATTAACGAGCTGAATAGACATATAATTTAGCAATAGCGCAAGTTTAGATTCTTTTTTTTCACTTCTGTAGTCAAAAATAAAACTGCATGCCCAGCAGACTAAAGGAGTGTGCCGCCTGAGTTTTAACCTATCAAACTGATCGTGATGCAGAAAACCACACGTTCTGCAAATTAGGTCAGGACCCTAAACAGCAACCGTTTGCATGTTTGCATGGTGCGGGATACTTGTCAGGTGGGTAATGATCGCTTGTGAATCCCTGTCTATTCCAGGAATGAAAGGATAAAAGGTTAGTTTATGGCTTCCATTTCCTCTAATGTGAGTCCGTGAAATATAACAGTGCACATTCTTAAACTCGCACCTCATAAAAAGCTTTGTTGTCATCCCAGTGATGACTCTCCGCGTCCTGAAGGATACTCGTAGCACAAATGTTGACGCTGTAATTTGTAACTTGAATCTGCAGGTTGCTGATGAATTCCTGATATCGCAGGACAGCCGCTAGAAACAAGGGCCTGCATTGGAGAGATGATCAAAAGAGAAGACGTTAAGTGCCTGTGAGTTGAGAGGTAACAATAGCCAGTGTACAGGTGGTTTTGATCATCACAAATCAATCAAACATTTCCTCCTAGAGCTGCAGTGTAAACGAACATTACCAGCTAAGTGCATTTTATGTGTTCAGAGAAAATATGCATCTGTTCTGTTCTTAGTTGCTGAAGTGGCACAAGTAATAGAGTGATGGGTAAAATATGGAGCCCATAGATTTTAAGAGGTTGTTAAGGTCACAGTGTTTGGTAGTGTAAGAAATTCAGCATCTTTCCCCTACTGCAGACATCATCATCATACATTCTGCACAAAATGATAAACAGTATAAAATGATAAACCATAGAAAATGAAAAACAATATAAAATGATAAACAGTATAAAATGATAAACCATAGAAAATGATAAACAGTAGAAAATGATAAACCGTACAAAATGATAAACTGTACAACAAGAAATTGGAAAGGTTTTTCTGAATCAAAGTGAGCAGATAGGATTAATTTTTAATCTACGACGAAAGCTTTATATTATTTGGTACAATTTAAATACTAAATGAAAAACTGGTGGAACTAAAGGGGAAATCACTCAAGCCAATGTGATTTCTTGATTTAAATCTATAAATGATTACAGACAAGCACGTAAATCACATATTTATCGTTGGTTATAGAGGCGTCCGCTATTGACAGCCCGTTGAAAACAAAGTGGCCTCACAGTTGATAACAAGGCTTGTAGCCTAAAGGCTGGCCCATGTGAGACATCATTGGGATAAGACATTAATCAGAAGTGATATGAGGCATTCAACCCCTTTTATAATCCTAATGGAAAACAAATTTGTACATGAATATCCATTATACCTCCCATCTTCATAATACATCAGATATATGTCAAAATATTAACAACGATTTCACTTTTATTGTGCCATGGAAAGTTAGTTAACTACAGGTAAATAAAGACAGATGTTCACAAACTGTTTCTATGTCTGTGTTGCTTCTTATATTGCATTTTACACTTTTTTTTTTAAAGCTGCCTCAAAGTATCGATTTAAGGGTCAATATTGCATATAAATACAGCAGCCTCAAAGTGAACAAAGAACTCCTAAAAGGCTGAAAATAAATTTACTTTACATAATAAACATAATTTGCATTTATTTCTTTCCTTTACAAATAAATGCAATTCACCTCAGTTTGAATCAGTTAACAATATATTTTTTCAAGTGAATGGACCTTAAAAAGCAATCTTTTTATTTATAAATCCATTCTGTTTCCCATATATATATATGTATACACCACTGGCCTGTAGTTAATAGATATTAATTTGCTGTCCCTGCAGTGATATTACTTGAGTAATTATGCAGTTATATGTACTAACATGTTGTGTTTATAAATGGTTTATTTCATCCAATATCTACAAGTATCACTTAAAGCCATAAAGGCAGGTGGAAGTGAGATATCTAGAGCTCTCTAGTTTTTAACATATATAGCATGCATAGTGAATACTTTATTATTATTATTATTATTATAAGATTCATGGTTACCATGTCCAGACTTTTATAAACCCAGTGTAACTCAGATTACTACATGAAAACCAAAACAACAATCAACACACCTTAACTCATTGGGGAGATATTCTTGTATATAACAAGTAGTAAAGTTCTACTGAACTAGGAACAACTTGAAAGAAATCATAAAAATCACATATGAACAGTGAAGAATAATGAAAATAATTAGGTGTATATTACAACGAGCATGATTAATTGTAAAAAAAGATGTAACATTAAATTCGGAAACCAGGAGCACTTACTTCTCACTCAGTTGGCTGTTGTAGTGAGTAAAATGATGAAGGACGTGGATAGCAGTAGAGAGAGCTGTAAACATGGTCATCACAGGCGCTTTGGATGGAACCTCTTCCACCAACTCTTCCAGTCTTGTTAGTATCAGTGTTGCTACTTTGCTAAAGCTCTCTACAAAACAGGCTTTTATTTCTTTTAATGTGTCACCTTTGCATGCCAGGGCAAGGGGAAGCAATCCGTCAAATACCTCTATAATGTCAAAACAAAACTGTTGGAAGAAAGGAGAAAATGTCATGTTAAAAAAATATTTGCATGTGCATGTATGCAAACAATTTAGCAACTTAGACATTACAGGTGTATTTCTGCAATTAAAACACAGAGTGCCTGTCCTTATCCTGGTTGAAACAGAAATGGTTCAAAATGTTGAATTATACATCAGCACACAGGAGTTGGCTTATTTCTGGCCTACGGGGGAAGAGCATTTGTAATGACCTGATAATGTAGTTTGGGTTACATACAATAATCTTACATTTCTTCCCATTTATTCTTATTTATAATGTTGTGGTGGAGTGAACATGAACACCTTGTCTGGGAGATTTTTGTCCATTATCCTTCTGTTTTAAATTTGTCATAAAAAAAATATATATATATGATAAAGAAAAATAAAATGTAATTTTTTTCTGCTTTGGCAAAAAAAAAAAAAAATACCTATTTCATTTCGCCCCCCAATATATTTACATCTCTAGGCACCCGGTGTGAACAGTTGCACCACTCTACCAGGAGCCAGCATATGTTTTTATAATTATTTATGGAATTCACCTAAAGGCAGTGTATAATTACACTTGTATTTAACATATAATCTGCACAACGTGTGTTTTTCGCTCACATAGGTGTATCTAATCACCTATGTTTTCGCTCACTGATACCTGCCTTTGCAATTTTCTTTGGCTTTTGTTCTTCTGGAATGGCTCCATAGAACTCATTTGATTTATCGATGCTAACAAGGCTGATCAGGGAGCCACTGGTGGATGAATACTCTTCATTTTCACGCTGAAGAATTTGAATAGAAAATGCTTCCACTTCGGTTGGTAGGCAGTGCAGCAGGGAATCTGACAACGCTTTCAAGGTGTTCTTCCAACCAAATTTCAAGGTAGGCTGAGAGACAAAATGCATACATTTACATTTATTACATGGAACTGATTTGTAACCAGGCCAGAATGAAATGTGTCCTACCAACTGGCACTCAGAGAGTTAATGCTTTGCATATTAGATTGAAACAGGCATTTCAAATGTATTCTGTGCTCAAATTAGTTTATTATTATGCCTTTTCAGTTAAAAGATATTTTGTTATCAAAGTCAGATTTCACAGTGGGCCAGTTGACTTATTTTATAGGAAAATATTCACAAAATAGGGAACTGTATGGAATTGACAAGGGAATTGCAAAATTAAAACCAAAACAGCACAAAGTCTTAGGTAAAGTTGATTGGGAGAATTGTTCCAAATTGGTTACTTTGGCCTTCAGTTTTGCAATCCCATGAATAAAGCCTATATGGGGCAATTCACTAAAATGTGAGTTAAGGTGAGTAGCCGGTGAGTTGAAGTGAGTAGCCGGTGAGTTGAAGTGAGTAGCCGGTGAGTTGAAGTGAGTAGCCAGTGAGTTGAAGTGAGTAGCCGGTGAGCTGATGTGAGATGAAGATTTCATCTCACCAATTTATCTATACATTGTGAAGAAACAAACCTGGTTAGCTCCCCTATTAAGTGAACTCATTAGGTTTGTTCCTGCACAATGTACAGCTAAACTGGTGAGATTAAATGTTCATCTCACTTCAACTCATCTGCTACTTACTTCAACTCACATTTTTGGTGAATAGCCCCAATACTGTTTTTATTCTCTTTTAAAATAAAGCATTCTCAATCAAAAGGTTGTACACTGAAAACACCCATATCATGGATGGAAGGGAAGTAGTCACAATTTAGCATTATGAGTGCATGATTGCAAATTAGTAGGGCAAGTGCTTTTCCAGGATACAATCATTGTGACTGGACACTTTATATCACAGAGTGGATGTTACTGGAGCACTGTAATAATGGACTTTTGAGTAAATATGCATTAATAGCAAATAATAGGACATATAGTCCTAGGCAAGAAACAGCTTCCATTTCTTTTATATATTAACACCGACAGGGTGTGCCATACCATTGATATACCAATTGATATATAATATCATTATAATACACAAGGGAAAAGTAATTATTGGGATACACATTTTAAAATTGGCATACGTTTTTTCTAAACTTTCACGTCTTGAAAGTTGCTGTGCAATCTTCATAGCACAATCAGTGGCTTTTAACTGCTATAACTGGCTGCCTCTATACCAAGGCAATCCCAGAAATAGCAGGGAGACGAATGTCTGTGAATGTGATTTTCTGTGTATAGCTATCAAAATATTTCTAAACTCAGATTTAAAAAAAAAAAAAAAAGTATTTGCAAAGCCCTTGTTACCCCTTCCCCCCCCCCCAAATATATATATACATATATAATTTGTGTGGGTACAGTAAATGAGAAAGAAGACAATTACAGCTAAACTAAACACCACAGAAATGTTAAAACAGCCTTTGTCCGGAACGATACAACATGAAAAAAAACAAACAGTCTGGTTCTGAAGGGGTTAAAAGACACACCTGTTATTTATTCTCTCATATTTTCACTGGAAAATATTTACGTGCAGCAACCAAGTAATGCTACTTTTTATTCATCTAGTTTAACCAGAAAACATTACATTGTTAACATTCCGTGCCATTCAATTATTAATTCATCCCAGGACAGGTCATGTCTAACATACCATTTCCTTCAGCAGTAATGAATCTTCATCCAAGACGTGGGTTTCCTTCAATTTAATCTCACTGCATTCGCTATTCGATATTCCTATGTGGAAGAAAAAGTGAAAGCTCGATAAACATGCCAATATTAGGATGAGCAGCAGTTGTGTCAATGTGTATCACGTGGTGTGAGGAATACTGTTCAGCTTAGATATACTAAATTTGTTTACTATCACTATTATGTATTTATTTATCTATCACTACGTTTGTTGCACAATGTTTTGCAGGGTCGGACTTGCTCATCGGGTAAAATCTAGGTGGGCCATCTTTACAGGGGCTGTTGTGGCCACTGTAAGCAGTTCAGTGGCGGCCGCCGCTTTAAGAAATTCGGCAACCAACCATACACTTTTATATAGTTCGGCTGCTGTTGCCGGATGCTGCGACAGTAGGTATATGAAGTACGGCGGCGGCAGCCACTTTAAGTAATTTGGCCACTGTTGCCAGATGTTGCGGCAGCAGTTCCGGTACGCAGGCAGTGTAGAGGCAGAGACCACAGGGGGAGAGACACGGAGGGGGCGGTTACACAAAAGGGGGGGAGACACGGAAAGGGTGGGAGACACGGAAGGAGAGACACAGAAAGGGGAGAGACACAAAAAGGGGGGAAAGACACATAAGGGGGGGAGAGACACGGAAGGGGGGAGAGAGCAAGAGATACACTACAGAAATGATAAGGGGGAGAGAGAGACAGACAGACAGACAGACACTACAGGGAGAGAGAGACAATGCAGGGGGGAAGCAAGAGATAAACTAAAAATTATGCAATGCTATGGGGCTGGTGTACAGTTTTTTTTCCAGGACTGTTTTTTGTTCCCAGTCCAGCACTGCTGTTTAGTAAATGCTGAACAATTTTTATTTTGCTTGAACTGGAAAAAAAAACTTTTTTGTTGCAACTTGTGTACTTGTATTTTTTTTTATCTTTATAAATTTACTGATTGTGGCAAAGTAATTTTTTTCTGGTGTTCTTTCCTTTGTGCACTTTCTCCCCATATATCCTTATTAGAGCATCTGGAATCCCTTGGGTGTTTAGCGCTGCTTGTTTTCTCTTCCTTTGTGGCTCAGACCTGAACTGACTTTTTCTACATAAATGAAATGAGTGGACTGATGATAAAAATAAAAAAGTGTTGGAATTAAAATTGTACTTAAATGCCTCGGTGCGTGCCTTTTTTTTTTTTTTATAGGTACAGTACCCATTTTGCACCCAAATCTCTATAGCTCTCTCTCTATTCACTACAGTTCACCTAGAATTAGGGCATTTAGGAGTGAAAAGTTGTGCAGTCTCAGCCCATTAAGCTAGTGAACAGCGCAGCCCGAGAGACAATTGCCTATCTGCTCCCCCTGCCAGCCCTCCCCTGTTCAATATGAAAGTGGCGCACATGGTGATAATACCTAATATTGGTTATGTCGCTGTGTGTGCGCTAACTCCACTTCCAGCTGCGGGACATGTTATAACCCTACTTGTTCTCTTAATCTATGTTTTCTTTTCATCTCTACTATACAATGTATGGATCATATTTTACCTCTACTGACACAATAAATCCAATATGAAAGGGACTCTCATCTAAACATTGTTTTTACTGTGACTGTAGAGAATAAAGCAAATGAAGCATTGTGTTAGCAAAAATGCAAACAAATGCAAAACATTTTGTTTTAAAATGTCTGTGGTGTCTCCTGTTTACGACATCACTTGTAGCTTGATATGTACATTTTCACTGGGAAATGTGTCATTTGTTAGTTTTCCTAGCACAATGTATAAATTACTTTCAATCATGTTTTATTCACAGTAAAAACAATGTTTAGTTGATACAGTCCATTTAAGTAGATATTCAATACAATACGCTCCAAAATGTTACAGAGCAAACAAAATATCCCATAATTAAATCTAACACTGTTAGTTAGACATAGAAAAACTGCTCACTAAAGCAATGGAAACGCTAAAAGAAAACTTGTCAAGGTCTTCTATCTATATTCTCCCATAGCCTTCTCTTTCCACCTGTCATAGGGCATCTTAAAAAAGACATATAGCTCATTTCTCTTTGGCTCATGGCAGACAGCGCATCTGCTGACCCGTCTTATTTCCTGGACATTGCGTTTTCACCTCCCAGCTTTGACCTTGGTTTCTAACGATCTTAAAGAAAAAGGGATTGTATTCATCCCCGTATTGGTATCTGCTATATTATTCCTTGAGTGGCATGTTGGAGCCTTAGTAATAAACAAGAACAATAGATGAACTGTTAAACAAAAACTTTCGTACAATACAGCAATCGCACATTTTCCGGCAGCCTTCTGATCACACCTACTTCAGCTGCTTGCACAAATAGAAACTTCTAATCCCTTATCAAATCCTTAGTGGAAATTTAAGATGCTGGCAGGCAAGAAGTACCTGGATTTTATCTCTTACAGCAGTATGAGATTATTCTCAAAATTCATTTGTAGGACAAAGATACAGAGACCTTTCTGTCTTGACAATGTGAATGCTGCAAAACCACTTTTTTTTCTACATTTCTTATCGTCAGAGGTTATCTCTTGGGAAGCAATTGCCTTCTTAACAGGTTCTTTTAATCCAAACTCAGAGGAGACCTTTATTAAGTTTTTAAAGAACATTGAAAGCCCTAAACTGGCTACATGACTGCCAAGATGCTGTATGCACTATTCATTTGTGGAGGCTTTTTACAATAGGGGAATGTTAGAGCTGATAAAAAGGGCACAGGGGGCAAGGCGGTCCCTGCCTAGTCCATGGTATCTTTCTGTAAAATCCCTCTTCTATGTCACCTTTATTTCACTTGTATAAGATTATTAAGAGCAGGTTTTGTTTAATAACATTCTGCTGTCTATAAAACAAAAAATCTAAAGGAAAGAAATGCATGATAAAGATATTTGTTCCCTGGTTACGGAAGATCACTATGGATAAAATATACACTAGGGGAATTACTGAGACACATCAATACAGTCACACAATTACATTTTGTAAAATAAGTGAAGATGACTAATCTCATGCAAAAAATGTATTTTATTTAAATCATGTGCTCTCCAAGATGTGGCTATTTCAGCTTCTGTCTATTCTTTGAACACCTGATGTTCCCTTACATGTCAGTCTATATAATTTCAATATTACTGCATTCTTGTCCATTTCAGTATGAGAGTGTGCAGATAGATCGTCAGCCATTGTACATTACATGTATGATTATAACAAAGAGGTAATGTGTTTACTGAACAAGCTATATGGCAGCAATGCAAGATACTGAGGCACTTGTGTGTTATTAGGGTGCAAAATAATCCATAATATGTATTATACCTAAATAGCATTGCTGGAGTCAACCTATTCCTCACCAAAGAAGCCAATAATCCATTCACCTCCCATCTTACCTACTGTAACCCTCTCCTCTTTGACATTTCTCTGACTTGCCAACAAATCTAACATTGATTCAAACAAGACCCGAGTCTAACACCTCATCCATACAGTGAGACTCTTTTCATTAAGAACTTACACGGATTTTGCATTTTCATTAAGGCTCCCCACCACCCTCCTTATCTCTCCCCATGCCTACAAAATTTCAACCTACCCTATACCATCAGTGCACCAAGCACAGCCATCTTGTCTGCCTTTTATAACACTAGGGGCAAAGTTCTAAGTATTATAAACATCAGGAACAGTTCAATAGTTTCCATGGGGATTTCTCCAGATTTAGAACTTTGATTCAGAATCTACTTTTATAAAAAAAAAAACTGCTATGTTTCTACTGTGTTCCCCTCCCTCTGTCTCTGTAATGATACATTTTTATTTCTTGGTAAGGAATTTAAACAAATATGCTGTAGAAAAATAACAATAAATCATGTAAAAAAATCGATATATTACATTAAACAGAACATGTACATGAACAATTATATAAAAAGAATTACATACACTACACAATAAACACATAGGATAATATGCTAAAATTCTTACATACCTCACAAATTGGTATCTGACCGAATACAAAGATGAAGGTAAGGACTAGTTCCTCAATCTTTTAGTTATGACAACACCTGCTTTTAAGGGACTCGTACCAGCTTAATGTTTTTACACACACTGTTAATTAAAGGGTTTTTTAAGGCATTGGCTTCCAAAAAATAAACACTGCTTGGATCACCAGTTTTCAAGTATAGGTTTGTGGGCTGGGCCTAATGAACAATGTTGTAATCCTATTATTTCACATGTTCACTAAAGACATGTACATTTTACGAAGCAGGGATGACAGATTTGGGCCTTCTCTAGGTGACATTAGGCTGAAGAAGACATAGGTCTACTTTGTCCCCTGAAATTCTTGAGCCAAGTTGCAACTGCACCAACGCAAACTTAAAGTGACCCCAATGCATAGTTATGGCATTGTAACATGCATGTACATGTCCTGATTGAGTTGTGCATATATAGGGTCTATGAGAGATAACATGTAGGGTCTGTGTGCGAAATGTATAAGGTAAGTGTGTGAAGAAATGAAATATGTGGTGTATATCTGTACTTGTGTAAGGATATTGTATGGAAAATGAGATTGGAAAGGAGGGTGTTATAGTAATGCAAAGGTGAAGTTTGAGGGGGAAAAACAGACATCAAAGTTTGGCATCTGTTAAGGTTTTGTTTTCTTTGCTAGGTAAACACCAGCTGTGGAAAAAAAGCTGTTGAGACAGACTCTAATCAGGTGCATTAACTGTTATATCGGTTTTAGATTTGAGAACCTGGATGACACATTGAGTATTGCACTCTGAGTCTTTCTACCATCTGTATGTCCTATAGCAAGTACAGTCATGTGAACGGTCTAGAGAAGTGAACATTTGTATATTCAAGAGCAGTAAGATTACTGCGTATCATATATTTGGCATCTCTGAATGCTCTAGAACCAGGTAATTGCACAAGATTTAGCTTTTAAGTATTGTGAAAGATGATTACTGCATGTCCGGTTACCTGCTTCTATGCTGAGAATGAGTACTGTATATGAGTTTAGTAACTTTGCTGTCCATTACATTTTCTAGAGTAGAGGTGTCAAACAGTCGCCCTCCAACTGTGGGAGAATTACATTTCCCATACTGCCCTGCTGAATGATAGCACCTGTTCTCAAATGCCCACTGATCGCATGCTCTGTGTCCCCATGAGGAGAAAAACTACTAATTAAAATTAATATAATACCATACCATGACATAATAGTCATCAATGTACATAAATTTAGACTCTAACACTGAATATTTTAACCACCCTTAAACTATGTAACATAATGTTAATTGAAACAGAAATCATTAATAGTCTCCTTTGTTAACCTGTGGGTTAGTAAACTAGAGCCATTTTATTTAAACCCCTGTTCACAGAACCATTCAGAAGCAATGATCCAAACATGTTACCTGGCTCTCAGCTGACATGGTAGAGCATGGATGACCATGGCAGAAATAGAGAATCAAATCTTTCCTTCAGACAATTTTACTTGGCTAACACAGAAGAAACCTTTAGCTAACCTTTCTAGGAACATGATACCTCTCTTACACTTATCTCTGTTCTTGCTTCAGTCTCTGACTGTCTCCATATAATACAGTCTTGTAACTAATTATTACCATTATACTTCTATGTAAAGGTATCAGACATGAGGTTGGGAGAACACGCCTTACCTTGTATATTTCTCTTCATTTCAGCAACGTTGGAAAAATATAATATTTCAGAACTAGATTTTCCCACTTTGTCTTCAAGCCACATAAAGAGTTTGATAAATCTGGATAAATATTTCAGCTGATTCAAATTTAGATGCTTATCCTTTTTTCTTAGATGATCTTCTGCATCTGGAACTAAAAAAGTAAACATATATATGTTACTAAGAACTTAAAAAGGTGTTAACAAAAATAAGAAATGTATTTTCCATAAGTCCATGCGGCTGTGGTATTTTTAGGATTTGTACAAAAAGATGGCAGGACAATCTCCTAGTTTGCAAAAGGAACTTCAAACAGATATCCTCAATTGGCTCAAAAGGAGGAATGCATATTTGATTTAGTACAAATCAAATCCCAGGTTGTGACAGGTTGGAGAAGGCAAGACCAGATGTTCTCAATACCGCATAAAAAATGATGAAGGGGACAAGCTAGATTGTAGGACAAAAGGGCACTTAGAGCTGACATATGTAGCTTAAGAGTCCCTGGGTGCAAACCCTTCTTGGAGCCCGAACTGAAAAATTTCCAGTGTTTTGTTTACAGGTACCTTAAAGGGTTCCTGGGAGTTTTGGTTGCTCCACAGAGAAAACAGTTTCTGGATTCTACCCTAAATCTGTGATGCTGACTTGTTCTAGTTTAAAGCTAGATTTGCACAACCACCTTGCCAATCCCTTGTTCTCTTAATAAGTAGCCAAGCAGTCGCCTGGACCCACCCACAAACTGCAGGACCACCGGAGCTGACATCCATCTTTGAAAGAGGACAGGAAAAAACACATAGAAGTATGTATCTGCCCTCTTTATAGGTACTTGTCCTGATAGAAGATATGAAATACTACCCATGGTTGGGCTGCCACACACATGCCAGAGAAATAAAAATGTCCACCTCTAACTAGCAAACTGACCATCTAAATTGTATCTCTCCTCAGTTTCACTCATCTCAATAAATACAAATATATTATGTACAGGGACATATCTTGTGAGTTTCTTCTGCTAGAAAGGCTCAATCTGAATCTTTGTAATGCATTGTTAAAGATTTAACACGCCACATCTATTCTTCTTGCAAGAGGAACTCACTAGGTTTGTCCATGCACAGAGCAAAGTTAAAGGGACACTCTAGTCCTCAAACTCACTTTGGTGCAAGCTGAAGACTACTGCTTGTATAGTGCACAGGTTTTTCGTCTAGTGTGATTTGATGCAGGCATTCTGCATAAATCACATTTTTAATATTTTGCTCAAGTCCTCCCCCAGTGATTACTCTGCATGTTTACTACAGGTGAGGCAGCACTGCTTGTGTCAAGTTTTGTTTCATTTAGTCACTTCATGTGTTGCTGGAATAGAATACATTGCATGGACTATGATAAACTTGCTCTTATACACTGTAGGATCTCTTAACAGTGCAACACATTTATGACATCACTAGAGAGACAGATAATGCCATTCATTTGAATGGCATTATTCTCATTGGTCAAATTTACTTAACCTCAGCTAGTGTGGGCAAGTCCTAGTTTAATGCAAACTGTTGTTATTTTTACAATTTCATCTAGCTGTAAGTATTTTAAACTATAAGTAATGCAAAATGTTAAATATGCATTTTAAAGTACTTTGAAAGCACATTAATATACATTAAAATTTGGAAGATGTTAACTCACTTTTAGTCCAAACTATACTTGACAGCTGCATTGGATCTTGTTGGTTACAGTAACTAAGGGCTTTAGTCACAAAAGAGGAAATTGCAGGGGATTGACAAAGAGAATTTCAAAGTTAACGTCAAAGTTGTAGAGTTGGTCAAAATTCTCCAATTCTGCGGAAATGTAGACGATTTCCAGCGCTGCTACTTTGGCCTTAACTTTGAAATTCCATTGTTAATGCCCTCTGAGAAATAAAGCATTAAATATACCTGAGATTTCAAGCATTTTCCATTAGCCCTTCTTTCTATATTCCTTAATCATCTTCATAATTCATTCGTCCTCAGCTCCATCAGAGGCCACACATTCTTTCAATACTAATTTTCTCTAGCAGTTCCCCCTTAACGACAGAGCCTTTGAAACATTTTTGTCCATTCTGGAAAATGGCTATTTTAACATTTCTGTGCTGTTTGTGTTTAGCTGTAATTTTCTTCTTTGTCATTTGCTGTAACCACACATATTATATATTGTTTTTATCGGGACAAGAAGGGCTTTCTTTGGATGCCATCATTTTGATCATATCTTATAATATTAAATATAAAAAAAATATATATATGGTAAAAAAAACCACAAATTTCCTGACTTTAATTTGAAACATCTTCTCCTCATCGACAATAGTGAACAAAAAACCTGCTAAATAGATTCTACTATTTCTCCTGAGTACAGGGATACCACTCATGCATAGGTTTGTTGGGTTGTTTGGGGGCTAAAATGCCAAATTTGGGAGGTGCAGTTTTTCGTTTTCCAACTTGAAATTTTTACATGCAGACAGCCTGCACCCATGTCCCATTTGGGACATATTTGAAGCCTGCCAGTGTATTTTACCCCATCAACTCATATATTTTTTAAAAGTAGACACCCAAGGCTATTTCAAATGGTGGTATTTTAACACTTTCCATGCACTAATTCTACCACCAGCCTTTGTCAAAGTTTGTGGTAGTAATTTTTTTGTGTTTTTCTTTCCACAAACATTGTACTTCATACATGAATTCACAGATTTTGGTATGTGTCACTACCAAATAACACCCCAATATGTGTTCAGCAACATTTCCTGAGTATAGGGATACCACCCATGCATAGGTTTGTCTGCTTGTTTAGGGGTTAAAGGGACACATTTGAGAGGTGAGCTTTTTGATTTTCCAACTTGAAATTTTTACATGCAGACAACCTGCGCCCATGTCCCATTTGAGACATATTTGAAGCCAGTCAGTATATTTTAGCCCATCAACTCATATATTTTTTAAAAGTATACACCCAAGGCTAGTTCAAATGGTGGTATTTTAACACTTTCCATGCACTTATTCTACCACCAGCCTTTGTCAAAGTTTGTGGTAGTAATTTTTTTCTGTATTTTTTCACAAACCTTGTACTTCAGACATGAATTCACAGATTTTGGTATGTGTCACTGCCAAATAACACCCCAATAAGTGTTCAGCAACATCTCTTGAGTACAGGGATACCACCCATGCATAGGTTTGTTGGGTTGTTTGGTGCAGTTTTTGGTTTTCCAACTAAACTCACTAAAACTCAAGTGAGGAGAGGGAGGCAGATCCATATGGGTCAGAACAATATTTACCAATATTGATCTAACCAGACGAATGGTGATGCTCATCTGAGCAATCACCAAACCATCTTTGCCACTGATCGGCTGTTACTGATAGCTATACACGCGTTCAGACAGCTTCAAAAGGAATACACGTAATCCCTTAGTGGGTATAATTAACCCCTAGTGAGTGTGACAAAAAAAAATGCTGATAGCAAAAAAAATCCTTCTGCGACCATATGCGCTGCTTAGGAAGTGATATACGGCAAGGAAGGGGTTAATAGCTCTTAAAAGAGCCTTTGATATACTGTATTAAATCACAGTAAAAAAAAATTAAGCCCTAAAAAAATGTACAGACAGCAAAAAATATGCTGCTGTGTAAGATCACTGCGTACACAGCGATCAATTGTAGGGAAGGGGTTAAACACTGGAAACGGCTTTTATAAAAGCCTTTGGGTCTCAATTTTATTAAATATATTATAATTAAAAACTCACATTATACAGCTCTGTCTGTCCCCCTCACTAAAACTCAAGTGAGAGGGAGGCAGATCTACACGGGTCAGATCAAATATTGACAAATATTGATCTAACCAGGCGAATGGTGATGCTCATCTGAGCAATCGCCAAACCGCCTTTGCCACTGATCAGCTGTTACTGATCGCTACATGTGCTCAGACAGCTAAAATATTTTTTTTTTACATTAAACGTAATCCCCTAGTGGGTATAATTAACCCGTGACGGGTGTAATAGAAAAGTTTTAAAAAAAAGTAGAAATGCTTCTGCAGCAAGATTGCTGCATTTGCGTCAGATCGCTGCTTAGGCAGTGATCTACAGCAAGCAAGGGGTTAATAGCTCTTAAAAGAGCCTTTGTTATACTGTAATGAATTACAGTAAAAAAAATTAACCCCTAAAAAATGCACAGACAGCAAAAAATGTGCTGCTGTGTATGATCACTGCGTACACAGCGATCAATGGCAGAGAAGGGGTTCAACACTTGAAATGGCTTTTAGAAAAGCCCTTGGTTTTTAAAATTGTATTAAATATTTAATTTTATTAAAACTATTTTTTTTTTTTACATTATCTGATCTGTCTCTCTCCCTCACTAAAACTAGTGAGGAGAGGGAGGCAGATCAATACTTGTCAAAAGCAATATTTACCAATATTGCCTTTGACTGTATGATAAGTGCTCATCAGAGCACTTATCATACATGCCTGCACACAGATAACACAGATCTGCTGTGCAGGCATCGATTGGCTCCCCCTAGAGCATCGTAAGTGAAATACATTCACTTCCGATGCTCTTGCCAGTAGAAGGAAAGCGCTGCCTATACAGGCAGCGTTCCCTTCTACTGAGCCGATGGGGTCACTCTGGAGAGCGACCCCCATCGGTTCTGGGGGAGCATCATGGTGTTGCTAACGAGGCACTTTAGCAACACCGGAGATGCTTAGAAAGGGAACGATCGGGACCTATCAGGATAAATGCTTACACGATATATCAGTCATAAAATATATTAGTAGAAAACAAAAAATAAGAAGAAAACCGGAAAAGTAAAGATTAAGAAATTGGGGAAGGAATAGAGGGAGTAGAAAAAGTAGAGAAATAACACAAGTAGGGAACAGGGTGCCTCAAGAGAGGGGCCACTGGCAGTTACAAGAAAGAACTGCAGAAAAGAAAAACAGGCTCAGGGGCCACCAACGTGGTCTGATCCCCAAATGCCCCAACAAGTGGCAATGGGTCTGCCCAGGGGGGGGAATAACCAAGTCGAGCACCTGAACAACCAAAAAAAAAAAAAAAACGAACACACTCCAATATATATAATACTTAGAAATCAGTATAAAATATAAAAACCACACATAAAGCGGTTTAAGTGCATAAAACAATCCAGGACCACACGATGAAGGACAAACTATGCTGTCAATATCCATCTGCATACGTAATGATTGTGTTTCTTATTTGGTTTGACTCCAATGCGTCCCAATCTCAAGTTAACTGAAACTTCTCATTAAAAAAAAGGAAAGTTACAGGAGCTCATTTTGTGGTATCCTGGGGTATTTGGGCTTCCAATCCTGGTATTCCCATGTCTCGTAGGAACGAATCGATATCATCCGGATCAGTAATGGTTAGAATCTTGTCGCCAAAGTTCACCGTCAGTGAATTAGGGAGTGCCCATCTGTATTTCACCTTCTGGTTGCGAAGATGAATAGTAAGAGGCGCCATTGAGCGTCTCCAGGCCAAAGTCACCGGAGCCAAGTCATCAAACAGTTGGAGGTAAAGGTTATCAAATTCAATCTTCTGTTTTATGCGAGATATGCCTAGTAGGGTCTGTTCTACCACTAGGGATTGCAGCTTTACCACCACATCTAGTGGAGCTTCTTTAGGTGCCTTGCTGGCCTTCCGTACTCTAAATACTTCAGCTATCCGACATTACGCTTCTGGGATATCAGGCAGCATTTGTGTAAACAACCGAATTAAGAAGGGTTGAAGACCGCGCCTGGCCCCACCGTCTCTGGGATCCCTCTAATGCGGAAATTCATGAATCGTAATTTAGAATCGAGTACAGAGACCTGTTTCTGCAAAGCCTCCAGCTGGAGAGTAATCTGTATGCTGTATGATCTGCAAGAGTGGCTTGTTGCTGTAGCGTCGTGTCAGACATAGTTTGTAGATCAGACACCGCAGTTTGCAGTGTTATCACATTAGTTTGGATCGCCTGTAAGTCTGATTTCCATAAGATTTGAAACTCTTGAAAAAATTGCTGGATGTCCTTTTTTGTAGCAAAGCAATCCCCTTGCAGACTCTCAGGCCCCCCAGGTCGCAGGGTAATCTTCCCTACCTCATCCGAGTTCTCACTCGGAGATACATGCTGTACATGCTTAACTACAGGCGTGGCTGCCTGAGGCCTGGTAGGCCGCGTCCATAATGTCCCAATGTCCGTTTTCAATACTTCTTTTCAGACTTCTTGGAGTTTCTCCCCATCGTATCCATGAGGTCTGGGCAGCGGAGTTTCAATATTTTTGCCGGTGTGGCCATATAGATAAAAAATAGCGATTTCCGAACACGGAGCTCTGATGAGACGCGTCCGTTCAGAGCTGTCGCTGGCTCCACCACCCTATATATCGTTTTTTAAAGGACTGATAGGGCTTTCATTTAATAGTAAATGATATCATATGATGAAAATAATACTATTAAATATATAAAATATGATGAAAATATGCCATAAAAAACACTTTTTCTAACTTAGAAACCTGACCTGATTTTTTTTTTTTAAACAATTACAAATGGTAAAATAGACACCGTCTATATATTTCTAATATTTGTCCTGAGTTTAGAAATACCAATGTTTACATGTTTTTCTATGTTTTTTTTTTCAAGTAATAGGGCAATAATCAATTTTAGGTTTTTTTTGTTTCCGAACCATTTACTTCTACATTAACCTTTTGACCGTAACCCTAAATTTACCCTAACCCTAAATTTACCCTAACCCTAAATCTACCCCACCACTTAATCTAACCCTTGTACTAACTCTAATTCTAACCCTAACCCACCTGTAACCCTCACCCCAATTGTAATCCTAAACCTAGATCTAGGGTTAGTAGATTTAGGGTTAGCTTTCTCCTTTTTTTTTTTTTATAACTGTAATGTTGCTGACTGCCTTTAGGGGCAGTCAAGCAACAGTTTCAGAGCGACAGAAGAGATTTTTTCCCCCCCTCACTGTCGCTCTGTGCTGGGAAGAATAACTGCTGGCATGTAGCGTTGCGCTAAGGAGCGCAATGCTACATGAAAACTCAGGACTTATATATACGTCCTCATGCTCCTCAAGGATCATGCTTTTCAGGACATATATATACGTCGATGTGCGTTAATGGGTTAAGAAATCTTTTGCCTTAAGTTTAAAATTCCCTTCTCAATTCTCTATTTCTCAATTACCTCTTTCCTGAATAAAGAGGAGTGCAACTTTGAACACTCAAACAAGAATAACTAGTTAAGTCAAAACACTTACATTTTTTTTTTTAAATCAAGCATTAATATAAATGGAAATGTATCCAACACTTTAACTTCTTACATAGTGTCCCACCAAAACATAGTAACACATAATTAGGCTAAATGAAGAAAACACATAACAAAAAGAACAACGCATTCTATCTACTGCATGAAATATTAAGGTTTATTTACAGAACAGTTTTACTGCTAAGCTAACAAAGGAAGGCGCTTTATTGACGGCTTCTCCATAAAGTCAGCTTCCTAAAAGAAATACTACCAACATTAAAAAGTAAACATAATTTTTTATTACTTGTTATTTTGTCTCAATGACACTATAAAAACCTGGCTGCTTTGCTAGTTGTTTCCTCTGCTCTCTTGGCTTGGTTGTTTGTTTCTCTTGGCTGGTAGCGTCAGAACATGAATACACTATAATAAACAGGCCTAATCTTATTGCTTGTTCTTGCATCCTTTCCAAATTAATGAATAAATCAGCAGTATCCAGGAAGGATTCTTGATATCAGGATAAAAATATAGAAAGCCTTTTTTATATTATTGACTGATAAAAAAATTAATTATTTTTATTTCCGGATGGCCCCTTTCCCTGGGCCAAAGATGAGGATAGAGGGCATCGGGGACAGTGTGGGGCATTATCAAAAGGTACATTTTTCATTTGCAGAGCACCTAAAGGGTGTGTTTTTTAATGAAGGTCAATTGAAGATATGCCCCCCTGCCTGGGCTAGGTATTGGTAAGGGGGGGGGGAGGTAGGCAGAATTTAATTTTAATTGAATTAATTTTATTAGGGGCACACTGGCCAAGGGGGGGGGGGACATTTTATTACATGGGGTTATGGAAGGTCTGGGGGTATTTGGTCAGCCTTCGGACATCGGGCTTTATTTATTTATCGGGGTCGAGAGGCATTTGTACAGCCTTTCGACAGCATTCATTTTTGTGAGTCAGGGATGGGAGCATTTGCCCAACTGCTAGCACTGTTTATGATAGGGTTGATCAGGGCTACTTGCTCTGACTAACCATAATTATAGTTGGAGACAGGGATATTCCTGAGTAGTCGGAATTCATGGACCACCGAAGCAATCCGAAGCGGTCCGAAACTCAGAACTTCTTTGAGAAAACCTGATTTGATCCTTATGTATATAGATTTGAGATGTACAAGACAACCTGTGCCAGGAACGCTGGGGCACAATCTCATTGGATACACTCCCATCACTTCCCAGTACCAAGTATCAGAATGTTGGTAAGTATGCTTCTACAACATGATGAATGTGCGTTCTTAAAGCTTTGATATGCATGAATTGTTTTTACATAGAAAAAAACCTAGACATTATTAAAGCCTTTATTTTTTCTACCACTCTTTTTTTTTCTTTTCTTTTCTTTTCTTTTAAAGGAATCCAATTTATGTTGGAACTCTGAGTAAATTTGCAGACACTACTTCCTCTGGAAGTAAATTCCAAAGTCTGATTACTTTTTGGATTTCTTGTTACAAAGTTGAATTCCCTTGACCTGTGCTATGTGATCATCTTATTTTTATATTTCGGTTCTGCACTAACAAGTCCTCATTTGTTTCACTGTATCAGCAATTTATCTATTTTTAGAGTGAAAATATCCTATCACCCTTTTTTCATTAAAAACAATGGATATTTACCCTAAAATCAGTCTTGTGCTCCTTGGGAATCCCATTTATCCCTTACCTGTGATCGATTCAATGTTTGTAATTTAGGGCATGATCTTTGTAAACCTCGTATTGAACATTATATTTTTATAAATGTTAAACAATAATGAATTTTAAAGGCTATACCAGTCTACCGGTATTTGTTGAGAATGTTGGATTAAACATGCTATATTTGTAGATTTTATAAATGATGCAATAAAACAAGCAAGTTCTTGCTATGGGAGTCTTCTGACTGTCTCTCGGGAGATGGAGACACCCATTATAATGCAAGCAAATGGATTGCAGAATACAACTTACCAGGATAGGTTAAAGGATCTTAACATGTAAAGCGTGGAGGAAAGATTAAACGGGGGATATGATAGAAATATTTAAATACATAATGGGAATTAACGCAGTAAAGAAGGAAATATATTTAAAAGAAGAAAGACTACCACAACAAGAGGCAAAGGTTTAAAAGTAATATATTTTGAGGGTAGTGGATGAATGGAGCAGCTTTCCAACAGCTTTTCAGCAGAAGTGTTATAGGTTTACACAGTGAAGGAGTAAACCTCATTCCCATACGTGGGAAATGCATTAAGCCAAATTGTTCTTATATGCAGACACAGTCTATGTTTCTATGTTAGGTAAAGAGGGAGCATCCAACCCCAGGAGAAAACTTAGTTTTTTCATGGCAAGCGCTTTGAAAATGAAAAAAAAAAAAAAAAAATGGAAGTGTTGTGGATATTCGTTTTTTGTGAGGTCCGTGATTTGCAGCCTTGCTTGCCCTTCATTAATATGGTACTTCCCTTGGACCTTTATGATGCGTATGTGAGTGCCAGAGAGGGAATACAGGATGTGCGTTTATGTTATAAGAAGAACAAGAAGAAATATTTTACATAAAGAATCCTTCTTTCTTAAACCTATATTGTTTTCTAAATCCATATAAAAAAAAAGAGTAATCTGACCAGAACATTTTTTCGCTGGGATTAGTTGGCAGAATAGGAAATAAAATGCTGCCATATCACTTACCTGACTGCTTTCTAATCTCTGAAATTATTATAGACTGATGTGATGTGAGGGGGAGTTGGGCACGGCCGTGCCATGTGTGCACAGGGTGAGTGTGCATGCACAGTGTAACGATCTGCCAGCATTCGAACACTGACTTCTGTGTTTTTTCTGCTGCATGCTCCTGTTCCAGGTGCCACCTGCAGGTTTTATTATCTCATGTAACAGTAGTGTTTGTCTATGCAGTTATCCTCTCTCATTTACCTACCGCCCAGGTGTAGGTTGTTGCAGTAATGAGTCCTGGGGCTATATAAATCCTATCCTTCCAGCAATCAGAGCTGGTACATTTTATCCATTGAATTCGGCTTGTTTCTGACCATCCTACTTTCTCCAGTACTTTTGACCTCGGCTTGTTCTTGACTATCCTGCTCTCTCCACTCCATTGAATTCGGCTTGTTCCTGACCACCCTGCTTACTCCATGCCTGGCTATGACCCGTGGGAAATCTAACAAGGCCTCTGGTTGTGGGCACTCAAAGCCAGGGGCTCCACCCCAGGTGGAGAACGCTCACCCTGCACAGGGCTTTGAATCGCCCACTACCCCTGCACCGCTCCAGCCCATCTCGGCACAGCCGTCCGTTACACACTGGTAGCTTGCCCACATGTGTTCCCATGTATTCTCCTTTTTTATTACCCTTGGCATATTTATCGAACACAACCTTAAAGGACAAGTTGTAGAGCTCATTTTAGGAGCGGACCCTTTCTGGCATTTATCTCAGAAATGCGAGACTGTAAGACAGTAAGTATTGGTATTATTCAAAATGTTTTGTCATACAGGCATTCACAAAAATACAACATGCATGAAAGGTCTTTTGAAAATATATTTATACCTTAAACAGGTAAAGCAAGGGAAATTTTTTTATATTTTAGTTGATTTTCAAGTAGCACCCGACTTGCCTCTCCAGTACTTAGCTATCAAAGACTATTATCCAAAGCTTGGCAGCTATAAGCTATTGCCCTGTTTCACTTCACACATATACAAAGGAATCCCTAATATTTAAAAGTCATTTACACCAGTAGAATTACTCACCCAACAAACATGCTTACTACCTTTTTAAAGCTTTTCATTTTCCCAAATCTTGCAGCAATGCTGGGTATGGATATCTTTGTAAGCAAAATAAAAACTGTAAAAAAAAAATAAAAAAATCTGGCATCCTTCCAAAAGCAGAAAAAAGCATTAAAATCACACTATAATTCTGCATGATGGGACATTTTTAGTGTACAATAAGCTTAATATTTTACAAAATTTAAATATCATCCTTTACTATAATGAGGAAATAGCATGACTTACACAGAACAGTTAAAAGAGTTGATAGACCTGAAAAGAAAATATTTAATCAAAAAAGAAAAATTACAACACATAAACTGGCAAAACACATTTTTTGGGTGGGAGGGGGGTTGCTAACGATAACCAAGGAGTAGACATCAATTAGCATTGGCATATCCTTGCAACAGAGCCTCATGGCCCATCTACATACCAAGCAATATACACCCAGGGCCGGCGCTACCGTAAGGCAGCACAGGCGGCTGCCTTAGGGCGCCCCAAGGGGGGGCGGTAAAATCGCCCGCGCCCCCAGGCCCGTTTACGTACCTTCTTGTTGCTGTCCCCCGGTGCAGGTCCATGGCTGTGAGGGAAGCGTTGTTCGCTCCACTCCAGCCGTGCAGATCAATAAAGTTTGAACAAACTTTATTGATCCGCGCGGCTGGAAGGGAGCGCACAACGCTTCCCTCACAGCCACGGACCTGCACCAGGAGACAGCAGCAAGGAGGTAAGTACTGGGGTCCGGGGAAGGAGGGTGGCATAACGAGCACACTGAGGGGCAATATCCTGGCATATTTACTGGCAATATCCTGACATATTGGGAATATCCTGGCATATTAAGTGGCAATATCCTGGCATAATTATTGGAAATACCCTGGCATATTAAGTGGCTATATCCTGGCATATTAAGTAGCAATACCCTGGCATAATTATTGGCAATACGCTGGAATATTAAGTGGCAATACCCTGGCATATTCATTGACAATATCCTGGCATTTTAATTGGCAATATCCTGGCATATTAAGTGCCTATACCCGGCATAATTATTGGCAATACCCTGGCATATTAAGTGGCATTATCCTGGCATATTAAGTGGCAATACCCTGGCATATTAAGTGGCAATATCCTGGCATATTAATTGGCAATACCCTGGCATAATTATTGGCAATACCCTGGCATATTAAGTGGCAATACCCTGGCATTTTAATTGGCAATATCCTGGCATATTAAGTGGCAATATCCTGGCATATTAAGTGGCAATATCCTGGCGTATTAATTGACAATACCCTGGCATTTTAATTGGAAATATCCTGGCATATTAAGTGGCAATACCCTGGCATATTAATTGGCAATATCCTGGCATATTAATTGGCAATACCCTGGCATATTAAGTGTCAATACCCTGGCATAATTATTGGCAATACCCTGGCATATAAAGTGGCAATACCCTGGCATATTAATTGGCAATATCCTGGCATATTAAGTGGCAATACCCTGGCATATTAAGTGACAATACCCTGGCATATTTAGTGGCAATAGAGTGGCAAAATCCTGGCATATGGAGGTGCAAAATCCTGACATACTGAGTGGCAAAATCCTGGCATACTGAGGGGCAAAATCCTGGCATATTGAGTGGCAAAATCCTGGCATATTGAGTGGCAAAATCCCGGCATATTGAGGGGCAAAATCCCGACATATTGAGGGGCAAAATCCTGACATATTGAGGGGCAAAATCCTGACATATTGAGGGGCAAAATATTGTCATATTAAATGGCATATTGAGTGGCTAAATATTGGCATATTGAGTGGGAAAATAGTAGTGGCAATAACTTCTTATGTCATCCTTTTAAAGAATGAGAAAACCCCACAATTTTCCTCTAATCAGGCCATTGTACACTGCTCAAAATATATTTTCCCCCTAGTCTTTGCAAAGGCAAAAACTCAGGGGCTTCCATGACAGAAGAGAGAGATGGTCTGAAGACCATCCCTCTCTGTAATTGGTATGTTCATCAGTCACACTGCATCATCTCTTGGCTGGAGGTGTTTTTTGTGTCATAGACACTGATAAGCTCTGCTGTGTCATTGCGAGCCATCTCCATGACATGGCAGGATGGAGATGCTGCAGTGCCCACATACAGGACTTACCCCAGCCAGCACCCATAGTTCTCCAGATCCCTGGTATCTAGTGGTAGGCAGCTGGATATCGCTGTGCTGCCTAAGTGCACAGACATGCTACCATGCGGCCTTTAGCGCTCCTGCATGGTCTGAAGTCTGAGAACCAGCAGGTCACATGACCCCTTACGCTCTGACCTAAGAACAAACACGGGGAGCGGGAGAGGCAGAATGAGAGGATGTGTGTGCGCCACAGACAGTCTGTAAGTATTTAGCAAGCCCTACTCTGGGCTTCCCAGGATTCATTCACTACAGTTTATAACCTAGAGTACTTATCTTCCCTCTGGCTATGACTCTGCTGAGGTCATCTGAACAATGACTGTTGTTCTATAGTAAGTATTGTTGAAGATTTTACCTGTTGTATGCACCAAATGCTTTTTATCCTCCCTCTTTCTGTATTGCTTCTATCCACCCAGACGGCATATTTTACTAGCAGGCTGGTCAAAAATTTGGATGAGGCCAATATTATGTCTCTGGAGGAAATAGCAATATATATATCATAGTGGACTATTTGGATCCATTCAGCTCAACTCAGAGAACTTTGTGTGAAGGGCTCGGGAAAGGGAACACTAGCTTTAAGAGTGTTAAAAATTCCAAGATGGCCATCTCCCCACTGAAAAATGGTTATATTTCAATTGGTAATCACAGCTAATTTTCCAAGAACCCAGTAAGATGAAAATAACATTCACTTTTGAGAATATTGCTTTAATCTGATTTATGTAAAGGTATATTCAGTTTACAGGGCCGTGTTAAGGTCTATAGCAAGCAATCACTTTCCCAATGGGATCAGTGGGCTGCTATGTGATATTGCTGGATCTGCTCAGTACTCTTAGATTAGAAGGCTCAGTCACTGCAAATGAAACAGGCAATTAATTAGGAAAAGTCTTCAGAGGAAAATGATGATATAGCATTTTGTATCCAGTAATGTTATAGCAACCTCTATGTCCAATAAGCACTTTAATCCAGGCTAAATCTACAGGCTTGTGCATTCATGACAACCTCTGGTTTCACATACATTCTTGTATATTAATTGCAAAACAAAGAGCATGTTTCTATAAGGGAAGAAGACTTGTTTGGTAATGAAAGCGTTAACGGTATAATGTGTTTGACCTATTCGGAGCAGAAGTGAGCTGCAAAGCATTAACTCCAGCATTCAAGTGGATAATGGTTTTCTAGCACTGGAGGAACATTGCAAGATGTGCAGTGACAGCAGAAATGAAACTGGTTAATTTGGGCCATACAAACATCCCATCTTCCCCCTCTTACTTTACTATTGCCCTTTCTAATGTTCTATGTCTCATACACAAGCTGGCAGTATCTGAGAATACCATTGTGTATGGCAATGTACTTGGGGGGGGGGGGGGTGAAAAGAAATAAAAGGTTAATTAATCGAATAAAAAAAACCATGAATGCCAAGTTTCAAACAATAAAATGTTACAAAAAAAATGTAACTCCGGTTGGACTACAATTGAAAAGGAGGATGTTTAATAAAATAAAAGCAATTTAGAGGGTCTATTTTGAATTTCAAGACATTAAGGGGTACATTTTCCAAGCAGTGCATGGGGAGTTACGTGCACAAATCCCATTAACATTAATGTGTTCCTTTGCTCTCAATGATATTAACTTTTAAGTGATGCAATAACTATTATAACAATCCTTGGTGACAGCATTCATCTGTACAGTGTACATCCTTAATATGCCGGGTTAGACAAAATACTATCTCATATCTAATGATACGTTGGATTTTACACAAGATAATAACTAACGTATTCATATTCTGTGGTGAGCGGGTTTCTTTTTTTCCTCCTCTGTCCTAGAATTACATATTTCACATAATCTGCATAGCTTAGTATAATCACAAATTTCCCAAAACTATAAAATGCCATCTTAATATTTCAGCAACCCAGCTGCAATACGGCAAACTAAATTATTACCGAAGGTGCCAGCAGTTTTCTATACACAGTACTTAAGATAATTATAAAAAATCATCTTCATTACTGCATGCTAGCAATTTTTTAACAGTTTCATTTGGATAGGTTACAAAATACATTGGAATTGCGCAGCTATAATTACTGGGAGGCTGAGAAGCTATAAAAATGTTCCCAACCAAATCCCTTTGACCCTGTTAATGTCTGTTCCTTGTTAATCTAAGGCAAACATTGTTTGTAGCGCGCATTTGTTATAGAATATGATAAAAAGGAGGGAATTCCCTTAGCTGTTGTTATTGATTCCAGCGTTTACCGGCTGAGAGTTAAGTGCCGTTTACAAAACAGAACAGATGCAGATGCTGACAAAAAGGTAAACAGTTGTTGTGTGGCTCCATGCCAGATACAGAGGCAATATATTAAACTCCAAGTGAAGCACATTTCCCCTATGGATTGCACTTATTGCCACTTCATTTCCTATGTGCTCCGTCTCTCTAGTGCTGTGACTTGCGCAAAGCTATTTCCAGTCCTTTGCTGACCCCCGAGGCCCAGTACTACCTCACACAGCCATTAGTGAAGGGAATTGCATGTGTCTGACACGGGCTGAAACCAATTATTAGATATTTTCTTCCGAATGATACCCAACTCTGTTGGGAATGAGCAATCATGAAATAATTTACCTCCTGATTTAATTTTTTCCTGCACAAATTAGTTGTAGTCTGAGGCAAGCCGTACACAGCTGCCTGGAACACACTGTATCTCTGTCTTATCAAGATTATACTTGAATGAAGAGAAAGGGGGGAGTAGGAGGTGGTATGGAGTGAGAGATTGAATAGGTTGGGAAATCCTGTTTTAAAACAGGCATTGACAAGTTTATCAGATATACTGATCACTGGTGCTCTTAGCTGATTGGAAATGACAGGGCCATAAAGAACCATCAGTGCAGCACAAAGGGACCACAAGGAGGCCTACCCTCTTTATAGGATCCATTCTACTAAACACCTGTCTACTTCCCGCTTCCAATCTGCTGTGTTAAGGGAAACCTTAATTTATGTGCAAAAGGGAACTAAAAAACACATGCTCCTGTCATATGAAAGAAAATGTAGTAAATGTAAGAAAAATAAATACTAAAGTCAAATTGTATATGAATATATTAAAAGAAAAATAAAAGCCAATTTCGCTCCACTTATGCATTTTCACTGATAAACTGCTGTCATCTGTAGCAGGAAGAATGCAATAGTCACAAGAAAATGTTCACATATATGTCAGAATGTAGTGTTCTGTCATATAATAATAATAACAATGAAATGTTTAGCCAGGAACGGAAAGCTTTGACAGTCTCTGGTTTTCAAGCCTGTCCTGGGGATGTTACTTTTAGCCAGCATGCAATGCATCACTGCTGCAGTTTTTATCACTTGAGTGTTAAGTTGTTGATCCATTCATTATTTATTTCATAAACCTACTACAAAATAGCCTCCCAATGTGGGATGCCGTGGGGGATGGCTTGGGAGCAAGAGTGTCACTCAAAGTGACAGCGCAACTGTGCATGTACAAAAACCAAGTATGAATAGGATACGTTTAAATGAAATCCAGAGTGCAGGATGACCACACATACATACTGATTCACATATGCACACACCATTACATACACATAAATACATTTTATATTATGTAAATTATTAGGAAGGCTTGAGAACCATGTCGATTTCAGATTTAATAATATATTTATATTATAATATACATACAGTCATTATCAGACATGAGCAGTATTAGAGAAATAAGCCATTTATAGGTGAACATTTTCAGAGAATTACCGTTTTCCCCAAATATAACCCTGATTATAAGATGACCCCCCCCCCCCAAACTTTAGATATTCATTTAAGAAAAAATGAATATATACGAATACCCTATAGTAAAAAAATAAAAGTATTACTGTAAGTATCCTTATATCTAATAAAAATTATATTTAAAAAAAAAACATTTCTTGTTTTTATTTACTTTTATTTGCTAATCTGCCCCCCCCCCCCCCCAGCCCCGATTTAGCCACTGCATCCCCACACACAGCGTGTCTGAGACATCAGAGACTAGTTACTGAGCATGAGCAGTAGCGCTGCAAGCTTGAGTGACAGCATCAACTGTGCAGGCGCTGTGGCACTGACACATAACTTCCTAAGCTCCACCCCTCAGCATCCCTGTTTGCCAGGAGCAAGAGTCAGGAGGTATGATAGACCCCTCACCAGGGCACACACACAAACCATGCAATAGGTAAACTGAAGATGTGGGCAGAGAGATAAGGGAAAGAATTAGGGTTGTCATCCAGACAGTATTTTACTGGAAGGCTGGTAAACCACAAATTGGCTTCTGGTCAATGTTGAGAATTTGGAGGTAATAGCAAGGTCTGTATTTTTTGGGGAGAAAAGGAGGCAACCATGCATGCCATGCTTAGAATTTAGAAACTACCTTTATAATTTTAGGAATTGGAAAAAAAACAATGCAAAATACCTTAAGCAGTAAAATCTTAGGGGTCTATTCATTAAAGGGGAGTTGAAGTGGGATGAATATTTACTCTCACCATTGTGTCCGTGTGTATGTATAGCTAAACTGGTGAGATGACATATTCATCTCAGTACAACTCACCTAAATTTACCTGCAACTCACCTTTAAGTGGACAGACTACTTAATTTAATTATCTTCCTGGCTTCTGGGATTAAAATAGCTATATATTGGGGAAATGGAGGATGAAGCATTGATTGGTGACACCAAAAAATATGCTTGAACTCAAAGGATGCATGGTGCAGATAGGGTTGCCACCTTTTCTTAAAAAAAAATACCGACCTTGGTACTGTCTCCATAGACTTAACATTGGCCTGATGCCAATTTTTTACCGGCCTGCCGGTAAAATACCGGCCAGGTGGCAACCCTAGGTGCAAATATAAAGATGAATTTTGTGTATACATATTTGCAGGCCAATGGCACATTTTTACAAGGGGTGCCCTCGCACTCCTATTTTCTGGCCACAGTGTGCCACTGAGTTAGGTAGGCGGACCTCACCGGGGACGAGGTGATGGTCCGCCTCCTCGTTCCATAGGAAGGGGGGGAGACCACAGACATGGGAGGGTGGAAATAGACCACAGGAATGGGGGTGAACAGACCACAGGCAGGCATGGGAAGGGTGAGGAGAGGGACAGACATGAGGAGGGAGAGGAGACAGGCATGGGAAGGGAGAGGAGAGGGACCGGCATGAGTAGGAAGAGGAGACAGACAGGGGGACACATTAGGAAATTTACTTTTTCTTTAACAAGAAAACAAAACTGCTCACTTGTGTATATGTGACTCTCTGTGTCTGTGACTGTCTCTGTGTGTATGTGTGAGATTGGGTTTATGCTTCCGTGATTGATGTGCGGTTATCTGGCTGTTATAAGTAGGAGGGGTAAGGGGAGGGGCAAGGGGCGGGGTAAGGGGCACCAAAATAAGGGTTTGCCAAGGGTGGCAAAAATCCTTCCCTCGGCCCTGCATATTTGACAAGCTGAAAACATACTTGGGCTGTCGAAAATAAAAACTAGGAGGCCTTTATACAGATGGGAATGCCTGGTCCTTACCATAGGGAGGCATGATTCCTGAGGTAGACACGCAGTTGCCCTGGTCAAGAAATACCTATATAATTTAACCAAGAAGAGCCAATTCTCTTGTCTGTCATCAAACTCTACATTTACCTTGGCATGTTGTGAAATTCCAGCTACATATACATAGTTTCAGCTTCCAGAAAACTCATCATCCAAAGGAAAAGAGTACTACTATAATTCCACATCAGTTAACACACTTCACATTGCAGGGCGTTTTTTGTGTCCGAATCATGTTAGATTTGACTTGCTTAATGCATTTTCACTTGATAGAAATTGGATCTACAATTGTAAGGCATAAATATTTTCTGACACCGGGCCTGTGAAAAATATTAGTTCCTTCAGAGTGGAAAAAATATATATAATCATTTGCTTCTGCTGCGTTCAATATAGATTGAGTTGTATGTGGGTAACAATGAATTACTGGGAAATTATTTCGTCAGGTGGTTCGCTACATTATAAAACATAAAAGTGATGCTCATGTGGTTTGAATGCTGTCAAGAAACAACCAGGACGGAATTATTTGCTGCCAATTCACTTGTGTCCTATTTATTATTTGGAATGATTTACAGTATGTTTGTTAATCCTGATTTTTTTATTAACTTTTTTTTTTTCTCTCCAGCTTGTATTTCAGACTAATTGGGTTCATATAAAAAGTCAAACAAAAGAAGGTATCTAAGCGAGCTGGAAACCAGAGAGAAAGTTACAACAAAATCATCCCCCCACAAATATGAATTATGAAGTTGCGCTATCACCCCAGGGCAAAAGGATTTATAACTTGAACATCTCTGTGAAATTATAATATTGTAATAAGGTATGAATTGCCTTGCTGTGCTCTCAAATAGGTTTATCTTTATTGCAAAAAATACATCAAAATAATGTGTTTGAAAACAAAGTAAATGACCTACAATAGGTCACTGATTTCCATTTCCACCCAATTTCTTCTTGTAATTGACAAATTAAATTACTCATGTTGTTCCAATTGCGTGTCCAATACAATATATTGTATGCATTAGAGTACACATTTATTTGGATTATATTGTGCTGTGTACTAACTATCATTATCGGTTTCTTGCGAAAGCCAATAAAAGTCTGCAGGGTTGGAGGAGAAAGAATACGGACTTATAAAGACATTAACGCTAGTCATACGCTTTAAAATTGTTATTGCTGGGCACAGAGTCAGATCATGATCCGCCCCATTGCTCAGCCTTTCAGTGATCTTTGCAGTGTAGATGTGTAACAAATCTAGTATTGCCATGGCTTTCCCTATGTCACTGGATCAGGAAAACAAGTAGATTGCAGAGCAGTGCGCATGCTCACACAATTTTACGATGCCTATTTCTATTATTTTGGAGCAGTGACTAAATGTAAAAGTCATTGCAATGTCTCTTAGGGGGGCAGGAAGCACTAGCTCAGATGTTTTCACAAACAAAAGCTGGAACAAATAAATGAATATATATTAATAAAAGTGTCAACTTTAATTGGAATTTTATCAGATTTTTTTCTAAATGTAATGAATCATAAACCATTTCTTAAATTAACATGCAATTAACCATTCACCTTTATGTTTCAGTACATAACGGACCATTTCAAGCTCGGGATATCTATTGGTCTTAAACAAACAAATGCTCTATTGGTACAGCTCTGCCCCTAAGATAATCATGATAAATATTTATTTTTTTTAAATGTGATTAAAGGGACTGTCTTGTGCCCAAAATGCCACTTCCAAATGTTAATTCATATTAATGTGCTTTCAAAAAGTACATTTGTTTTACATTTTGCATTGCTTCAAATATAAAAACATGTACAGTTTTGCAGAATTTGTGAATTTACAGCAAAAAAAACAGGACTGCCCACACTAACTGAGTAAAAGTCAATTTCCTTTTTTGCTGTAGGAACCAACGAGAATAATGTCATTCAAATGAATGGCATTTCCTGTCTCTCTAGTTATGTCATCAGATAATGTGTTGAACTGTTAAAAAGATCCTACTGTGTACAAGAGCAATGTCACTTAGATTCTACACAATGTATTATATTCCAGCAGCACAGGAAGTGACTAAATGAAACAAAACGTTATATGCTCAGTGTCTATATATTAGTACTGCCACGTCTGTAGTAAACATGCAGAGTAATCACTTGGGGAGGGCTTGAGTAAAATATTAAACATGTGATTTATGCAGAATGCCTGCATCAAATCACACTGGAAAAAAGTCTGTGCCATACAAGCAGTAATCTTCAACACACACCCAAAGAAGAAACCCATTGGTCCCATGCATTTAAAAAATGAACAATGCTTCTCCTAACAAGCACTCTATTTAAAGTGTGATTGGCTCAAGTCAAAAGGGCTGCTTTGTGTTTTCAAAGAATGCACAATTTTCAAGTTACAAATTGGGGCATTTGTTTACAAAGCACCAAATGTAACATTTCTAATTTACATTTTAAAGGTTTTTTTTGTTTTTATTTTGCTTTCCAGTCCATGTTTGTACCTCCTATTATAATGCAAATTGTAATGCAAATTAACAAAGTTTTCAATGGGAAATATGAAAACTGCATATCAAGCCACAAGGTAATGTCATAAGCAGGAGATATCATACACAGACTGAAATCATATTTTTCCACTTATTTTTGCAATTTTGCAAACACAATGTCTATCTTTTTCTACATTTTGTTGTCTGCTACATTAACCATATAAGCAATGTTTAACTTGACAGAGTGCCTCTAAAGGACAACTAAACACTTTTTTTTTCCTTTTGCGGGAAGCAAGGGTTAAAAAATATGTCCTGTTCGTCTGGAGTAAACCTGACTTGTGTATCTTAATATATACCTGCAGATTTAGTCTCTGCTGTGTCTCACATCTGAGACACAGCAGTTCCAGGTTGCGCATACACAGCCAATCAGAGCGATGGCCCCCACAGCTCAGTCTACAGAATGCAGGGGGACCTAGTTACGGTCCTTCCTGCTGATCCCATGCAAAAATGAGGGGCCAGTCGCCGACCAGACGGCTGCCTACTTCCTATGGAAGCATGGCAGCTGCCAGTTAGAGGATAAACTGGCATGAACTATCAGATATTAGAAGCACAAGTGAAATATAACGTTTAGTGTTCTTTTAAGCAACTCTAACAGCTGTTTCATAAACCATTGCAGACTACGGAGTGAGTTCTGAAAGCTGGAAGCTTTGTCCCCCCAGGCTGCAAATATCAAATCCAAGTGGAGTAATCATGTGAAGGTTAAAATATTGTACATCATGATTATCTGCTGCGTCCTCAACTGTGATGATGCAATGGAACACGACTGCAGGTCTGACAGCATTACTGCTTGGATGAATTACGTTATGACTCGAATATGTCTAATAAATATCTCGGAGCGTATGTTCTGCCTTCACTGCAGCTTCTCGACAGCAGCTATACATCTGTATTAAATTTACATGGGTCAGTATTAGATTATGCAGTTTTACTCATCCACCAGGAACAATTACTGCAGTTGCATTTCCCTGTGCACTGCTTAGTAAAACAAACTCGTCTTTTCTGTTCCTCCTCCAAGGGTGACAGCTTTCATCCATATCTAAAGTGCAAGTGTATATATGAAATGCTAGGCTTTAGGATTAGGGAGTCTGATCGCTTGCCTGATATACAATAAGAACCTTTTTGCACAAGTATAAAAACAAAAACAAAAAGGTGGTTGTTAACCCCTTAAGGACAGAGCCTTTGAAACATTTTTGTCCTTTCTGGACAATGGCTATTTTAACATTTCTGTGCTGTTTGTGTTTAGCTGTAATTTTCTTCTTTGTCATTTGCTGTACCCACACATATTATATATTGTTTTTATCGGGACAAGAAGGGCTTTCTATGGATGCCATCTTTTTGATCATATCTTATCATATTATTAAAAAAAATAATAAAATATGGTAAAAAAAAAAATACACAAATTTCTTTGTTTTTATTTGAAACAACTTCTCCTCATCGACAATAGCGAACGAAAAAACATGCTAAATAGATTCTACTATTTCTCCTGAGTACAGGGATACCACCCATGCATAGGTTTGTTGGGTTGTTTGGGGGCTAAAATGCCAAATTTGTGAGGTGCAGTTTTTTGTTTTCCAACTTGAAATTTTTACATGCAGACAGCCTGCACCCATGTCCCATTTGGGACATATTTGAAACCAGCCAGTGTATTTTACCCCATCAACCCATATATTTTTTAAAAGAAGACACCTTAGGCTATCTCAAATGGTGGTATTTTTACACTTTCCATGCACTAATTCTACCACCAGCCTTTGTCAAACTTTGTGGTAGTAATTTTTTTGTGGTTTTTTTTCAAAAACCTTGTACTTCAGACATGAATTCACAGATTTTGGTATGTGTCACTGCCAAATAACACCCTAATAAGTGTTCAGCAACATCTCTTGAGTACAGGGATACCACCCATGCATAGGTTTGTTGGGTTGTTTGGGGGGTAAAAGGCCAAATTTGGTAGGTGCAGTTTTTGGTTTTCCAAATTAAAATTTTGACATGCAGACCGCCTGCACCCATGTCCCATTTGGGACATATTTGAAACCAGCCAGTGTATTTTACCCCATCAACCCATATATTTTTTAAAAGAAGACACCTTAGGCTATCTCAAATGGTGGTATTTTTACACTTTCCATGCACTAATTCTACCACCAGCCTTTGTCAAACTTTGTGGTAGTAATTTTTTTGTGGTTTTTTTTCAAAAACCTTGTACTTCAGACATGAATTCACAGATTTTGGTATGTGTCACTGCCAAATAACACCCTAATAAGTGTTCAGCAACATCTCTTGAGTACAGGGATACCACCCATGCATAGGTTTGTTGGGTTGTTTGGGGGGTAAAAGGCCAAATTTGGTAGGTGCAGTTTTTGGTTTTCCAAATTAAAATTTTGACATGCAGACCGCCTGCACCCATGTCCCATTTGGGACATATTTGAAACCAGCCAGTGTATTTTACCCCATCAACCCATATATTTTTTAAAAGAAGACACCTTAGGCTATCTCAAATGGTGGTATTTTTACACTTTCCATGCACTAATTCTACCACCAGCCTTTGTCAAAGTTTGTGGTAGTAATTTTTGTGTGGTTTTTTTTCACAAATATTGTATTTTAGACATAAATTCACAGATTTTGGCATGTGTCACTGCCAAACAATAACCCAATATGTGTTCAACAACATATCCTGAGTACAGGGATACCACCCATGCATAGGTTTGTTGGGTTGTTTGGGGGCTAAAGGGCCACATTGTGAAGGTGCGCATTTTCAACTTGGAATATTGACGTGTAGTCAGCCTGAGCCCATCTTTCATTTGGGACTTTTTTTTAAGTAGGACAGTGTATTTTACCCCAAAAAGTAATATTTTGTAAAAGTAGACACCCTAGGCTATTTTAAATGGTGTTATTTTAACACTTTCCATGCACCAATTCTACCACCAGCCTTTGTCAAAGTTTGTGGTAGTCATTTTATTGTGTATTTTTTCCCACATACATTGCACTTTAGACACAAATTCACATATTTCGGTATGTGTCACTGACAAACAATACCACAATATATGTTCAGCAACATCTCCCGAGCACAGGGATACCACCCATGCATAGCTTTGTCAGCTTTGTTAGGGGTTGAAAGGCTACATTTGAGAGGTGCGCTTTTTGATTTTCAAACTTGGAATTTGAACATGTAGATCAAGGAAGGGGTTAATAGCTCTTATAAGAGCCTTTGTAGTACTGTACAAAAAAATTAACCCCTAAAAATGCACAGACAAGAAAAAATGTTCTGCTGTGCAGTGATCAGTGGCAGGGAAGGGGTTAATACACTACACTATACAAAAGGTATGGCTTTTATAAAAGCCCTTGGGACTCACAATTTATTAACATTTTATTTAATTTATTACAATTTAAAAATTATGTTATACAGATCTGTCTCTTTCCCTCACTAAAACTCAAGTGAGGAGAGGGAGGCAGATCCATATGGGTCAGAACAATATTTACGAACCAGACGAATGGTGATGCTCATCTGAGAAATCACCAAACCACCTTTGCCACTGATCGGCTGTTACTGATCGCTATACACACGTTCAGACAGCTTCAAAAGGAATACACGTAATCCCCTAGTGGGTATAATTAACCCCTAGTGAGTCTGACAAAAAAAATGCTGATAGCAAAAAAAAACCCTTCGGCGACTAGATTGCTCCATATGCGCTGCTTAGGCAGTGACCATATGCACTGCTTAGGCAGTGACCATATGTGCTGCTTAGGAAGTGATATACGGCAAGGAAGGGGTTAATAGCTCTTAAAAGAGCCTTTGATATACTGTAATAAATCAAAGTAAAAAAAAATAACCCCTAAAAAAATGCACAGACAGCAAAAAATGTGCTGCTGTGTAAGATCACTGCGTACACAGCGATCAATTGCAGGGAAGGGGTTAAATACTGGAAACGGCTTTTATAAAAGCCTTTGGGTCTCAATTCTATTAAATATATTATAATTAAAAACTTACATTATACAGCTCTGTCTCCCTCCCTCACTAAAACTCAAGTGAGAGGGAGGCAGATCTACACGGGTCAGATCAAATATTTACACATATTGATCTAACCAGACGAATGGTGATGCTCATCTGAGCAAACGCCAACCCGCCATTGTCACTTATCAGCTGTTACTGATCGCTATACATGCGCTCAGACAGCTAAAAAAAATTTTTTACGTTAAACGTAGTCCCCTAGCGGGTATAATTAACACGTGACGGGTGTAATAAAAAAGTTTTAAAAAAATTAAAAATGCTTCTGCAGCAAGATTGCTGCATTTGCGTCAGATCGCTGATTAGGCAGTGATCTACGGCAAGAAAGGGGTTAATCTCTCTTAAAAGAGGTTTTTTTATACTGTAATGAATTACAGTAAAAAAAAAATAACCCCTAAAAAATGCACAGACAGCAAAAAATGTGCTGCTGTGTATGATCACTGCGTACACAGCGATCAATGGCAGGGAAGGGGTTAAATGGCTTTTATAAAAGCCCTTGGTGTTTAAAATTTTATTAAATATTTTTTTATTATTTTATTTTATTTTTTTACTTGATCTGATCTGTCTCTCTCCCTTACTAAAAGTAGTAAGGTGAGGGAGGCAGATCAATACTTGTCAAAGGCAATATTTAGTAATATTGCCTTTGACAGTATGGTAAGTGCTCATCAGAGCACTTACCATACATGCCTGCACACAGATCACATAGATCTGTTGTGCCGGCATCGACTGGCTCCCCCTAGAGCATCGGAAGTGAAATACTTTCACTTCCGATGCTCTTGCCATTAGAAGGGAAGCGCTGCCTGTACAGGCAGCGTTCCCTTCTACTGAGCCGATGGGGTCGCTCAGCGACCACCATCGGATCTGGGGCAGCTGAAGGTGTTGTTAAGTGCCTCGCTAGCGAGGCACTTTAACAACACCGGAGATGCTTAGAAAGCGAACGATCGTTCGCTTTCTAAGCACATGTGTGCAGCGGGCGCAGCCATTTTTAAATGGCTGCTACGATCACTCCGTGGAGTGATCGTAGCGCGCCCCTGAACATTTGGGGGGTGTTGCACAATGCCTCTACCTAGAGGCATTGTAGAAACACCGTTAGAGTAAAGAAAGCGACCGCTGGTCGCTTTCTTTACTCCATTTAGTGCATGACGTGCCAGGCACGTCACCTGTCGGCAAGTCCTCGATTTGCCGTGACGTGCCTGGCACGTCATCTGTCGTTAAGGGGTTAAATTGTCAATGTTCAATGTTATTGCCCATTCAAGTTACATTTCACTCATTAATGGGACTGTATCACCCAAACATTGTGTCTACTGTGAATGTAGAGCATAAAAAATTATTGAAAATTATCAATACACTGTATTAGCAAAACTGCAAGAAAATGCCAAAATTAGGAGAATTTGTTGTTTAAATGTGTCCTGTTTATGACATCACCTGTGGAACAAATTCCACATTTCCCATTGAAAAGCAGTTCATTTGCATACCGGGGGACAATGCTAAGACCCAGAATGAAGGAGGGGCTTCTCAACTCTACTGATTGGCTGAGAGTGTAGAAGCATTTTCTGATTGGCTGAGTCCCTCCTATATAGAGCTCAGTGGAAGCTGCAGCAGCCTAACTGCAGCAAGCACCACGTAATAAACCATACTGTGTGTGATTGCACTTTATTTTACACACACACACTGGTTCACATATGCACTCACAGTCACGTACACTTAAAATATATATTTATAATTGGAACTATATATGTGTATATGTAATGGTAAACAGTCACATAGATATACATACAAAAGTTTCCCAATAATTTATATTTTATAAATAAGATGCATTTGATGTGTATGTGGCAGTGTGTGCATACATGAATACATGTAAGTGTTTTTTATTTTATTTATACATACACACATTATATGCCTGTGTGTGTAATCTCATATGCAATATACTACGTCCCTGAATGACAGAAATAAAATGTGCTGGTAACGTTGTCTATACCCCACCTACAGCCACCAAATAACCTTTAGTCACTTCCACATTAATAATTGTGCATTGGTAAACATGATATACTCACTACTTTTTTCTCCTGGTTGACCTTATGCTACAATCCAGATTTTTTCTTTGACTCACCCTGTCCTAAAAGCTTTTCACTCCAAACTTTTATGTGACTCACAGATATAACATGTAGGTCCATGCGCTGGGATGTATCTATAGCCTCAAAGTCCATCTGTGAAAGGTTATCTGTACCAAACATTCTTCCAATGCCCATGGGTTTCCCATTATACACACTAATCTCCAGCGTGATGACCATCCCTCTCTGTAAGTTATTTTGCTACAAATCAATGGTAAAAGATTTTCTCATTGGAACCTTATCGCTTTTCGTCATGAAAATGGCAGGAAATGGCTTTCAAGCTGATATGTTATTGGTGTTAGATAAAATTAAAACCAAATAGGATGTCCAAGCGAAATGATGTTATGTTGAAGATGGGGCAAGAACATTCCTACACACCTGGTCGGAGTGCCCATAATGTGGCTGTTTTGGATTAAAAACACATGGCATTTACACACATGACTGCGCAGGTGTCCCCTTTTGCCACTAAATCTATGCTTTTATCTTGAAAATGTTTATTACTCTACCATTTCTCAATGCCACCAAAGACCTTACTACATGCACCAGAAAAAAAAAAAAATCGCCCCACCATTCTTCAATGTTTAGCATATATTTAGCAAAGTTGAGTTAACACACTCTATGGAAGAGTCAATCCTGTGTCTATCTGGTAGGACAAAGAGTTGGATGCTTTGCAGATTGTTTCACAGACACGTTTCACATTTTATTTCCGAAATTCCTCCCTGTTAACTACACCAAACCCCAACCTACTTGTACCCTCCTTTATTTCACTCCCCCCCCCCATCATTTTCAATCAGAAATAAACTAATTACCACCAATGCCGTTCATGAGCGATATATTTTATGTTATTTAATCTTTCCTTACCTATTTATATTAAAGGAGCATTAAACATTGTTTAACCCTTGCTTCCTTGAAGGTCCTGGGTCAATTAAGTAAACCCGACCTGTATCTTAATAGATGCACGCGGGTTTACCAATTACTGTGTTTCACATTCGAGACACAGTAGTTCCTGGTTGTCGCTTGCTGACAAACTTCAGCAAAAAAATTAAGTTTAGTGTCCATTTAATGTTGTGATCTTTATAATAGGTATCACTTGTGTTTTCAGTTTCCTATCATTCCATTTCTACATGACGTACAAAGGAAAATGTGATAAGAATGGACTACAAATAAAGAAAAGACTTACCCAGTACATGCACTCTCTGCTTATGCTTTCTCTTGTTGTGCTTTTGATGGAGAGTCTGTTGTTCGATGTTGGCCTCACCAAGTATTTCAAAGAACGTTTTCATCTCTTCTTTGATCGAGTCAAAGAAAGTCTCATTGATAAACTTAATTATTAATGAAGAGTCTACAACATGACTTAAAATAAATAAATCCTCTTTTATCATTGAATACACCTTGGGGATTGCATCTTGGTAAACCTTGAGGGTATTTTCAAGGTTTCTACCACTATTGTTTTGTAAATGTCCTGCAATCCGATTGTGCTGAATATTTTGATATTTCAGGAGGACATCAGATACTGGATAAAGAAAAAGAAGATGGTGCAAATATTGACTTTTCACCTTAATCGTGATTTCAAGGTTATTGGTGTTAAAATTGTCTTGAAGTTTTGCGACCAGATAGCGTCGTAGCTGTAGTCTGATATCATCCCACACTGTCTGTATTTCCATAGAGGAGTTGTCATCAACAGCATGGAGGGAAGTTTGGGATGTACAATGTAAGGAACTTTCACTGAGAGAGGACCCAAAGGTGATGCCGCACTGACTGGCCAGGTCTGACAGTAAGTGAAGTATCAGCTCCTCTTGATTTTCATTATTCTTCAGAAAAGATTGCTAATAATGGAAAATGAACAAGGAAATACAGTTTAATGCTACATTTTACACTGGGTATAAAATGTAATTATGCTTTAACTAAAAAGGCACAAATATACCTAAATCTTAGTGGAGCATTTGGAGTAACAGTTCTTTGTGAGTTGATCAGATATCCTTTGTCGTATAGTGACAAGTCACTTGAAGAAGCCCTGGGCAGGGTGAAACGCATCTGACTTCACTTACTCTTGAGGATACACGAGATTGAACCGCCATCAAAACATACAGGACTTCCTGACTTTTAAAACTATCAAGCGCTTATGTGACACTCATGAGATCAGTCAACCTGATTTTATGTAAGAGATTTTAACCTTTTTCTTTTATTGATGAAAAAACAGTTTTACACTATGCAAAAATATTTTCATCTATTGCATGTGAGTCAAAGTGTCTTTTAAAGAGACAGAGCACTGTCATATTGGGAGAGACCTGAAGATTTCTGAGTGCCTTGTAAGGTTACATATACAATTCTAAAAGTGAGCAGTATTATCCCTGCTCCAAACCAATTTGGGGACCCTATTACCATTTATAACATACCAAGAGTACTATTACTGTGTTTTGTCTTCCTTCACATATCATCGTACTATGCGACAAAGGACATCTGATCAACTCCCAAAGAACTGCTACTCCATATACTCCACTAAAATGTAAGTATATTTGTGCCTTTTTTGTGTCGTTTTAGCACTCCATCTTTTATCACTGTATGTTTGTTGGAGAGGTGTTTAAGGAGACACGCACCTTTGATGTTACAGAGCAGCTTAGGAACAAATTGTTTGTGATTTTTTTATTCATTGTGATAGCGCCTGAAAACACCCTTTCTTTTTCCCTAAATTTAATTGTTAGTTTATTTCAGTTTGCGAACTGAAATTTGTATTGTAACATCTCTGTTGTAAAAAGCCTACTATCATTCGGTCATGAAAAAAACCAATATATTCATGCCAGTTTTTTCAACTAATCACCTAGCCCTAGTAAATACAGCCCCCAAATATCATGTAGTATTCAAAAAGGTATATGTTGTGTGAATTTAATAACAAAAAATGGCCAGAAATTTGATTTAACATAACTTAAAAACTCTGACAACATTGGCCTCCAAGATAAAATGCTAGTTACTTTTCTTACACTAGTGCTATGTCAGAAAGCTCTCAATACAATAAAATGGGTTATTTTTCACTGTGCTCTTGAGAAAGAATGTATTATGTTACCAGAGTCCTGAGGAAACATATAACATCGCAGTGGGCGGTTTCAGGCAGTCTGCGGGAAGTTATATGGTAATTATTCAGCCACTGGAGACACTCTGTAGTGTTCATTAGCATCGCACTAGGAGCCTTTTCATTCACTTCAGATCGCAGACTTGCCAGGCATTCTTCCATGCTGGATAACAAACAAATTTAGAAAGCATTTCTTACATATGTTCTTGAAACAGGTGACATTGTAATAAATGTTATAAACAGAGGTGCAAAACAACAACAAAATAAAACCCAGGGGTCCTAGAGACAGCTTTCATAGCCAAGTACCCAAAATATCAATACAGAAACATATATTGCAAAAGATCATACGAACCAATTGCCCATCTAATCTGCCCATAATGAAATCTTAGAAACATAGAAACATAGAATGTGTCGGCAGATAAGAACCATTCGGTCCATCTAGTCTGCCCAATTTTTTAATTTTTTTTTTGAGTACTTTTATTAGTCCCCCGTTCCCGGTCTTATAGCTAGGATAGCCTTGTGTCTATCCCACGCATGCTTAAAATCCTTGACTGTGTTTACCTCTACCACTTCTGCTGGCAGGCTATTCCATACATCCACTACCCTCTCAGTAAAGTAATACTTCCTGATATTACTTTTAAATCGTTGCCCCTCTAATTTAAGACTATGTCCTCTAGTTGTGGTAGTTTTTCTTCTTTTAAATATACTCTCTTCCTTTACTGTGTTGATTCCCTTTATGTATTTAAATGTTTCTATCATATCCCCCCTGTTACGTCTTTCCTCCAAGCTATACATGTTAAGATGCTTTAACCTTTCCTGGTAAGTTTTATCCTTCAACCCATGAACCAGTTTAGTAGCCCTTCTCTGAACTCTCTCCAAAGTATCAATATCCTTCTGGAGATAAGGTCTCCAGTACTGCGTACAATACTCCAAGTGAGGTCTCACCAGTGCTCTGTACAATGGCATGAGCACTTCCCTCTTCCTACTGCTAATACCTCTCCCTATGCAAGCAAGCATTCTGCTAGCATTTCCTGCTGCTCTATTGCATTGCCTACCTACCTTCAAGTCCTCTGAAATTATTACTCCTAAATCCCTTTCCTCAGATGTTGAGGTTAGGACTGTACCAAATAGTCTATATTCTGCTTTTGGGTTTTTACGCTTACAGGTAAATCCTGTTTTAACTATGTGTTATAACAAGGTGCTCCGTTCACTTTCACAGAGCCATCAGGGAACCGGATCTCACTACACCTTCTACATTAGCGGGACTTGATCCTCCCTAGATCATGATGTGAGTTCATAGATCCCGTTATAGTGGGGCTCACCTGTATTTATTTTTCTACTTATTTCTCTTTCCAGGCACATCTCAAGGATTTTTTAACATTTAATTTGTATTCATTTTATAAAGATATTACAATATAAAAACCACAAAACTACAATATAGTGAATAATATATACAAGCAAAAACAATGAACAATGCATGAACGTATCAAGCATGTTAGAAATATAAGAGGCATCCTTCACAAGTAAAAGTCTAAATGATTTACACAGAAAAAAATGATTGGTTGTTATGTGGGTCCAGGCCCACCATCAGATACACCTCTGCTTTCTAGTGGTAGGCAATTGGACGAGACAGACGATTGCCGTAAGAGTTGCTGGCTGTGGAGATCAAAAGACCTCCCCTTGCCACACAGACTTCCTACCATGTTGCCTCTCACACTCCCCACGTGGTCTGACATCTGAGGGCTGGCAGGTAACACGACCTTCAAGGCTCTGACCTCACAGGGAGCATGAGAGACAGCATGGGAGAATGTCTGTGTGCCGAGGCTGGTAGATCATTTGATCAGATATTCATAAACATAGAAAAGTGAGTTTTGATATGGGGCAGATCATCAATTAATGTGTTTAACAATTTAACCCCTTCCCGACATATGACGTGCTGGGCACGTCACGCAAAAATGTGTCCATTATGACACGACACCTAGCATGTCATGCACTAAAATGAGCAAAGAAAACAACCTGGTCGCTTTCTTTACTCTTTTGGTGTTGCAACAGTGCCTCTATGTAAAGTCATTGTGTACCACTGAAGAAAACTGAAGGGCGCATTACGATCACTCCCCGGAGTGACCGTAGCTGCCATTTAAAAATGGTGGTGCCGGCTGCACATGCGTTATTGGAAGCGAACGTAAGGTCCCTTCCTAAGTACTTATGGTTTTGCTAAAGTGCCTCGTTAGCGGGACACTTAGCAACACCAAAAAGGTTCCACCTGATGGTGGTCGCTCTGCTGAAGGGAGAGGGGAGCAGAGGCTTCCTTTCTACTGGCAAGAGCATCGGAAGTGATTCTTTTCAATACCTGGAATTTGTCGAGCCCTGTGGCAATGGATAGGCTTCAACCATTAATCTATTGCTTTATTTTGTTTATCTTTTTACTAGACACTGCCTTGCATATTTTAAGTCTGAATTTGATACCAAATTAAAATCCATAACTGCCTCAAAAGGACCCCAATAGAGCCTATCTAACCAGGTTTGCCAAACCCATTATCATACACAGGAATTTTTTTCATGGGCAAAATATGGAATGGACTCACGGCATGTGGATATCAGCAATTTATTGAAGAAAAATTAGTGAGACATATCCATGGAATCAATAACAGTCAAAGTGATATTGTGAGGAGAAAGAACTCAACCATTTATAGGTCAATTACATAACCCTGGTAGTAGTAGCCAACAATTACTGTAAGCTCATTGCCCCATCCACCTCGCACAGCCCCATCCCCCTCGCACAGCCCCATTCCTTCGCAGAGCCCCATCCATAGTTAGCAAATAGCAATGTTACTTGATAATAAGTTAATGTTGTGTTATATCAATAGTAGTTGGAATAAGCTAAGGGAACTTGGGTAACACCATGATAAAATGGGTTTAGGGGTGAGTGAGGGACAGAATACAATGAATAATGATTTAAACCAGTATAATGTCGTCCAATCTGGCAAGTAAGAATATATATTTAAAAAAAATAAAAAAAACGAAGAAGGATTCAGAAACTGTAGGGCTGAAATAGCAGAATCAGTGGACCATGCAGTGTGTTTACTCAGGGCAGTTTTCCCTTTTTTCTCTGTGGTAGAGACAGCACTCAGAGAGCAGACCAAACCACTCTGATATGGGGAGTGTATGAAATTAATTTAAAAGCTTTTTGCTGCAATTCCCTGTCTAACAGGTGTTTTTCATGATCTATATAACTAGTCTACCTAAGCTAAGCAGCCTACAGCTTCTCCCTCCCATGCTGCAGGTCCAATTTCCAATGGTGGCGGGGGCAAGTACCCCCCCTTACTCCCCCGTGGATGTCCATGCTCATACATCAATTCTACATGCTGTCAAATGCACAGAAGCATCTGCAAATTAGTTAAACAAAGAGCTTCCAATGGGTAATGCACTGATGTATGAGCATGCTCCGCACTCATGAGGTCTACTAAATGAGCCCGGGAAATAAACTAGAAGTAGAGAGGGAAGTGTTCTGCACTCATCCTCAAAAAACAAAATCCTCATCATTAAAGAAAAAGGTTTTTTCTCCATTTCTTTAGTTTAAAAACACTAAAATAGAGTTCATAAAAAGCAAACAGGGCAATAGAATATTATAAGCATGCTCAGTAAAACAGCTTGACAACAGTAATATAACATATTAAGCATTACTTTTGTAATAAAGCACATTTTTAAACTAGTACAGTAACACTGAACAACTCATAGTTCCTATAAATATTTACAGTTTATGTTCACGGATACTCCAGATGCCAAGACTGCCATGCAACACTTTCCAAATAAGCCAAAACCAATTACCTCCCAGCAGAGCAGACAGAACAAGGAATACGCTGGGGGAGAACATTAAGTGGCGCGCTGACTCATCACTGGTAATTACATATCTCACTGTAATATCATCTCATAACTTTTTACTTTGATAAAATGTAGCTCCATCTTCAGTTTTACGTGTATTAATAAACCTGCTGCTTTTGCACCCATACAGAGTATGAACTCACCACTTCTCAGTTTGTTATGAATGGGCCACTCAATAGTAAAGTGAACAGGATGTTCCAATTTGCCCATCCATGCCTCTGTGCAGAATCTCACACACAATATAGTGTATATATGGGTTTTAAAGTAGCTGTGCCATCTGACAATCTCCTTTCATTAATGTTGCTTAATATTATTGTCTAACCAAGTCAAAGTACATTTTTTTGTAATTAGCATTTGACTATATAACTACAGTTCAACGTGGAGGTGGCCATATTAGACTCACAATAGGCCCACACAAAATGATAGGTTTTTAAGATATATTCAATCAAAATAATAAAAAAAGGCATAACAGATTTAATTATGGTCAACACAGTTACTATAATAATGGCACAAACACAATTTTACATTATGTAGTCACTTTAAAGCACATTTTCATTCATAATAAAATAATTCTTAGAATCAAGCAAAAAAAAAAAAAAAAAAAAAAAATTATATTTTTTTTTAAATTACATTTGGCCAGTGAATTTTTCATTCCTGCAAAGTCCAAGGGTGACTACTTTAGTAATTCTGCTTGACCTTTCAGCCACGTTTGACAATGTAGACCACCCACTTCTGATTGAAACAATTCATAACCTTGAACTCTACTGTTACACTATCTCATCCACCTCGCTTACTCTCACTATTGGTGTATCTTGGTTACCCTTGTTTTGCTTTTACATAAACTTCATAGAAAACCTGATACTGTGATTCAGTTTACAGTACTTGTTATATGATGAGCTCTACCATTCTTCCCTAGACCTCTCAATTCTATACCATTTCAATAGCTACCCCTCCTCTTTTGTAGCCTGCCCATTCCCTGATACTCTTTAAAAAGATTGAACTTTTATTTGCCTTTGACAAGCTTCCTTATGGTACGCAAATACACAATTCTGAGTGCTAAATAAACATCTATAAAATATACAAAGTATTTAGTATTACTCAATGTGCCTCCCTGTATCCTTTCCACAATAAATTAAAGACTTTTGTCTCCAACATCATGGATCATGGCTTTTTTTGGCTCATAATAAGTTATTATTCGCCTTACCATACTTGCCAGCATCCTGGGATCCAGTTGGTGTGAGGCTATGTGGCTTGCAAGATTGAGCTCAGTCAGAAGAGAGCGGAGCTCCAGCTCATTTCTTGTCACTTTAAAATTGTGTGTGTATAATATATATACATAGCTTTAATTCAATGCTGTTTATTTACTGAGCAAAGCTCTGTGCCTTAAAGTGCTAAAGCAGGGACAAACTTCAGAGCAGAGGCCCCCAAAAGCTGTGCGCCAGCAAAACCACTGCCAGCTATGAGTTACCACTTCCATGCAAACTATGAAATCTGTAAAGGCAATATAGAATTCTCAAATAAAAAAAGTGTCCTGTGCAATAACTAAGATGAAACAGGCAGAAAAGTGTTGCACACTTATGACTGTGTTAAGAAGATAAAATAAGCTAAATAAAACCCTTCTCTCTGTTTAGACATATGCATATAGGATTGATTCACTTGGGCTAGAATATGAGCCGACTGTTCAAATAAAATATATATATAGACAAATACCTCATTTGTATACATACACATTCTGTTTTACAATGCATTTCTTAACAGAGAGTAACATTAAAATTATTTTTTTTGCAAAATAATAAACAATCCCAAAGGCTTGAAATTAAAACCAATCTTGCCAAACTGTAGTTCTTGGAATAGAACCACAAACATGTAAAATGTTACCAACAAGAACCAATTTTAACAGAATGTGAAAGCCTTGTCAATAAGAAGCAAGTGTGGGTGGGCTGTGAAATACTATAGAAAAAGGTGAAGAAAGGAGCTTTTTATAAAACCTCCAAGCATGAGTGAGTTTAAAATGTGGTATAGTGAAACGAATATCTTCTCATTATCAAACAGTCTTTTCACAAAGACTAAGCACTTTCATGAAAAAGAATACCTCTGCCTGTGGCCCTCTCAGTTCCCTGATGGGACAGCCCCAATTGTGAATGGCGGGTCTATGAATGATAAGAGATTGGCATGTATCTCCTTAACTTGTGTAAACTCCTCTCGAGGCTGTGAAACATGATGCTTCATCTGTACACCTTGGCTCTAGGGAGACTCTTTCTTAAAAGGCTTTATTGTGGTATCATGAAGTGTCTCATTCAATGAAACCTAACAGATTACAGCGTAGGGAATTGTAGAGGCTTTAGTGTTGGTAGCCTACATAAATCTGCTTCAATTAGCCATCGACTTGAAAACTAATCTCTGACATCTGATTATGGATCCCAGCCAACAACCACAGCCCCTGAACTGGTCAATGCATTGAAAAGAAAGCATTTTAGTAATTTGTTTTAACACAGTAATACAAAAGCAACACTATAGAACAGTGGTAATGATAGTTACATCACACATTATCAGACATCAGCATCTGTACATACATGCACAGCTTATTAGAAAACCAACAATATTGTGTTTATGGTGTGGAATATAAACCCCTCTGGTACTCAAAGTGTTAAGACAGGAACATTTATACAACAAACAAACCAGATGAATGACCGGTTCATTTAAAAGGACAGGGAATCACAATAATCACATTATTATTAAATGGGAAGGCTTTATTCGACTCATTTTGCTTCCAAAGATCCATGTGGTGTTTCTGTGAGAAAACATACCGTATTTGCTCGATTATAAGATGACCCTGATTATAAGACGACCCCCCAAACTTTGTATATTCCTTTAGGAATAAAACTAAAAACCTGAATATAAGACTACCCTATAGGAGAAAAAAAAAAGTTTAACTTGTATATTTGTGAATTGATTTTTAATATTTAATAAAAAATTGATATTATACAAATGCATTTCTCCTCCCTCCCCTAGTCTCTCTCTCTCTTCCCCCTCCCTCCCCTAGTCTCTCTCTCTCTCTTCCCCCCTCCCTCCCCTAGTCTCTCTCTCTCTTCCCCCTCCCTCCCCTAGTCTCTCTCTATAGAATGTCATTTTATCACTAATCTCCTGTTTTCACTTATGCACTATGATAGACATAGGATATTCTTTCATAAAAGCACTAGTGAAATGTTCAATGAGAATAGAATTCAATGTTTAAGAAATGTGACATTTTGTCTCCTGACAAGCAGCCTTCCTGCTCTCCTGTGAACAAATAGTCTGATCTACTGATCCAGTTGCCATTTGTCTCTCTGCAAGTGGACCATCACTTTTACATATAATGAATAGAAGGGACCCTAAGTAGGTCTCTCTTACTGACTAGTGGCAGAAACAAATGTCGCTCTGCAGACAGAGAGAGACAGACCTCAGTCAGAAGTGAACGGTTGACACTGTTAGTGTGTTCCAACACGCAGATCAGTTCTGTCTTATCTGAAATGATGAGATGAATACAAAGATACGCATTGTGACCACATGACAGAAGAGACACAGATTTTAGTGTCCCTTTAAAAAGCTATAATCTCAGGTCATCAAAAATAAGGTCTTGTATAACATGTGTGTGCTTTGCAGATATCACACCTCTATGATGAAATGATGGCTGGAAACATCTGCACACCACATTACTTGCCTTCAACGGCAACTATTATGTGCCCGTGCTAGGTAGGGTTGAAACCCAGCCGGTATTTTACTAGCAGGACGGTGAAAAATTGGCTTGATGCCAATGTTAATTCTATAGAGGCACCAGTAAGGCCGGTATTTTTTTGTATAAAAGGTGGTAACCCTAGTGCTAGGTAATAGTAAATGTATGTGGCATACTTAAAGTAAACAAGAATAATAATAATAATAGCATAAAAAGTAAGGACACAAGGATAAAATAATAATAGATATATTTTTAATTAACACAATCAGAAATCTTGGGTTCATTTACAAAAATATATCTATTAAGCAAAGAAAGGTATGCATGTGAAAAGAGGGGAGGGTAAAAATGTAAAATAATGGGATTATCAAGTTAAGGTAGAAAGAGTTCAGCATTATTATTTAAACATCGATAAAACAGGACTAGGATTACCGAATAATATAACTTCTTCAAAGAAGTCATCAATTTCAGGAATTTGAGGGTGTTGATGTGCTGTCCTACACAATTAACTCCACTCTTCCTGTGTAAGTCTTTACCACCATGTGTGGCAGGTTCAGTTGATTGCTGGAGGCTGATTGAGCAGATTGAGGTTGTTATTCACTGGGATCTTGAGCAGTTCATGCAAGTGATGCTCTTCCCCAACTACCTGAATGCACCTCGCCTTGAACAGAAATATGCACAATGACAACACCAACGTGTTCTTGCGGTTATCAATAGCCAAAAAAATGGCTCCAATGTAAATGAGGACAGCAGGAAGGAAACAGAAAGTTTCTGGACAGTCAACAGGAAGTGTGGCCAACCATGTAGATATTGACTCTGCCTCAGCATCTACCACTGTGGAGGATTGTACCCCAGATCTGGGTTTGCATCTGGAAATAATAAGGACATTTTTTTTCAGACAAAGGTGTTATAGCAGATAAATACCCTGGGCTTCCTATGGGGCAATATGTATCTGCCAAAATGTGTATTACTTTTGTCACTGATAAAATGTTCATTATTTATTGGTGAAGAATTATGGTGATTTGTAAACTGTGGCTCACAATCACACAAGTGATTATCATTAAAAGCCTATATTAAACATTTCAATATTTATGTACTAATAATATCAGAAATGCATGCAAGGACCCTGGTCTGTAAACATGAAGTAATGCTATGTTAAAAATAGGTTTAATAAAAAATAAAAATGTTTAAACCTAAAGGCTTTTAGGCTTTCTTTTAACATTGTTCAATAAAGATTATTACCAAAGATTTATTTAGTAAACTTTATCCGTGTGTACAGCACATGAATATTACAGAACATGTTCAAAGTCACATGTTAGTGATGTACATGGTCAAGGGGAAGCAATGTTAAACGATTTCTCTTTAAGAGTTTGACATCAGTGATGTTCTATGAGGGAAGTATAAAAAGAGAGAACATTTACCTCTTGGCATCAAAGGCATGGCGCTTTTAACCATTCTTAAACGCCTGCGACAAATAGAGGGGTTGGTAAGGGTGTAAAAGGCCAGAAAGAGTGTGACATCCCCAATAAGTATCCCAACTCGAGTAAAGAAAGTGAAGGACTCTACTACAGTTGCAATGTTTTGCAATTATAATTGCTTAGTTATATAAATGCTCATGATTATCTTCTGATTAAATGTCAGTGGCTGCACAATACACTAAGTGTGCTGCCTCCCCCATTTTTGTCATTGGGAATAATTCAAAAATAAATATCTAGATTTCAAAGCAATTTGTTTCTTAAATGTAGTTTACTTTACTCTTCTTTGGTGATCATACGTGTGACAATGATGAAAAGTCAGTAGGACATTAACAGATGATTGTTGCTTTACTTACCAACTGTCTGTTTAGCATTGGATGTCCGCTTTACCACCAGAATGGTTTTACAACCATGACCAGTAGTAGCTTCGCCTCATAGGATATCACAGTAGAGGATCCTCTAATGCCCCAGTTGTCATGTAAAGGTAACAAACATTAATTCACTATTACTGTGCTGCAAGAGTTTACACAGTGTTGGCTGTATTGAGGCATATTGTTCTATTTGTTTAATGGAAATCAATTTTTTAAAAATGTCTACCACTATGTGCATGGGACCGTGGGTCTTGCAGGACATCATCATAGCTCCGAACATTTCAAATGGCTGAACAGTGTTCTTTTTGTAAGACTTATGGCATGACAATGGGAGAGGAACTATTAAAGATATTTTGTAACTACACAATCTATGTGATTTACTGCAGTTTATCAAAGTGTTTGTTGAATATTTTCCTTGTGTGCTGGAACAAACAACTTACCAGTTAATTTTCAGCATGTTCTTTGCTCTCTCTTCTACTCCAGCACGGGCGTCTTATGCAAGGCTCAAGCTAGTCAACTCCTCTCACCGTCTGCCAACTCCATCCTACTTCACGATTATCCTTCATGGATCACATTCAATAGTAATACAAGTAACAGTCATTCTTTTGAACTTCTCATTCACAAATATGTTCTACATATCATATGATTTACATTTAGCCTCCCAAGTCTTGTTTTTCAAATTCAGTGGTTTAATTTTTTGGAATTACCCGCAAACATTTGCGTATCGCTGGTCCCCTTTCATAGCAAATACATTAGTGATCAGTTAACATTCACACTATTCTCTGGGCGTGGATTACTAAGAAACATTCCTATAAAGAAGGGACACCAGGTGCATTATTCTACCAAAAATATGGACTTATGGTGGATAAGGAACAAGTCTTTTCTAGATACACAAAAGATGGAGATGTGCATTATATATGTAAGAGTTATGAGTAAGTAAAGTACTCACCGCAGACCAGCTTGTTCCACCAACTTAGACACTGTCCACGGTATTTCATTAATTGCAATCTGAGTCAACTTCTTGGCCAAAGGTTCTACTACATTACTGTCATTTTGTTCACATTTGTAGAACCTTCTCATCTCCACTGGAGGTGCCTGGTTCCTACTGATCTAGTGTTGCCATTCTGCAAAGTTGTAAACATGCCTTTTTATTTTTGATGCCATGGTCTGGAAACATAATGGAGTTCTGATACATATCTGAGGAATCGTTGGGTTATTCTTGGGCCAATTTTGGATGTATAGGATTGATAATATATAATTCCTATATTAACACCTTTGTGACGTTTCAGGTTTTGATCTCTGCATGCATGTAGGTGTGCCACGATCAGGGAAAAATGAACATGTCTGCAGAGGCTCCCCCCCATGACATCCGATCACTTTGGCAGCCAATCATGGGAGAGGCTAGTCACAGTATGAACCAACTGCCCAATAATGTTTGAATGTTCTCCAAGCAACCCCAGACCTCAAGATCATGATTAAACAATTTTTTATTTTGGTTAGCCTTAGGACTAAAATGTAAGTTTGCTTAGTACTGAAAAAAAAAAGTTAGTTATTTACAAGCAATGCGCTCACTACTTGTAGTTATTAGCATATTATGTGCAAAAATAAAATGGACAAAAAACAGTAAAAATTATAGGGCATTTCTATAGACAAGACAAACTATTTAGCAGGTTTTTTTTCGATTAGTGTTTGTAGCTATGTAAAAGCTTTTATAAGTAAAAATTAGAAAAAAAACTTGTTTTTGTTTTACATTTTTTTTTGTGAAAAGTAAATAAATCGTATTAAAATAAAGCCCTGAAAAATCATATATCATTTTTCTTCAGAAAGAGGGCATTTACAGCTAAACACAAAACACTTCAGAAATGTTAAAACAAGCCATGTCACGAAGGGTAAGACAAAATATCTGTTCACGAAGGGGGTCGAAGAGATCCCCCCAGAGCATAATATATTTCTTGTTATCGTGGCACATGATGCATGAAGCATATTTTTGCATATTGGAGCCTGCTTTATAAAGTTCTTGCTCCAGGTTTTTGCAGTTCACATCTGAGCAATCGTACAAAGATAAAGGGAGACTCACTGGGTATGCACGACAGTGATGCCACGTGCATAGTGGCAGGGCCGATCCTGGGCGGGTGCACGGGGTGCACCGCGCCCAGGCGCACCGGGAGGAAAGGTGCTCCGATGAGCACCTTTCTCCCTCATTCTGGAGGTGCGGCACGCAGGTGAGCTCCTGCGGTCACCGCACCTCCTAATCTCATTACATTTTTTTTTTAAATGAAAAGAAGTGTGTGTGTTTCAATGTGTATGTCTGTGTGTGTGAATGTATGTAAGTGTGTGTGTTTCAGTGTGTGTGTGAATGTATGTAAGTGTGTGTGAATGTGTGTTTCACTGTGTGTGTGAATGTATGTGTGTGTGTTTCACTGTGTGTGTGTGTGTGTGAATGTATGTAAGTGTGTGTGTGTGAATGTGTGTTTCACTGTGTGTGTGAATGTATGTAAGTGTGTGTGTGAATGTGTGTTTCACTGTGTGTGTGTGTGAATGTAAGTGTGTGTGTGTGTGTGAATGTGTGTTTCACTGTGTGTGAATGTATGTGTGTGTGTTTCACTGTGTGTGTGTGTGTGTGTGTGTGTGTGTGTGTGTGTGTGAATGTATGTAAGTGTGAATGTGTGTTTCACTGTGTGTGTGAATGAATGTATGTGAATGTATGTTTCACTGTGTGTGTGTGTGTGTGAGAGAATGTGTTTTTCTCTGTGTGAGTCAATGTGTGTGTTACCGTCTGTGTAAGTGTGTGTACATAAGTGTGACTGTGTGTATTGCTCTGTGTGTGTATAAGGGTGTCTGTGTGTAATGGTGACTAAATGTGTTCAGTAAAATGTGTTCAGTAAGGGGCCCTGAAATTCTTAGTGACGGCCCTGACTAAGTGTGTCTGTGTAAGTGTGACTGTGTGTATTTATGCATGACCCTGTGCGTAAGTGTGTGTGTGTATGTAGGCAGGGCAACTTTTAACCGGTTAAAGGGGCCACCGCTGCCCACTTGACAGTCCCCATCCAGTCGGCAGCTATTTCCCGCCTCCTGCACTGCACTCTGAGTGTGCATAGAGGGAAGACTGTGCGGAGGAGACACAAAACAGCAGCAGCAAGGTGAGAACTGGGGAATGGGGGGAGGGGGTAATGCTTTTCTTGGGAAAACTGGTGGTGGCATATTAATGGACAAACTGACACTGGCATATTAGTGGTCAAACTGACACTGGCATATTAATGGGCAAACTAACTGTGCTATATTATTGGATAAACTAACTGTGGTATGTTAATGGGCAAGCTATCTGTGGCATATTAATGGGAAAACTATCTGTGGCATATTAATGGGCAAACTGGCAGTGGCATATAAATGGGCAAACTGGCAGTGGCATATAAATGGGCAAACTGGCAGTGGCATATTAATAGGCAAATACACAGGATTATGAGGAGGGAGAGACATACATGTGAGTTATGAAGAGAAAGAGACAGCAGACATGGGTGTATAGAAGGAGAGACAGACATGCAGAAAAAAAGACCACCATGGGGAGAATGAGGAACAGAAAGATAGACATGGAAAAATATATGGGGTATGAAGGGAGAGATATACATGAGGGTATGAGTTGAGAGAGAGAGAGAGAGAGAGAGAGTAATATATGAGGGTATGAGTGGAGAGAGAGAGATACATGAGGGTATGAGTGGTGAGAGTTATACATGAGGGTATGAGTGGTGAGAGAGATATATGAGGGTATGAGTGGTGAGAGAGATATATGAGGGTATGAGTGGAGAGAGAGAGATACATGAGGGTATGAGTGGAGAGAGTTATACATGAGGGTATGAGTGGAGAGCGAGATATACATGAGGGTATGAGTGGAGAGCGAGATATACATGAGGGTATGAGTGGAGAGCGAGATATACATGAGGGTATGAGTGGAGAGCGAGATATACATGAGGGTATGAGTGGAGAGAGAGTTATATATGAGGATATGAGTGGAGAGAGAGTTATATATGAGGGTATGAGTGGAGAGAGAGAGATACATGAGGGTATGAGTGGAGAGAGAGAGATACATGAGGGTATGAGTGGAGAGAGAGAGATACATGAGGGTATGAGTGGAGAGAGTTATACATGAGGGTATGAGTGGAGAGCGAGATATACATGAGGGTATGAGTGGAGAGCGAGATATACATGAGGGTATGAGTGGAGAGCGAGATATACACAAGGGTATGAGTGGAGAGAGAGAGAGCTACATGAGGGTATGAGTGGAGAGAGAGAGTTATATATGAGGGTATGAGTGGAAAGAGAGAGATACATGAGGGTATGAGTGGAGAGGGAGAAAGACATGGCGGTATGGGAAGAGAGAGATAAGTGAGTGACTGACTTGGTGGAATATTATTTATTGCTCCTTGTGTACTTCTTTTCCAATGATGCTCAGCCAGACTAATGGGAGACTTTGGCTGGTTGGACATCATGGGAACTGTAGTTAAAACTGCTAGCCAGCAAAAAGTCTCCCATGTTGCTGGCTGAGCATCATAGACATAAATAAAACCACTACACTGTTTTACGGCCAAATAAATATCTTTATTTAAAATAAAAGCTCTTGTTGGTCCTTCATCTAAAAATAAAGTTTGTGCTCTCCACAAGAATCCCCCCACCCCAATAATGAAAAATTGGTATGCCTGGAACATACATGTGTAAAGGGGAGGGGTTTATCATATAGCCACGCCCACCTGGGGGCGCCAAAAAAAATCCTGCACCCAGGCACCCGTGACCCTAGGATCGGCCCTGCATAGTGGGCTCCAGTGCCTATCAGGAAGCACTCATAATTTGGACACACACATTGGCCATCCACATGATTGCCTTCCCATGAGGTGCTGAAGTTCCTAGCATGACACTGGAGGAAGACATGTAGCAAACGGAACGTCTGCACTTCAGTTAAGTAACGCAGCAGCTGAATACAAATTCAAAGCCCATTTTTGAGAAGCCCAACCTCTTGATCATAAGAATGTAGACATTCAAATCACTTTAAAAGTAACCAAAAACATGCTCCACGTAACACAAGTAATACACAGGAAAACAAAAACTGCACTGTTGAAGAGAAGGTAAAAAAAAAATTCCCTTAATATGATTACCGTATTTGCTCGATTATAAGACTACCCTGATTATAAGACGACCCCCCAAACTTTGGATATTCCATTAGGAAAAAAAGTAAAAGCCTGAATATAAGACTACCCTATAGGAAAAAAGTTCAACTTGTATATATTCACATGTAAATTGCTTTTTAATAAAAAATTATGAAAAAATGCATTTCTTGTTTTTATTTCATTGGCATTTATGTGCCAATGCTGCCTCTCACTTTCCCTTGCCCCCAGCTTTCTCTCTCCCGCCCCCCTTTAGTGTTGTCTCTCTCTCCCCCTCCCTTTGTCTCCCCCCTCGCTCCCCTTGTCTCTGTCTCTTCCCAGCTTTGTTTCTCTCTGCCCTTGTCTCTGTCTCTTCCCCCCTCCCTCCCCTTGTTTCTCTCTGCCCCCCCTCCCTCCCCGTGTTGCTCTGGTTTCCCCCTCCCTCCCCTTGTTGCTCTGGTTCCCCCCTCCCTCCCCTTGTTGCTCTGGTTCCCCCTTCCCTCCCCTTGTTGCTCTGGTTCCCCCCTCCCTCCCCTTGTTGCTCTGGTCCCACCCCCCTGCCTCCCTCCCCTTGTTGCTCTGGTTCCCCCCTTCCCTCCGCTTGTTGCTCTGGTTCCACCCCCCTGCCTCCCTCCACCCCCCTGCCTCCCTCCACCCCCCTCCTCTGTTTCTTGGTCCCTGGTGGCTAGTGGGGGCAGCTGGGGGATGTCTGCACGATACGTGCAGACATCCTCCATGCTGCCCGACACCTCCGTCTATTATGACGGACAGCTAGTCAGTCATAATAGACGGAAGTGTCGGGCAGCATGGAGGATGTCTGCACGTATTGTGCAGACATCCCCTGGCTGCCCGATTCTACCTGGTGGCTAGTGGGGTAGCGGAGGAGGTCTGCTGCCGCCCGGCACAACCGCCGGGACTTTTATGACGAAGCCGGAAGTACAATCTCAGTAAATTAGAATCAATAAAACAAGTGTACATAGAACAATATCGGACCTCTGAAAAGTATAAGCATGCATATGGACTCAGTACATGCTTTGGGCCCCTTTTGCAGCAATTACTGCCTCAATGCGGCATGGCATGGAAGCCATCAGCCAGTGGCACTGCTGAGGTGTTCTCAGTTCTTCTGCATTGCTCGGTCTCATGTCTCTCATCTTTCTCTTAGCAATGCCAATCAAGCACTGTAATCCCACGGTCATTGAACCAGGCTTTGGTGCTTTTGGCAGTGTGGGCAGGTTCCAAGTCCTGCTGGAAAATTAAGTCAGGGTGCCCATAAAGCTCGTCTGCGGAAGGAAGCATGAAGTGCTCCAAAATCTCCTGGTAGACGGCTGCGCTGACCCTGGACTTAATGAAGCACATTGGACCAACACCAGCAGATGACATGGCTCCCCAAATCAACACAGACGGTGGAAACTTCACACTGGACTTCAAAGCATCTTGCAGTGTGTGCCTCTCCATTCTTCCTCCAGACTCTGGGTCCTTGGTTTCCAAATGAGATGCAAAAGTTGCTCTCATCAGAAAAGAGGACTTTGGACCACTGAGCAACAGACCAGGTCTGTTTTCCTTTATCCCAGGTAAGACGCTTCTGACGTTGTTTGTTGTTCAGGAGCGGCTTGACAAGAGGAATACAACATCTGAAGTCCATGTCCAGGATCTGTCTGTGTGTGGTGGCTCTTGATGCACTGACTGCCTTAGTCCACTCCTTGTGAAAGTCCCCAACACATTTTAATGGCCTTTTCCGGACAATCCTCTCCAGGCTGAGGTCATCCCTGCTGCATGTGCACCTTTTTCTTCCACACTTTTCCCTTCCACATAACTTTCTATTAATGTGCTTTGATACAGCACTTTGGGAACATCCAACTTCATTCGCAATTACCTTTTGAGGCTTTCCCTCCTTATGGAGGGTGTCAATGATGGTTTTCTGCACAACTGTCAGGTCAGCAGTCTTCCCCATGATTGTGATTCCTACTGAACCAGACTGAGAAACCATTTAAAGTCTCAGAAACCCTTTGTAGGTGTTATGGCTTACTTAGCTGATTAGAGTGGGACACTGTGAGCCTAGAATATTGCACCTTTTCACAATATTCTAATTTACTGAGATTGTGGATTTGGGGTTTTCATGAGCTGTCAGCCATAATCATCGCACTTATGACAAATCACGGCTTGAACTATCTTACTTTGCATGTAATGCGTCTATCTCATATATTAGTTTCCCCTTTTACGTTGCATTACTGAAATAAATGAACTTTTGCACGATATTCTAATTTTTCGAGTATCACCTGTATACCATTAAAATATTAAATACATTTAGATCCTTATAAATGAAAGATTGATAGAACCAACTATATCTACCTGCTCAATAATGTACAAATCACTAGCAACATCTAGGTTGCCTGCCAACGCATTTCAAGAATGAGAGGAGGATACAATGCAAACCTTTCAGAAATACATTAGCAAATATTTGTAAACTTTAAAGAGATGAACAGGTACACTAAGGGGAAATGGTTCTTCTGCAGATTTCTATGTAAAACACTCAAAAAAGTTAGGGGTCAGCAATAGGGATCTTAGGAGCTATGGATCCTGGGCTCCTGGGATTTGACAAGCAATGTCTTAAGTGTTACAAAAACACATAATGCAGTAACAAATCACAAGGCAACTGTCAGGATTTTTCTTTAAGCATGCTTATAAAGCTACATCACACAGATGTCCATTACATATTCTATTTACAGAAAACTACAATGAGAAAATAACTATTTAGGCTATTACAATGTTGGGAAAGCTGTTGAATGCTCTTGAGAGCAATACTTTTCATATAAAGATTAAAGAAGACTTTAGTCATATCAATTGATAGGTATAACCTAGAGGGAAATATAAACTGCATAATAGTCACAGATTTTCTGGTAACTGTATGAAACATATCAGATGTATCTAGAAAATATGCATGTGCTAGATTGCTTATTAAACTTACATAGAAAAATAGTCTACCCAATTTCTGTCAAAAAAGAAAATCTGAATACTTTCATTAGAGCCTGACTATCTTATCTCAGGTAGCCTTTTTCCTATCTAATGCATGCTTAAATTCCTTCCTTCAATTACCACTTATGTCGGCAGGGTATTGCATGCATCCACTACCTTCTCAGTAAAGGCATACTTCTGGAAAAAATGTTAACCCCTTCCCGACGCTAGGTCATACTATGCCGTCCTGATTTTACAGTGCCTAAAAGACGCTAGGATGGCTTAGTACGTCCAGCATTAAACAGCGGCTCCGGCGCGACGAGCAGTGCTTGGATCACGCTGCAGGGACTTGCAGCGGGATCCCACCTGTCAGATGATGCAGGGAAAATTTAACCAGTGCTTGAAGCAAGCAGCGGCTAAATTTCACTAAATCCGACTTCCGGATGTCACAAAGGTGTGCCCGAACCCAGAGGTCTCGCGATCTTTTGGCAGGGACCCACAGGGTCTATTAGGACCCTGATCGGGTCTCTGCCATAGTGTTCCTGGCTACCGATCACCTTGTGATCGGTGGCCAGAAACAAATTGTGAGGTTTTGGTGCTTGTGTCGTCTGGGACACAAGCACCATGCATCACAAAGGGGTTAAACCATTGTCCCTCTAATTTAAATACTATGTCCTCTTGTTGTGATAGTTTTTCTTCTTTTAAATATACTCTCCTCCTTTACAGTGTTGATTCCCTCTGCCTTGACTGTCTTCCAAACTATAAATATAAAGATCCTTTAAAAGAACAAAAACAAAAATTAGTTCTGTTTACTTGAAAGATTGTGTCAAGTGTAGGCAGTTTAAATAGAATTGATTTAATTAAAGAATAAGAATAAAGTATATTATTGGTCCTCTTTACTTATATAGCAGCCATGTTCTTTAGACTCTTGGTTCAGATAATGAAGATGTGACCCAAGATGAATGGCTCCTGATAAAACCATACAAGAAAGGACTCAGTAACATACTTTATTTATATTCTGTTTAAATTTCCAACACTTGACACAATCTTTCAATTAAACAGTACTTAATACTTTGCCGACAGTTGTCTTAACCCTTCCCGGTATGTTTTATCCCGCAAACCATGCAGTAGTTTAGTAGCCCTTCTTTGGACTCTCGCAAACTTATGTAATATTTCAGTAGCATTGTGCAACTGTATTGTAATTGAAGTGTATCAAATATCAAGTCAGTGACCATTGTACAAAAACCCAATCAAATATCTGTCAAACTACTTAAACCCTTGATGTTTTCATAGCAACATCAACGTTTCACAATTTAAATACAACAAAATATAGGCTGCATTATAAAAGTCACTACAATATTTACTATGAAAACATTTAAAAAAAACATTTGCCACTCAATTGTATATGTTGTTTTTTTTTTACATAGAATGTGTCAGCAGATAAGAAACATTATCTAATCTGCTCAATTTCCAGAATAATTGTCCTGGCCTTATAAGTATACTTTTTTAACCCTAGCTTCCTTGATGTTAAAAAATATGACCTGTGTCTTCTAAGTAAACCCAATGTGTTTCAACCTTAGTGGTCCTTCACTGTATTAACTTTTACCACTTCTGCTTGAAAGCTATCCCATGTAGCCACTACCCTCTCAGTAACATAATACTTTCTGATATCACTTTCAAACTTTTCCCCCTCTAAATTAAGATGTCTTATTGTTTGGTTCCTTGGAAGTGAAAAATCCCCCAAATGACTGCAATTTCAAATACTTTATGACCTTAAAAAAATGTGTGTCACCTGTCTTTTAATAATTCTTCTTAAATATACAAATCAGCTGCAATCACCTTGCATATATTAACAAACGTATAGGAAGCAGCCATGTTGATTTTCACCAGACCTCCCGTGTACCTTTCTGGAGACAGGTGATGTTTAAACAGGAAAACTAATCTCAGAGTTTAAATGTAACTTTCCAGTCATTATTTAGCAAAGTAAAATACATTTCAGTTACCATCGGGAATTTTCTTTTAATTTCTCCTCAATATCGCCGAGGACATGTTGATATTCCACTCCTCCTGGAAGTATGTCTAGTACACAATCCAGCAAGGCAAACGTGAAGGGGTCTTCACCTGCATAATCCATTGCGCCTTCTATAAATCCCCCCCAAATGTAATATTACAATTGGAATGTTTTAAATACATGTATCAGCATCTCGTTCATGGAGCGATGGCGGCTTCCGGAGGAGGGACTCAGAACGCCGCGGCCTTGGCAACCGGTTACTATGGACGGAGGAGGAAGAGGAGGCGGCGAGCAGTGAACGACGTACAGAGTGACTAACTGCGGCGGAGGCGCGCGCGAATGAGGCGGAAGGAGCTCGGGGCGGGAAAGAGAAACGAGACTACAGAGTGAAGCGGAAGGCAGGTAGAGGGAATACTGCAGGAGAGAGGACGGAGGGCACAGGGAAGCTTGCAAACGAAAAGGGATTGAGAAGGGGATGAAGGGAAATGCCAGGGCTGGTGAATGGAGGTGTAAATAAAAGCAGGTAAGATCCTATGATAACAGCTGAGGGGAGCTCTGCGTGCTTTTTCTTGTGACTGGGTTAAGTGGCATCATGCAGAATATGTTGTTATGCCCTGTAACTAGACTGACTATGTTGCTGAACAGTACTGTGCAATCTTGGACTGTATGAACTCCGTCAGCCTAAACAGTGCTTAGGCTGTGAATTTAGAGAATACAAAAAAAAAAAAATAATAATATATATATAATATAATATATAATAAAACATGAAAAATGGTCTATACATTGTGTTAGCCCAATTGCGAGCAAATTCATAAAATAAGAGAAACAGAATGTTCCAGAAAGAAAGAAAAGAGTGTTCCAAATGTCTGATCTCCTGTTTATGACGGCATCTTTGTGGCTTGACTTGTAATTTATACATTTCTCATTGAAAAATGGGTTAATTTGCATATCAAGTCACATGTGATGTCAAACACTAGACAACATGGAGCATGTGCAGAAACAACTTTATTCGAAGTAGTTCTACTTTTTCAGCAGATGGAGCCTATTAAATGTAAACTTTAATCATGCTTTTAGCAAAGTTGATTTTACATTTTAGGGTTCTGGCCTTGTTTGTTTTGCTGTAACGTCTCATTCAGTACAGAATTTAATCTGTTATTACAATTGTAGGTCTGTACACCACATTCGTTTGCATCCCTGGAGTCACTTGCATCATATTAAGTTATATAGAGCATAAAATATAATGAAAAATGATCTATGTATTGTGTTGTCAAAATTGCATGTAAATGAATAAAATAATAGAAAATACGTGTCTGATGACTAATTTTCATTAGTAAATGTGTCATTTACATGTCAAGCAGCAAGGTGATGTCATAAGCAGGAGACACCTCAGACACATTTTTCTCTTGGCATAAATGCAAGCAAATGCATAAAGCAAATGGCAACAACAAAGAACAAATCTGTGGTGTAAACTCTGAACTGAATGTGAAGGAGCAACCAAAACCGTGACAATCCAAATAAGTCACAAATCAATATACAAGGAAATTGCACAACATTCCAACTTCATAAACTTAGAGAACTGTAAGAACTAGACACATTTTCAAAATGTATATACGCATATTTATTGTATCTGACTACGTTTTCTTATGTCCTCTATTCTTTACTTTCGAGAATATCTTATTTTTGAGCCTCATCATCCGCAGAAATTAAGATACAGTCTCAATGCTTCACTGGAACCAGTATACTGAAACTGAAAGGGGTATTTGACCTCAAGGCAACTCTATGGACGGAATCTACCAGAAGTCGTAATGCCGAAAATGAAAGATGTACTTGACCCCACATACAGTTATGAACTCTTTACCGCAGGGCTTGACAAATTTGATTTAAATCTTAAGAGCCAGCTGAAAACTTTAGGAGCCAGTACCAAATTCTGTGTCACAAAGAAAAATGCTTGGGTCCCAGTCCATAAACATATATAAATGACATACACTTATGGATACACACCATTCACACATACTAATGCACACACAAGCTAACACATATACATACACAACACTTGCTCCTCCTCAAATACACACACACACTTAAATGCTGACACACACTAACACATGATTTCACTCTTGCATACATGCACAAACACATTAATATCCACTTAAATGCCAACACACACATACACAGGTCACACACACTCACACTGAGATACACTAACACATGCAGACACAAATACATACATACATACACACTAATATGCTGATACACACACTTACACATGCAGACACAAATACATACACACCAATATCCTGATACACACAAACACATGCAGACACAAATACATACACTAAAACATGATTTCACTCCTACATACATGCACAAACACATTCATATCCACTTAAATGCCAACACACACCTACACAGGTCACACCCACACTGAGATACACTAACACATGCTGTCACAATTATATACACACTCTAATATGCTAATACACACAGTAACATACAGGGAGTGCAGAATTATTAGGCAAGTTGTATTTTTGAGGATTAATTTTATTATTGAACAACAACCATGTTCTCAATGAACCCAAAAAACTCATTAATATCAAAGCTGAATATTTTTGGAAGTAGTTTTTAGTTTGTTTTTAGTTTTAGCTATTTTAGGGGGATATCTGTGTGTGCAGGTGACTATTACTGTGCATAATTATTAGGCAACTTAACAAAAAACAAATATATACCCATTTCAATTATTTATTTTTACCAGTGAAACCAATATAACATCTCAACATTCACAAATATACATTTCTGACATTCAAAAACAAATCAGTGACCAATATAGCCATCTTTCTTTGCAAGGACACTCAAAAGCCTGCCATCCATGGATTCTGTCAGTGTTTTGATCTGTTCACCATCAACATTGCGTGCAGCAGCAACCACAACCTCCCAGACACTGTTCAGAGAGGTGTACTGTTTTCCCTCCTTGTAAATCTCACATTTGATGATGGACCACAGGTTCTCAATGGGGTTCAGATCAGGTGAACAAGGAGGCCATGTCATTAGATTTTCTTCTTTTATACCCTTTCTTGCCAGCCACGCTGTGGAGTACTTGGACGCGTGTGATGGAGCATTGTCCTGCATGAAAATCATGTTTTTCTTGAAGGATGCAGACTTCTTCCTGTACCACTGCTTGAAGAACGTGTCTTCCAGGAACTGGCAGTAGGACTGGGAGTTGAGCTTGACTCCATCCTCAACCCGAAAAGGCCCCACAAGCTCACCTTTGATGATACCAGCCCAAACCAGTACTCCACCTCCACCTTGCTGGCGTCTGAGTCGGACTGGAGCTCTCTGCCCTTTACCAATCCAGCCACGGGCCCATCCATCTGGCCCATCAAGACTCACTCTCATTTCATCAGTCCATAAAACCTTAGAACAATCAGTCTTGAGATATTTCTTGGCCCAGTCTTGACGTTTCAGCTTGTGTGTCTTGTTCAGTGGTGGTAGTCTTTCAGCCTTTCTTACCTTGGCCATGTCTCTGAGTATTGCACACCTTGTGCTTTTGGGCACTCCAGTGATGTTGCAGCTCTGAAATATGGCCAAACTGGTGGCAAGTGGCAGCTGCACGCTTGACTTTTCTCAGTTCATGGGCAGTTATTTTGCGCCTTGGTTTTTCCACACGCTTCTTGCGACCCTGTTGACTATTTTGAATGAAACGCTTGATTGTTCGATGATCACGCTTCAGAAGCTTTGCAATTTTAAGAGTGCTGCATCCCTCTGCAAGATATCTCACTATTTTTCTGAGCCTGTCAAGTCCTTCTTTTGACCCATTTTGCCAAAGGAAAGGAAGTTGCCTAATAATTATGCACACCTGATATAGGGTGTTGATGTCATTAGACCACACCCCTTCTCATTACAGAGATGCACATCACCTAATATGCTTAATTGGTAGTAGGCCTTCGAGCCTATACAGCTTGGAGTAAGACAACATGCATAAAGAGGATGATGTGGTCAAAATACTTCTTTGCCTAATAATTCTGCACTCCCTGTATGCAGACACAAATACATACATGCACACTAACATGCTGTCACACAGATTCTGGTGCTGAACCCACGCATACATGCTAACACACATTCTAATACTTACTAGACTTACAGTGAGAAGTTGGAGACAGACCCTGTATCACTTCCCTCCATTTTGAGGCAGCAGTAGGAGTTCCCATCACATCTCACACGCATCCTCACTGCTACAGCCAGGTGAGCAGCAGGAACCTGAAGCCAGGGGGAGGAGCTAATGGGCAGGCTGTTCTGTGCTGCTTCTCCCACACTCTGCTCCTTATCTAATCGGTAGGTAAGGGATAGCAGAGTGTGGGACCTGGACATTGCAGTTTACACTGCTCAAAGAGTATGCCAGGAGCCAGAATCTAGTCGCCATGGCGACCTGGCGCCCGGTATTTGTCAAGCCCTGCTTTACCGTATGGAATTTTCCCCCAAGTTTATATATAATGGCCTTTATCCTGCTCACACAGCCACGCTCTGAGGAAGCCTCCTTTACAGGTGAACGCGTAAACGGACGGGGCTCAGAGAGTGAGACCAACATTAACAAACTTCTGCTGACTGTTCGATTGGATATTGTGTGTGTGATACCTGACACTGTAAGTGTAAGGTATTTTATATCCCTAAAATAAATGTATCCATTCTTTTACTTTACTTTTATTTACATACATCAAACATATTTTGGTCTGCTGTCTTAGTGGAATCAGCTTACCTGAATGTAATATCTGTGATAACCACAGATGTATGTGCGAACATATTACAGTTATTGTTGCACAGTTTCTTTTTTTACATGTGTAAAAATGTGGGCACTTGCAGTGAAAAGGTTCCTCTCTTGTTAGAATGGAAATTTCTGTTTCTTAAACTGTGTTCTTTTCTGTTATAAAACTGGTTTCATACCCAGCTTCATAAATAAAATGTTTAGCTTGTAATGCCATTTTTGTTCTAGTACGCATTTAGTAATAACGCAAGCAAATTAGTGTCTCCAATTGGTCATAGTCTTGTCTAGTAGTCAAGTTACGATTAATTGTATGTTGTCCTGTAATTTTTTACGATTATCTTTTCTGTTAAGTTAGTCTGGAGAAAATATAAATATATATTATTTATGCACTGATAATTATTGTTTTTTTTGTGGCTGCATTAACACAATTAATCAGGATGGTATGTTATTTATATTTCGCTTATATTTTAAGCAAATTTTTTATTTACTCTGGTTTTTTATTCTTGATTATTACATTTTATATTTATATTCAATAAAATATTTTTAAGACAAGTTATTGCTTCCAAATCCCTTTTTTTTTTTTTTCTCTAAATGTTATTCTCAATTAGATAATTTAAAAAGAGAAACCTGTCTATATACATTTTTTGCTGAAATACTTGTAAGGTCAACCCTGCTAAATACCAAGCAAGTAAGAGGTGATAGGGGTACCACAGCGCTTATGCACTTGAAGTTGAGGAGATAAAAGACAAAACATATCTATTTCCCTGGAGTAGGATATTTAAAAAATGATTTGCTCACAATATAAAAAAAAAGAAATGTGTAGATAATTTTTTATCAATAAAAATTTTTTTTTTTCTACATTCACGGTATACGCTGTTTTTACACTTCTGTGGTGTTTAGTAATTTGTTGTGCAGTATTTTTGTCAGTCAAAATCTCCCGGGATTGCATAACCTGCTGCCCAAGATCTTTTGGTAGCGACCTATGCATGGAATCAGAGTTTTGACGTGTGTGCCTCAGGCCACCTGCCAAATGAATAGATGTTTTTATACACGTTCATGTGATCAGATAAGCCTGGGGAAACATTGTATTTGCCCCCTTAACACCTTCGCGACAAAGGACGTGCCAGTCCTGGGAGAAACTCCCTTAACGACAAAGGACGTGCCTGGCTCGTGGGGAGCCATATTGACAGAGCATGCTGCTCCGTCAATATGGCTAAGCCCTCTGCCAGTCTGAGCTTCGGAAGAGAAAGTAACTTCACTTCCGTCGCTCTGAATATGCTACTTGACTGCCCCTAGTGGTAGTTAAGTAGCATTGCAATGGAAAATATTTAAAATACATATTTAATTAATTAAAAACAGGTTATATAGCTATATTAGCCTATATGGTTAAGATTTTATATTTTTTAGCATAAGGGATAGGGTTAAAATTAAATTAAAATTAAAAAATATTAAGGGATATAATAAGGATTAGAGTTGGGGTTAAATTTAGTGTTAGGGTTAAATTTTGGGTTGGGGTCAAAAGGTCAATATAGGAAAAAACCAAAAAAACACTATTTTTGGTTTTTGCCCCATAACTCTCAAAAAAATACCGAAAAATATGGAAAAATGCATATTTTTGAATTCGGGACAACATTTAGAAACTATTTAGGGTCTTTTTTAATGATTTTATTTGTATAAATTATATTTTAGGTCAAAGATAGAAAAAGTGTTTTTTTTTTTTTTACATTTTTCATCATATTTTATGATTTGTAGTAAATTATAAGATATGATGAGCATAATGGTATCTAATGAAAGCCCTTCTTATGACGATAAAAACAACATATAATTTGTGTGGGTACTGTATGTGAGAGAAAAAAATTACAGCTAAACACAAACACCCTAGAAATGTCAAAACAGCCATTGTCACCAAGGGAAAGTCAAGGTGAAAATGTCTTGTCACTAAGGGGTTAAAAAGCAGTACAGTGAATGAAAACTGCTTCTTTTCAGATTGTTTGTTTGTTTTGTTTCTGGTTGCTTGACGGACACTTTCCTGCAGAAGATGATCATGCAAAGATGAATAGCGTATTAAACCTTCCCAGTGGCATCCGTTTTAAACTTTTCTTAATGTCCTACCTTATAACTTACCTCAAGACTTGATAAATTCCAGGAAGCCATGGCGGGCTTGTAACTTTTTTGAATGTTTTACATAAAACTTTATGAAAGGGCAAATTCCCTGACTCTCCCACTAGCCTTGCTCCTAAATTGTCTGTTAACCCCTTAACGACAGATGACGTGCCAGGCACGTCACGGCAAATCGAGGACTTGCCGACAGGTGACGTGCCTGGCACGTCATGCACTAAACTGAGTAAAGAAAGCGACCAGCGGTCGCTTTCTTTACTCTAACGGTGTTGCTACAATGCCTCTAGGTAGAGGCATTGTGCAACACCCCCCAAATGTGCAGGGGCGCGCTACGATCACTCCACGGAGTGATCGTAGCAGCCATTTAAAAATGGCTGCGCCGGCTGCACACATGTGCTTAGAAAGCGAACGATCGTTCGCTTTCTAAGCATCTCCGGTGTTGTTAAAGTGCCTCGCCAGCGAGGCACTTAACAACACCTTCAGGCTGCCCAGAGCCGATGGTGGTCGCTCTCCTGAGCGACCCCATCGGCTCAGTAGAAGGGAACGCTGCCTATACAGGCAGCGCTTCCCTTCTAATGGCAAGAGCATCGGAAGTGAAAGTATTTCACTTCCGATGCTCTAGGGGGAGCCAATCGATGCCGGCACAACAGATCTATGTGATCTGTGTGAAGGCATGTATGGTAAGTGCTCTGATGAGCACTTATCATACTGTCAAAGGCAATATTAGCAAATATTGCCTTTGACAAGTATTGATCTGCCTCCCTCACCTTACTAGTTATAGTAAGGGAGAGAGACAGATCAGATCAAGTAAAAAAAATAAAATAAAATAATAAAACAAATATTTAATAAAATTTTAAACACCAAGGGCTTTTATAAAAGCCATTTAACCCCTTCCCTGCCATTGATCGCTGTGTACGCAGTGATCATACACAGCAGCACATTTTTTGCTGTCTGTGCATTTTTTAGGGGTTAATTTTTTTTACTGTAATTCATTACAGTATAAAAAAAAGCTCTTTTAAGAGAGATTAACCCCTTTCTTGCTGTAGATCACTGCCTAAGCAGAGATCTGACGCAAATGCAGCAATCTTGCTGCAGAAGCATTTTTAATTTTTTTAAAACTTTTTTATTACACCCGTCACGTGTTAATTATACCCGCTAGGGGACTACGTTTAACGTCATTTTTTTTTTAAATAAGAGCTATTAACCCCTTCCTTGCCGTATATCACTTCCTAAGCAGCACATATGGTCACTGCCTAAGCAGTGCATATGGTCACTGCCTAAGCAGCGCATATGGAGCAATCTAGTCGCAGAAGGATTTTTTTTTGCTATCAGCATTTTTTTTGTCAGACTCGCTAGGGGTTAATTATACCCACTAGGGGATTACGTGTATTCCTTTTGAAGCTGTCTGAACACGTGTATAGCGATCAGTAACAGCCGATCAGTGGCAAAGGTGGTTTGGTGATTTCTCAGATGAGCATCACCATTCGTCTGGTTCGATCAATATTGGTAAATATTGTTCTGACCCATATGGATCTGCCTCCCTCTCCTCACTTGAGTTTTAGTGAGGGAAAGAGACAGATCTGTATAACATAATTTTTTAATTGTAATAAATTAAATAAAATGTTAAAAAAATTGTGAGTCCCAAGGGCTTTTATAAAAGCCATACCCTTTGTATAGTGTAGTGTATTAACCCCTTCCCTGCCACTGATCACTGCACAGCAGAAATTTTTTTCTTGTCTGTGCATTTTTAGGGGTTAATTTTTTTGTACAGTACTACAAAGGCTCTTATAAGAGCTATTAACCCCTTCCTTGCTCTACATGTTCAAATTCCAAGTTTGAAAATCAAAAAGCGCACCTCTCAAATGTAGCCTTTCAACACCCAACAAAGCTGACAAAGCTATGCATGGGTGGTATCCCTGTGCTCGGGAGATGTTGCTGAACATATATTGTGGTATTGTTTGTCAGTGACACATACCGAAATATGTGAATTTGTGTCTAAAGTACAATGTATGTGGGAAAAAATACACAATAAAATGACTACCACAAACTTTGACAAAGGCTGGTGGTAGAATTGGTGCATGGAAAGTGTTAAAATAACACCATTTAAAATAGCCTAGGGTGTCTACTTTTACAAAATATATACTTTTTGGGGTAAAATACACTGTCCTACTTTAAAAAAAAGTCCCAAATGAAAGATGGGCTCAGGCTGGCTACACGTCAATATTCCAAGTTGAAAATGCGCACCTTCACAATGTGGCCCTTTTAGCCCCCAAACAACCCAACAAACCTATGCATGGGTGGTATCCCTGTACTCAAGAGATGTTGCTGAACACTTATTGGGGTGTTATTTGGCAGTGACACATACCAAAATCTGTAAATTCATGTCTGAAGTACAAGGTTTGTGAAAAAAAAACACAAAAAAATGACTACCACAAACTTTGACAAAGGCTGGTGGTAGAATTAGTGCATGGAAAGTGTAAAAATACCACCATTTGAGATAGCCTAGGGTGTCTACTTTAAAAAAATATATGGGTTGATGTGGTAAAATACACTGGCTGGTTTCAAATATGTCCCAAATGGGACATGGGTGCAGGCTGTCTGCATGTCAAAATTTCAAATTGGAAAACCAAAAACTTCACCTCCCAAATTTGGCCTTTTACCCCCCAAACAATCCAACAAACCTATGCATGGGGGGTATCCCTGTACTCAAGAGATGTTGCTGAACACTTATTGGGGTGTTATTTGGCAGTGACACATACCAAAATCTGTAAATTCATGTCTGAAGTACAAGGTTTGTGAAAAGAAAACACAAAACAATTACTACCACAAACTTTGACAAAGGCTGGTGGTAGAATTAGTGCATGGAAAGTGTTAAAATACCACCATTTGAGATAGCCTAGGGTGTCTACTTTTAAAAAATATATGGGTTGATGGGGTAAAATACACTGGCTGGTTTCAAATATGTCCCAAATGGGACATGGGTGCAGGCTGTCTGCATGTAAAAATTTCAAGTTGGAAAACAAAAAACTGCACCTCACAAATTTGGCATTTTAGCCCCCAACAAACCTATGCATGGGTGGTATCCCTGTACTCAGGAGAAATAGTAGAATCTATTTAGCATGTTTTTTCGTTCGCTATTGTCGATGAGGAGAAGTTGTTTCAAATAAAAACAAAGAAATTTGTGTATTTTTTTTTTTTTTACCATATTTTATTATTTTTTTTTAATAATATGATAAGATATGATCAAAAATATGGCATCCATAGAAAGCCCTTTTTGTCCCGATAAAAACAATATATAATATGTGTGGGTACAGCAAATGACGAAGAAGAAAATTACTGCTAAACACAAACAGCACAGAAATGTTATAAAAAGACCTTGTCCAGAAAGGACAAAAATGTTTCAAAGGCTCTGTCCTTAAGGGGTTAAGAAAAAAATTAAAGTGCTAGCATTGATTTTAAAAGTGTTAAACTACTCTACCTCTAGAACCTTTTTGGGGCTGCAGTAAGGGTTAGGGTTAGACTAAGGCAGTGCTGGCGAACCATTATGGACCCGAGTGCCCAATTTACTGCATGCAACCAAGTTCCAGACCTTAAAGTGCCAACACTGCTTTATATTAAATACCCACATACGTCAGGGCTCGACAAACCCCGGGCGCCCGCCCCCTCGCACACCGATATAGTGCTGATCGGGGAGCTCAGCAGGAAAGCTGCTCTCTGCCACCAGGCTGGAACGCTCCCCCTCCTCCTCCCTTTATTGAGGCTTGAACGCCACATGTGCCACAACAAAGAGCTTGGCCGTTTTGGCATGCATGCCATAGGTTCTCCATCACTGGACTAAGGGTTAGGGTCAATATCACTTGAGGTAAAAGGGCTAATTTGGGTTATTGCCCTATAACTTGAAGAAAAACATGTAAACATAGCATATTTCTAAACTCAGGACAATATTTAGAAACTTATTTTTTTTTACTGTTTTGTAATTGTGTAAAACATTTTTCTGGTCAAAGTTAGAAAGAATACAATATATTTCCAAAAAAGGTGAAAAATCACACAACAGATAGTGGGAATAAAACAAAAAAGAATTAAGCTTGACGCGCATCTAGCGCTTAGTCATAAGCTGACTTTTTCCTTCACAATAGTCTCTTAAGAAAGCCCTTCCTATGGCAATAAAAACAGTGTAGAATATAAGTACATTAAATGGGAAAAAAATAAAAATTATGCAAAATGAGTGGACTTTTTGCATAATGGACCCACTTGCCCAACTGAGATATTGGATTGCTCCATTGTCTGTTGTATATGCAAGAAATTTTACCTCGGGAGGACATAAAACCTTTTGATCTTCCCATGCTGTCAAAAGAATTGCTTATTGAAATAATAAACATTTAAATAAGACAGATGAACACATTATATATTCATCTCATTGAACCTTCAGATAAGTGTAATAATTATGGAAGATATAGACAATTATAGAATACAGAGAATAAACTATACCCTCTCCAGTATATCCCTTGTGGTGCCTGGGTCTGCAGAGTAGTATACTTGGTCAAAAAGACCCATGCTATCTCTGTATTCTCTCACCGCTGTAAGAGTGTGCTCTATTTTGTAGATATGCGATTGCCGTTGATGGGTTATTTTCTAGTGTATACTTAAGGGTCTATTTAATAAAGAGGGAATTTTACATTAAGCCAGTGTAACCAAATTGGACAAATTCACCAATGTAGCTGAATAGGATAATTTTTACAACTCTGCTACTTTAGCCTTTCAAGTTTCAAATTCCCATCTCCATTCCCTGCAGTTCTCTCTTTATTGAGTAGAACCTTATATTTTCAGGTGAAAGGAAGTAGGGGGGCATGTTCTAAATAACCCCTGTCAGCAGTCATACCGTAGTTGCTAAATCAACATAATCAATAAAAAAAAAAAACATCCCCATATTCCCAGCCATAGTAGGAGTATTTTAAAAATAGCTTTTACTATACAGCTGATGCAAACTGTATTTAAGTTCTTAGTGCCATGTTAAGACTGTGTTCTGGTTCACTTCTCCCCATATATGTCCATTACATTGAGGTCTGCCATTGGAGCTATATTCTGTTTATTCATACCTAAAATCAACCTTGATGTGCAAGACAGATTAAAATAAACCAGCTGTACTGCATAAATTACAAATTGCCATATCAGGGAGACATTTTTCATTATATAGGTTTGATTACATCATACAAACTTCAGATCCTGTTTAGTCCTCTCCACTAGCAGGGAAAAAAAATAAAAAACATTTTGTAAACATGACAGCTTAGTTTGCATATATGTATTCCCCTTAGACGTCTGTGTCATTTTTTCAGTTAACTTGTCAAAACAATTTATTTGCTTCCTTCAGATTTGCATGATCTAGTTAGCCTATGAAAATCAAACTGTATTTATTCTGTTCAGCAAATCATCATTTCATATAACCAATAATAATCGTTCTAGAATCCCAGCTACATAGCTGTGTGACTGGGATAAAAAGCACTAGGAGAAACATTACCCATATATAAATCAGATAGAAATACTTACATTTAAATGAATGCATCACTGTCTATTCCAGATATTCTCCTTCTCATACAAGGTATCCTGTAAGAAAAAATTAAGATGACGATAATGACTTTTGGTTGGCCATTCCGTAAATCACATTCAGTTGCACATTTGTTTACTGCAGCCAAATCTTCAACAGTATTTGGCTAAGTTCAGTGAACATTGCTGGAAATCTATGGGGTCAACAGTGAAACTTACTGTACTGACATCACCTATAATTTAAAGTGAACAAGCCACGGTACCACATACATGTTTAAGAACATAGAATATAAATTGTAACGGATTGTCTACCGGACGTAGTAGACCCTCTGCCCGTTGTAGGGAATCACCTCCTTAGCCCCCGATTACAGCTCAGCATTCACCCAGCAAGTCTTTCCTGGACCCTTGCTCTTTGTACCCAAATAGACAGGACATCTAGCAGTCAGGTACAGCAAGAAGAACAACTCTCTTTATTTGTGCAACAGCACAGACTTATATACACATAAACATGACATCACAGCATTAGTAATCCAGATAGAAATGACCATGAGTAAACCTAATTACAATACACACAGTAAGACTAATAATCAACACAATATAATCAGTTTAACAGAAGGACATACAATGGGGAAATCCTGCCTCACACCTTTCAGGATACAAAGGTATCAGATACATACCGAGTGCACTCAATTAAAGTAACTTGCTAAATGACATCACTGTACAACAGGACACTGAATGACTTACATGAAGACAATGGTTAAGGTGACATAATTACATTAATGGTCAAATTAAAAATATTGAATTTCAGACTGAATCGGTGATAGGAAATAAAATGTTTTCATGATCACAATCATGTTATAAAAACATAAATCCTAAAACATGGAGCAGCTGCTTCATAGGTCATTAGACATTACACAAGCGTGATAGGGCTACCAAAGAAGATGGGACATTCAGTCAGTGGTACCACACGTCAAGAGGAAAACGTTCTGTGGTGAGCAGCCATAAAATGATGATGCTGATTTTCTCAGATTGGTTCAAAGTCCTCTGTTTTTTGGATAGCGTTGCTAGTTCGTCATCTGAGAAAGCAGCTGAAAAATCCACAGTCTCCTTACAGTAGAGGATCATTCTTTAAAATCAAGCTCTCAACCATTTAAAAAAACCTACAAACCTATTCACGACTACAAAGGATTAATATACCAGCCTTTTATTGTTACGTGTGTAGCAAGAATGAAAAGCTGGTATATCGATCCTTTTGTAGTCATGTCCTGTGCATTTGTTTTCAGGGCATTAAAATGGTTGGGAGGTTGATCTTTTGTAAAAAGAATTTTTTGAAACAATGATCCTCTAATGCAGTGTTTCTCAACTGGTAGGCCCTGACCCACCAAGTGGGTTCCCAAGCTGGTGGGGAGTGGGTTGTGGGTTCCGGATGTCTAACTTTTGATTGGTGGGTTAGCGATGACGCAAACTACGTTCACCATCTGAAGCGGAGTAGCCTGCCAAGGAAGTCGTTGTTTCAATAGTGCGGCTTATATCTCTTTCAGTAATGCTCCTAGGATTATGAAACAGCAGAGGGTTCACCATTCACTTTAGGGATATAATTTCAAAATTTGCCTGAAATAAGTTTGGGCTTGATGTGACAGATAGACGTCAGTGAGTGTGTAATGTACCTAACTTTGTGAAGATACAATATAGGAACAGAATGGACATTGAACACATCCTTAGAATTGCTTTCTTTACCACCACCACAGACTTATCAAGAGGAAAAAGCACCCCAAGCTGTCCCATTATTTCTAATTAGTCTCATATATTTAAATGTCTTAGTGGGATTTTAGCTATTACTTGCACTGTGATTATTGTAATATTCATTTTGTGAAGAAGCCATGTTTTCTTGTGTGTCTTTTACTTTGAACCATGCATAAATAAATTGTGGAATAATGTAAAAATTGATTTGTAGAATAAATTGTAATGTTTTGGAAATTAAATTATTGTTGGGTCATGACTTAATGACAAAGGATAATTGTGGGTCCTGAGGTTAAAGAGGTTGAGAACCACTGCTCTAATGTAAGGAGATGGTGAAGAAGTAGATTTCAGGTGTACACTAAGAATGAAAAGCTGCTGTATTAATCCTTTGTACTATTACAAGTAAGTAATGTTCACCTTCTGGGATTATCCTTTGTTCCTTTTTCGGTCTGCTCACAGTCCTCTACTTCTTGAGGGTGCCATTTGTGAAACGGAGAGGCCAGCCTCCATCCCCAATCCCAAGAATTCTTTGTTTGAAAAAAATGAAATATTTGTGTTATTTTGCAGCTGCATGCCACAATATTCCTCCTGTGTTCTTAGAGAGAAATTGGTGTGCCTGTGTGTGTGTTGATCTTTTAGTGTCTTTGGTGTGTTGTGATAAGCTGTTTATTCACTGTTATGTCCTTTTGGCTGTCACTCTGCTACATTCAGCTGATCTGTTTCCATTTGCTTCTCTTAGGTCTGTCTGATTTCAGATACATACTACTTTTGAATGTAGTGAATTTTTGAAATGAATAAAATTGGACATTCGGCTCCCTACTTGCTATTTAATGACCCTGTATTTATATATCTAGCAGAAGTACTTTTATAGTATATGATTCAAAGTGTATATATATTTAATACAAATAAAGATTTTAACATTTTTGTTACTGGTATTGCATGTATATAGTTAGATGTGCATCAATATCTAACTCAGGGCTCAACAAGCCATGGTTGCCATGGAGACCAGGAAATCAGACCTGGTGCCCAGGTAATGTCACCCCCGCTTGGTGCCCTGGTCGCCAGGATGTTTTTATTTTTTATTTTTTTTACATGTAGAGCTCTATTGAGGAACTGGAAGGGAAGCTGCTCTGTGCCACCGGGCTGTAACTGAAGCCCCCCCCCCCTTCCCTGCAATTTGGTATAGCAGCTCCCCCCCATGGTTTGTTTTCCATGTGTGCCGCAAGCTACCCTCGCAGCCAGGCTTAACCTTTATAACCTTAGGGTGCCTGGCTGGCTGGTACACGTAGTCACCAAAGAGCTATGATCACTCGTCAGTACATAACACATTACCCACATTTCGGTACAAAGAGCCCTTTAACTCTGTGGACAGTCACTGAAGGAGCGATGGTAGGTTATCCGGCTCTAGGGCTCTGATCGGGGTTAGGGGATACTTGCTGCCACCCCGGCATCTAGTACGAACAGTCCCCAGGTCCTGGGTTGTAGGGGAACCCATCAGAGTGCGAGCAACAGCGTCCCTTTAAACTGGCGACCAATCAGCACAGGAGCAACGGCTGGGGGAGGGCGGTTAGTTTGAATAGACCAATCCAGGTACAAATTCGGTCTGTATCTTTGGTCCGCGGCTCATGAGCACTCGGAGGCTGGGCAAAAGAGGTTGTAATCCACTGTTCTTCATAGCCTTGCTCATCTTGCACATACCATTTACTAAGAAACATAGAATGTGTCAGCAGATAAGAACCATTTGGTCCATCTAGTCTGCCCAATTTTCTAAATACTTTTATAAGTCCCCATCTTAAATCTAGGATACAAACATTTAGAACTGCTTCTTTTTGCTGCTCTCCTTTTTTGTCCTCTTATATAATAGTCAGGGAGATCCATACCTTATAAGCTAGTGATACAAGTATGATAATAACCAGGAAGGTTATAAACCATAACACAAAGAACATTTTTATGCATTCCAGTTTGAGTTCTTCCCTATAAAACATAAAAAGTATGCATCAGTCAGGAGTAGAACTGACTACGGCTATGAATATCTATTAAATGGAACGTTTGCCACGCATTCTTTACAATCTTGATACAAATTTCATTAAAAGTACAATTCCTATATGTGCTAAATAATGTATATGGTGACTATTTTGTTAAAGGAACACTAAACCTTACTTGTTCACTTGTGCTTCTAACATGGAAGCACAAGTAAAATGTCCGTTGTTCCTATAGTAAGGATGAACTGGCGTGTACTTTTGATAGTACACGCCAGTTTATCCTCTGACCGACAGCTGCCATGCTTCCTTGAAAGATAAGTCTCTTAAAGTGCTTTGTGTCTGTAGCAGCCAGTTATCCTTACACTGTGAGGAGTATGAATAGAACTGGCTGCTACAGACATGAAGCACTTTAAGAGACTTTTTATTCTCGTGTAACATTGCTGTTTTTAATGTAAGGTTCATCCTTTTTTTCTTTTTAGATTAAAAACGTGTTTTACTCAAGCCTGGTTCCTTCTCCCCTTGTTCTTGCTTTGGAGTGGAAGTCGATTGAGAATTATAACCACCTGCCATACCCCCATGGGGGCTCCTGGATGCGATTTATAACTGAGCATATTGCTCAGGGAAACGTGAGTGGTTTTATCCTGTTTTTACCACTACAGTTTATTTAACACCTTCGCGACAAAGGACGTGCCAGGCACGTCCTGGGAGAAACTCCCTTAACGACAAGGGGCGTGCCTGGCACGTCCTGCGGTGAATCAAGCGCGAAAACCGCTTTAACGGTGCTGGTCTATTGCCTCGATGTCAAGGCAATAGCCAGCACCGAAATTTCTATTTTGGGGACCCACGATGGCCCCACGGAGCGATCGTGGGGAGCCATATTGACGGAGCATGCTGTTATATAGCTATATTAGCCTATAGGGTTAAAATTAAATATTTTTTAGCATAAGAGATGGGGTTAAAATTAAATTAAAATTAAAAAATATTAAGGGATATAATAAGGATTAGAGTTGGGGTTAAATTTAGTGTTAGGGTTAAATTTGGGGTTGGGGTCAAAAGGTCAATATAGGAAAAAAACAAAAAACACTATTTTTGGTTTTTGCCCCATAACTCGCAAAAAAATACCGAAAAATATGGAAACATGCATATTTTTGAACTCGGGACAACATTTAGAAACTATTTAGACGGGGACTTTTTTAATGATTTTATTTGTATAAATTATATTTTAGGTCAAAGATAGAAAAAGTGGGTTTTTTAAAATTTTCCATCATATTTTATGATTTTTTTTGTAGTAAATTATAAGATATGATGAACATAATGGTATCTAATGAAAGACCTTCTTACGACGATAAAGACAACATATAATTTGTGTGGGTACTGTATGTGAGAAAGAAAAAAATTACAGCTAAACACAAACACCCTAGAAATGTCAAAACAGCCATTATCACCAAGGGAAAGTCAAGGTGAAAATGTCTTGTCACTAAGGGGTTAATATGACATACTTTACTATTATGTACCTTTATATTTTTCCCTCTATATAACACATGGAGGAGAGCATACCTCTTTAAAAGGTAACTAAAAGTGTGTGGAGTGTTGGGAGTAGCACACTCATTCACCAGTTGTATTGTTTTTTTTTATGTTTATCTAGAAGTGGAGCACTAGTTTGTTTTGATGCTGCTTCTTCCACCACATAAGGCACAGTGTATTATTCGGGGGGGGGGGGGGGGGGGGGGAGATTTCAGTTCATGAGCCATCCTGGTTGACTCCTAAAGTCAACAGAAATGTTCTTAAGCCCTGATTTAAAATAATATCATGTTACATCAGGGCTTGACAAATTTAATTTGATTCTAGGAGCCAGCAAAAATTTTTAGGAGCCAGACAATCACGCAAACATACACGCAATTCATAAACACACACACCAACCCACTTCACATATACACCAAACACACACCAACCCACATCACATATACACCAAACACACACCAACCCACTTCACATATACATACACACACACACACACACACAAACACACCACACTTCACATATACACACACACACCACACTTCACATATACACACACACACACACCAACCCACTTCACATATACACCCCCCCACTTCACATATACACCCCCCCCTTCACATATACACCCCCCCCCACTTCACATATACACCTCACATATACACCCCCCCCACTTCACATATACACCTCACATATACACCCCCCCCCCTTCACATATACACCTCACATATACCCCCCCCCCCTTCACATATACACCTCACATATACACATATACACCTCACACATACAAAAGTTGACCCCCCCCCCCCCCCCCCCTGTCTTAAGTTGTGAGTGCTGGGTGTCGTCACTTGACAACCCAGCACTCATCTGAAATAGCAGTGAAGATCGGCTGCAGCACGAATGTTCCTTCCCTGCTGCCTTACCTCATTGCAGGGCTGGGGAACATTCGTGCTGAAGCCGATCTTCCTTGCTCTTTTGGATGAGTGCTGGGTTGTCAAGTGACGACACCCAGTACTCACACGCGCTGCGCGAGGGGGCGGAGCTTGCCGTCTGTGCGATCCGCACAGACTTCTCCCCCTCGCGCTGCAAAAATCCACGAACGGCAGCAGCAAGGGGGTCATGTAGGGAACGGCACCCGGGCGCCAGGCTTAATTTCCAGGTCGCCATGGCGACCTGGCGCCCGGGGTTTGTCGAGCCCTGTGTTACATACTGTGCACAAAATTACAGATCACTTTGATTTTGGGAGCACATTTCCTCCATAGAGCCAAAGCAGCTTAATTAGTTTTCTCTTTCTATTAGTTTTTTCTTTACCAATCAGTGTATACATGCTAATGCAAGGTATAGACTTTTCTACTTTATATGTGCATTCTTTTCTTTCACACACATGTAATTGTAGGTTTATAGACAAGTCTTTTCCTTTTTTAAGATATTTTCAACAAAAACATTTATAAGATTTAAAGTGTTCTTGCTTTGAATCTGGTGAAAACATGTTAGCTGCCTCAGAAATAAAACAATGATAGCTTAATTTATGGCATGGGCTCAGTGTGGGAAATGTAACTGGATTAGATACATGAATAATCAGAGTGAACACACACATTTTGAAGGGCATTTGCATTTTTATTGAAGCAGGTTAGTCACATGGTTGTACATCTTTCTGGCTGCATGATAGACGATAGCCCTGCAGCAAAGAGTGTCAGACAGACAGACAGGCTCCCAACACTACATAAACTGGAAACCTCACAAATGGAAAAGATTCACTTGTGTAAGATTTTCAATTCAAATATACATTCACATTGAGAATTAACAATTTTTAAACCCAAACACACTTTTTGTTAAAGTGGCGCTTTTCTTTGTTTTCCTTCATTGACTAGAAAGACATGCTTATAACTGTTATCCTGCATGTTAAGATCTCTGTTACACCAATCCACTGCATTACGCCAGCTAATGCCCAGAAGCCAATATACAGTGTTATGGAAATCTTTCCAGCATTCATACTAATGTTTGAGCAGCACGAGGTTAGATGACATTATATTGTATGCAATATATACCTGAAAAGAATTGAGAAGCATCACAAAGGGTTGGTTGTTTCTTTTGATTGGGATGGCAAAATGTATAATCTTGAAACTATCAAATAAATAACAAGGGTGCAGTAATTTAGGGTGATATGGATATAGATTTATCATCTGATATTCTAAGGTACACAGTATCATCTTCACCTCTTGCAAGTAAGCAAAAAAAAATAGGAGGCTATAAATTCCTACCTTATTCCATTTATAGGCAGAAAAACACTGTACTTTGATGCTTGGATTGTCTCTTTAAACATTGCTTAGGTTGTCCATTTTTTATATGTAAGGCCATATACATGCCGATGTTTGACTGGGAGGGCATGCATTATAATGCTGGGAAGCGGGTGCACGATTATTTCATGCTATAACTAAATATCTCCAGACAAAGTATGAAACAAACCAAATGTTAAAACATTTTTTAGGTCGGACGGAAGGAAGTTGTTGTAACAGTAATGTATATGGTTGGTAGTAGTTGGGATAGGTCAAAGATGAATTGTGTGTGTTCCAGCTAGGTGGGATCAGCTAGAGGTAAAGTGACAGGTATTCTAGTGGGTTGGATAGTGAACTTCTTCTTTAAAGAGATGAGTTTTGAGGGACGTTTTAAAGTTTGAAAAGGAGGGAGAGAGCTGGATGCTCTGCGGAAGGGAGTTCCAGTATAGTATGGTGTGTCCTTATAACTGATCTGTTACTAAGAGCACATTAATTAAGCTTTCATATTTACTATTGTCTATTTCCTATTTTGCCTTCATACATTGTGTTTAATAATTTAAGTATGTTTAATAATCACTGAAAAATACATTGCTATACGCAAGAGACCAGCCACCATTATTTACCAGTATGTTATGTAAAAAAGTCTTAATCAATATAAAACTGAGAGATGTGAGCTAATTTATATCACCTTGGACAGGAGAATAGCAATGGTTTGACTGTTTGCTGGTTAACACATCTTAGGAGGAAATCTAATGTTTAGAAAGCATCATATCAATGTAGCCATCATGACTCAAGCTCCAAATAATAGAGTGTCACTGTCAATTTTGCTTTCTCACATTCACTTTCATTCACTTCATCTGATTTTAATAATCCCTGTCAAGCCACAAACAGTCCACATTACTTTTCTGACACAAGAGCTTTCAAGAAGACAGAATCTCAACATTCATTTAGCCACTACAAAAGAAAGCTGTCCAGCTGGACAAATATTATTTTCACACTTGACAATCTCTACAGTTAAGTATGCCTTTTAATTTCAACTCAAGCTGCCAAGAGCTTGATATCGGCTTCTTCGGCAGTATAGATTGACTTGCTGGATTAGCAGAGTAACAACCATAATTGTGCTTGTGAAACCCAACATTTTACTTTAGAAGAAGAACAAAATATAAATTCTACATTATGAACCTGCTGGAATCATTCACACTAAATGTACTGGAAATAGAACTTGCTTTCTTGGCCTTCAAGATGCATTGATAAATGGCTTTTTAAAATAAATATGCCAGTGAGACAAAACGTAAAACTATTAGTGTGTGTGTGTTTATGTATGTATGTATGTATGTATGTATGTATGTATGTATATATGTTTGTATGTATATGTGAAAACATACACAAGTTTTTGAGTTGGAAGGCGGCGGGAAGACAATGTAAAAATAAATACTCTCTATCAAACTTGTCAAACTGGGGCCCAACATTCATTATGGTGGCGGGTTGCAGGGTGGCCCCCACAAGTACTACATTTCCCCTGCTCCTAGCAATTCGGAAACACTTTTGCTGCTTTCTCAGCCCAAATTCATAGTCTATTCAAATCACTGAAGTAGTCCATAGCTCGGAGGTCCCATTTTCCATGAGTAAATGGAAGCTACCTGAGTCGACTCTTTTTAATTTATGTATTTGCTTGCAATTCTGCTAACACATTGTAAAGAACATTTTGTGACATTGTTCCTTTAAGAAAATTTGTAGAACAAACAAATAAGTCTATGATGCAAAATTGGTGCCATTAGTTCTTATCTGTTCTATCCTGAATAAGGAACTGCTTTTTCAGGTTTAAAGAATATTAAAATGGAATTTGCAGACGGGTACTTTGCATGACCATCCATGGCTTACTTGGGCTAGGACAATTTTAATGTTTTTGGAGCAGATGCTCAAAGCTGTTTTGTGGCATAGTATAGGCCTATAAAGCTATAATAATGCTATAATTGTCAGGTGTGTGGAAATGTAAAACTACTTGTCCAGGGACTAAAGCAGTAGCCCAATCTACTTGTCCCTCATGACAATCTACTTGTCTCGATACAAAAAATAATTTTAATCAAACCCTGCGGACAGGCAACTTAAAATACTTAAATGCACTCAACAAATGCAAGTAGGTAGTGACCTTAAATAGAAAAGATTTCCAAATGAGCATCTGTAGCTTATTTTATCATTTACCCAGGCAAGCACATATTTACAGGAAAATTGTGCATATCGGGAAATTGTGCATTGTTATATTCTAAAGGGACATTCACCTCTTTAACCTAGTAAGAAAACAGTCTCATTCAGTAGCACCAGCCCCACTAGAAGTCCTTCTTTTTCTTTATTTTTTTTAAAAAAAAATATCCTTATAGTACCACTGGCAGTTTGTATTATTTGTATTTAAAAAAAATATATATTTTACTTGCATTTATTTTTTCCGGTACAGATGCACTTAGCCGTGTCAGTCTTCGCACGATAACCAGGGCTGCCAAGGCTAAAGTTAAAAAAAAAAAACAATCTACAAGCCTGGTACCGGGAACTGCATGTCCCGGGCGTCGGGCGATAGGAGTCACACATCCCTGAACTGTCCTAACCTATGAGTCAGTACCAATGTGACACAATATACTAGATAACGGAAGGTGTGAAAATGTAGTGATTTTATATATTTATTTTTATAAAGAATTTCCTGTACTGAAGATGAAGATGTACAGAAGACCTATACTTGCAAATTATACATGGCATTAAAGTAGCTTGGCATATACGTTTAAAATGCACGACGTAGAACATCTTATTATATATATATATATATATATATATATATATATATATATATATATATATATATATATATATATATATTTTTTTTTTTGCATTCCAGCAATTATTGGTTGGCACCTAATCAGTTTGTTTACCTAATGAAAATGGAATTAATGCAAGTTAATAAAGAAACAAACAAACAGGATGACAGGAGATTCATGTACTCAAATGATATTTAGGGAGCTCATTTAATTAAATTTCCTGGCTTTACCAAGTATTTTATGTTCCCATTTGTAGAATACCTTAATGTTTTCATAGCCTAGAAGCTAACAAAAATGAAAGTGGTATATTCATTACCGTGGTATACCTATCATTGTTTGGTAAAGACCATTCAAGTTAATGGCCCTTAACGAGTCAATATAACTATCACACTTTAGAGCATGAAATAAATACATTCAACTATCATGCAGATTATTAAAATATAACTAGTTTCCATCCCGTGGGACGGATAGGCACGGAGAGCCCCCATCACATCAAACATGCATTACAAAAATAATAGAATTGAATCAACTAGTTGCAAAAGCTTTGAATTGCTTAACAACTGTGTTTTGTGCTAGAAAATCCATATAATTAACCAGATTAAAAAATACAATACTTTAATGATAGAATCCTAAATATTCCACATTAAATCGGAAATTAATTTGCTAAAGCAATGTTTTTTTAGTGCTGCTTTAATTACCTATAGGATGGTACTATGTAAGTAAAATAATGTAATAAGGAACAAGCCCAAATAAGTATAAATATGTAGTGAGAGAGATTCAAAAACTGTTCTTCCCATAATTTATTTTAATGTTATCAAATTAATGCTCTATATAGCGTTATCTCGTCAGAAATGGAGCCAGATCGCATAATGTACTAAATTTCTCATAATGCAACTCTAATGACTCTGAGGAGGATCAGCGATGCAGTACCTGATATCGAAGGAAACTGAGGACCTAAGAGGTAGTCGAGATGGTTTTCACTCTAGCCAACATGCACCCTATGGTTAAGCTGCAGGTGGAGAAGGCCAGAGACTTGTGCGGCACCCAGAACTACCTCCAGAACCTCAGTAAACCTAAGAGTACTGAAGCAGCAAAAAGCAGGTCGGTACAGAAAGGCAGGGTAAACGAAAAACTAGCCGAGGTCAGAATTGGGGGAAATCAATCTGGAACAAGTAAGGAATTAGGACAAAACACAGGAGTAGAATAAACAGGAACAAGCCGAGGTCAGGGATACGAGAAGACAGGATGGTCAAACAAGCAGGAGTCAAAATACCTGTAACGATTTACAGAATAAACACCACTAATAGGCACAAGGCACTATCACAGGCAAAGGTTCAATGCAGACTGAGCCTTTAAATATCCCTCCAAAGTATGTGCCTACCTCTGGGATGAAAACGAAGCTCAGAATATGTAATATAGTATGAGATCACATCCGAACAAGCACGGAATTTGGGAAATGTTAATGAAATTTACCTGTATCCATTCATCAGTTTTTAGCTGGAGAATTGACCTTTAAAGGGTCTTAGACTACAGTACAACATATTTTACTGGGCAGCCAAATACATGGTAACCATAATGAAAGGAGACCCATGTACAAAGATATGTGTATCTATATCAATAGTCTCTGTTCTACACCATGACAGAGCATCACCTGTGGAATAAAAAAGGAATATAGAGGTCTCCTGTTGTAGATGACCATCATAGGGGTCCATAGATCAGGACACTGTTGATAGCCAAGCATATCAATGTAAGTTGACAATTCCATAGCTAACCATGTTACTGTGTAAATGATATGTGCCCCTGGTGTTCTTGGTGGCACACAATTTACCTGCTGCAGGTGATGTAGGTAAAGCTGGATTCACTTGTTTCCTGCTAGTTGTGTTTCCCACATGTTCATGCCTTCACTCTTTTGCTGTTTTACATTTGTACACTCAATAGCAATAATAGTGTGATTTACCCCTCAGTGAACCATTCTCATACCTCCAATATGTATAACTAAAGCTACAACAATCCCCCTCCAACCATGGCCCCCTGCATATGTGATTGCATTGACATAACAACTGTTGATTAATAACAATGCCAATAATGTTCGCTCTATGCTGTCAGCTCACTACTGGATATTCAGCATCATCATGGTCATCACTTGTTATGTGTGCTTTCTCCCCTCATGTAATGTGTAGTAATGAACCATTCAGTATCCAAAGTATAGATGCCAACATTGATTTGCACAGTGTGAAATGCACCATTTCACACTGTGGAAATGAAAGGGTCCCATTAACTGTGTAAGTATATGTGGTGTGGATTTACCTGAAAAACAAGACAGACACAAAGGGGTCTATCGCTAAAAGGTGAGCTGAACGTTCTTTTTTTCCCTCACCATTTTAACTACCGTATTTTCGACTGGGCGTATAAGACGACCCCCCAACTAAGTCGTCTTATAAGCCGGAAAAATTGCATCTATATTTTAACTTTTTAGGTTTAAATATAGTTTGCCACCCTCCTCCGCCCTTCCCCACTCCCCATTACCCAGTACTTACCTATTTTCTGCTCTGTCTCCTGCTGTTAAGCCGGTCAGTGGCTGTGAGGGAAGCGTTGTGAGCTCCCCTCAGGCCGCGCGGTCAATAGTTTGTTTAAAAAAAAAAGTTTAAACAAACTTTATTGAAGCTGCGCGGCCTGAGGGGAGCTCACAACGCTTCCCTCACAGCCACGGACCGGCTTAACAGCGCGAGCGGAGACAGAGCAGAAAAAAGTTAAGTAAATCCCAGTACCCGGCGTATAAGACGACCACCCAACTTTTGAGTAGATTTTCAGGGGCTAAAAAGTCGTCTTATTCGCCGGAAAATACGGTATACATTGTGCAAGGACACACTCGGCGAGTTTCCCCTGCTAAGCAAACTCATCATGATTGTCCCTGCACAATGTATAGCTAAGCTGGTGTGATTAAATAACCTCAACTTGCCTGCAACTTACCTTTTAATGAATAGCATCCAAAGAGAAGCTAAAAAAAAATATGTATTTATATTAATTTAAAATATTTTTTTAGAAACACTTTTTTTGTTCTGTATTTCTTTTTTTGGATATTTATCCATTATGATTTTTTTAATGTTTTTTTTTTTTATTTTATTTTTTACAAGCCCAGGGCAAGGAGGGGGATAGTCTTTAAGCAGAGGAGTGCAACTTGGTAAAAGGAATGGTAAGTAACCAAGGTTGGACATTAAAGGGGATCCCCAGCACCAGATCAATATGTTCAGACTCCCAAACTGATAACGAGAAGCTCACCACCCGAGGTACTTAAAAAGCCCTCCATAAATTCCATAAAAAAGCATATCCGGAACTCAACTCACTGAAGTATAGGAACATGTATTTATTTACTGCATACTAAAGACAAACTATGTGAGGCTGATGACATACTGTGCCACCCCCGCTATGCTACACATATTAAATTTGTGTATGCAGTAAATAATTAACTGTCCATATACTTGAGTGAATTGAGCTCCTGACCTGCTTTTTTTCTTAGTAACCAAGGGTTCCATGACTACTACCAAGATGCAACAGTGATTTACTCATCATAATCTGAGGAGGGGGAGGATGTACTCGTCAACTGCCTAGTCATGTGAGAACTGTGTTAATAAATAGCATTTGTTGCATATAACACATCAATGGATGTCCAATACTTATGGCCGGGTAGGTCTGTCTATCACACCCCTAATATCCATGACGGCTTTGGTCCCCATGACCTGCAGTTGCTCCTCTTTACGCTTATTGTGGATGGTGCTCACCGTGCACACATCCTTTCTGTTCTTATACTTCAAAAGCATGACTCTTGGTGTAGAGTTGACGTCTACCCCCTTTGCATCTGGGTCTGTGCCACATGTTGTGCAAGGCCCTGTCTGTCTTTAAAAACTATATAATATGTGGGGATTTCTTCAAGAAGCAAACGTGCATTTTTATTTGAATGTTCATATGGCTCAGGTAGCAAAATAGCTGTTGTCCAGAGTGTACATCAGTGAAAATGTCTTAGTGTCAGATACCACAGCATACCTTCAGAGGTCTAGTGGGCCCATACCTCGACTGGTCAGGGCTTTTTTTGCGTCAAAAGGGGACCTACACAATATTAGGCATGTGGTCATAATGTTATGGCTGATCAGTGTGTGTGTCTGTGTGTATATATAGCTCTCTACCTGATGTATCTGTCTAAGATAGTCCCTAATTCCATTTTATGCACTGTACACAATGCTGTGTAATATTTATTTTTAAAGAACAATTTGCATGCTTTATATCCTCATTCATGATTTAGAGCAATTTAAACCTGTTAATTATCATGGAGCAAAGGAAACTGTTTGTCAAGAAAATCCTTCAATACAGCCCTTGCTTTTTACAAGAATATAAGCACAGGTTGAGTATCCCTTATCAAAAATGCTTGGGACAGGCAGCATTTCGGATAATGGATACTTCTGGTCAACGGATCATTTTGGCAGCACCAGCCCTATAAATGATCTACATGACTCAAATACAATGTGAGCAATTTGCTCACATTGTATCTAGGTAATGTAGATCACTTACAGCAGTGGAGCTGTTGAAATTAGCTTCTCCACGGTTCTGCTGAAAGGATCAGTCGACATGTGGTGGTGCCTCCCATCGCAACGCTCTGGGAACTACATTTCCCATGAGTGCTAGATTTAAATTTATGGCACCTGGGAGGGTGAAGCAAAAGGAGCTTCACAACTGGGGCGCCAGGAAGGTGAGTATCCCTTACCCACTTCCCTTTTTTTTTTCTTCCGGATTTTGGATCCTTGGATAAGGGATACTCAACCTGTAGTGGCAAATAATGCAGTGTAGTAAATAAAAGTTTAGTTAAAAATGCATACACTTCCAATATGTCTTTGGGTATACCAACAGTCTGTTTGATGTATAATTGCAGAGACATCTGTTATATGCTATTGTACACGGGCAAACCAATCCGCCTCACTATCTGTTGTATGACATAATTTCCACAATGCATATTTTTGACGTGAAATATGTCTTAAGCAGATGCATTACCGCTATGCCACGTCAATAGCTGCTTACTGCTATTATTATTTTTGAATGAACATGCATAAAGATAACTCCTTGGAATCCTGCTACGTGTGTTAACTCCACCCAGTTTTCCGCCAAAGTCATTGTGGAATATCATCAGAAAAAGACCTAAGTGTCCTTTTGAGAGCAGGAGCAGGGATTCTTCTCTGTAAGTTTGTTTTGTTGCGAGTGAAGGGAGATATCTTTCCTTAATACATTTGTGATGTATTATTTTGTGTATTTTTTTAGAACACTTTATTGCTGGAATAGTGGAGATAACGTTATACTTTCCAAGACATTTTTAAAGTATTTAGATCGCTACAGTTGTGATGTAACTTCCTCTCACACTCTGGAAAGCCATCCAGTTTCCAAACAAAAATCTACAGATCTTGGAGGCAGTCCTAGACTACCAGTATTTCTATATATATAAATAAGTCTTTTGCTGTAATATACATTCTGTAATTTTGTATTTTGTTCTTTTAATTCATTAACAAAAATAGGGAAGCTTGTGGACTATGCTCCACAGAGCAGTTATTACAGTCTGTTTTTTCTGTTATTTCTTTGACTATATTAAAACATATTACAGCGCTATGTTTGCTGCCTCTTAGCATGCACTAAACTAACTGTAGGTTTTTCCTGTTTAATAACCAGCTCGATATTTAATTTTACATTACAAGCCTTTGTGGACTGCTTATTCACAAGCTTCTTCTGACTAAATTGTATTTAGTTATTAACTAGTTTTTACTATGTAAATGATTAAACTGTATTCAAAGGAAAAGCAGCCAAAAGAGTTAAAAATCTCTTATTTTTGAAGCAGTGCCATGCATTTTGATTGACACATGCAAGCGTTAAATAAAGTACTAATTATTCAGCTACTGTCAAGTTCATCAGAAAAATCAATTACTTTTAGAGTGATTTATGTGAAACACTGAACTGTGCTAGAAAGTTCACTTTGAAGACGACATTGCAGATAGTACAGAAAATGTGAATAAAGCTTTTAACATCAGCCTCTTGGAAGATAATATCTCATGCTCTCTCCTGACTTCCTCGACTGCTAAAATCTACATGTCCTGTTGAAACCTAGTGATATATAGGAATCTTATTACTATTGATTGTAACAAAGTCGCTTTATGTCATGTTCGTAAAAAGAGTAGCTGTTGGTTCTGCATGACAAACGCTGATACACATTTGTAATCTCTACATGTACAATGCTATCTGAGATCAGTTCCATGTTTGTGACTATATATTGTGTGTGTATACATTTACATTTTAAGCACAACTTTAACCCCTTTGAGCCCGATGACATCACAATAAAACGTCCCTAGGATGACGTTCCTGCATGTCATGCCAAGCCGATTGATGTATGCTGCCAGTATACTGCGATCAGGCTGTAAATTACATGGCCTAGGGCCCGAGGCTCTCCAGCCATGTTGGCAGAGGCTCCCCTCTGACACAGCCGATCGCCGTGACAGCCATTCACAGCGATCGGATGTGCATAGCTGTGAAAGCCAGTGACTGACTTTGACAGCTTTAGTCTCTCACCGCCCTACAGCGCTAAGGGAGACACTAATTAAATTATGGGCAGCCAGCTCCTGCCCCCAAGCACCACCAGGTGCCACCAAATACACTGGTAGGCTAATATAAACAAAATAAAAAATACAACTACGTATAGAAAGTTATCCTTTATAGGACCGGTGACCTGTTGGGACTTTCAGTGGTCCTCTAGGGACATTTGATATTTTATATTATTTAATTTTTTTTTTTTAAAAAGCTTCCAATAGAGAGGGGCAAGCTGCAGATGGATATATCATCCGTGCAGCTGCAGGGTAGCAAAGTTATGTGCTGCATGCTATATGCTACATTTCCTATGATGCTATGGTAGTTTTCAGCTGACCGTTAATTGGAAAAGTAATATATAAAAATTCCACGTTTCAAAGCTGCTATGGCCAAATCCCAAATTTGGTCCTGTACCTGCCGCAGAAGTCTAGCAAACCTATGCATGTGGGCTATCACTATACTGGGGATTTGGTGAATATATATTGGGGGGGTGTTTGGCAGTAACACATAACAATCCCTGTAAATTCATACCTGAAATACAATGTGTGAGGAAAAATAACAGAACAATCAAAAAACGAAGCTTCAACAGAACACCACGTGATGACAGATATCAGTGTTACAATGTAATGTTAAACAAGTGTAGTCACAGGAGGAGACTTGCATTTGTAGGATGATGCTTCTTGTGAATGGGACTAAAAAATTCTGTATCCTGTCTTATTGTGTGAATTTTGTTTATTTGCAGATTCTACAGCAGTATACAGACAGAGACCACTCCACCACTGCCAGGTAAGACATATTTACAACCATCTGTCTTTACCTGAAGGCAAAGGGGGTAGGTGCCCATGGTCCAAGCCCATCTCAGGGCCCCACTGAGTCTGCTACTTAAGACCTAACGTTTCTGCTTCTTTCACTTGCAAAAGGTGCATGCCTGTTCACTGGTTTACATTATATATAATTTATTTTACTTTCTCCCTAACTTACCATAACACCCCTCAATTATGGTATAACCCAGATTCTCTTTGTGCTTGCTAACTACCATTGTTACTACTTTCCCATATTGGCCATTAATTGTCTCCTGTTAGTCATTAGTTCACCCTAATGGCTAGTTAACCTTAGATCCCCCCCCCTTTCATCTCAGTGGCCTCTTCCCCATTCACCTTGACTCTCTTGCCTATGATTGGGTGGCTTCCAAAATCGAAAATGAATAAAATGCGGACTATTGGGAATGTTTGACAAGCACTAATGTGAAATGGGGTGGTGTGTGTGTGTGTTCCCCTGTCTGAGTGGGGGGTATGCTGACACACTGCAGTGAGGAATTTTGTTTGTAGTGCACACTGGCAGTGAGATTTCTTCTGCACATTTGATTTAGGGCTTTTGGGAGTGTGGGGGAAGAGATTCCCCCACACACGTAGCCATAAGCCTTCCAGCTATGCGGGGTACCTGTATCCTAGTCTTAGTCAGACCTCTGTTTGAGGTGTGATTCTAAGATGATGTTTTGCAGAGCGTTTGCTCATCTTATATTTAAAATATTTGAATTAAGATTAATTTAATTCTTAAATTGATCTAAAATCATATGTATAAATTGGTAAGAACGTCTGCAAAGCTTGTGTTACTGTTCAATGCCTCTGTTACTAATCTAATGTAAGCACAAATGTATCTTTTTTTCTTCTTCTTCTTCAATGTATTAGTATTTTCCCCCACTTATGTTGTAAATGGAAAAAACTTTAAGTAAGCATCCTGTAGTTCAGCTGACCGGTTTCAGAGATATCGAGAAGGAAGAACTGATTAAACTTCTCTTCAAACTTGATTGCATATATATCAACTCTGAGGTTCGTAATTAATTGTCGACAGTTATTGTTATGACTAGTATTCCGATTTAAATGGAACCTGTCACCTTATAGGTCCAAATTCAAAGAGTGTAAATATCTATACTAGATTCTACCCGTGTGGATCTTTGAATCTGGTTCTGTTTTTTTGATATCCTCTCGTTCCATTCCTACGTACAAGAGCTGAAGGCATCCCTGGATAGTGATTTTCGGGGAGCATATGCCTTTTTGTTTGTTTTATCTTCTTTGTATTTTGCCCCTGTCATAATCGGTAAAGCATAAATACTGTTGTGTTTAAAGTCACCTAATCAATGTTTGTGCTGTGCATGTAGAGAATAAATAAATGAGTTGGCATAATTGCAAGCAAATGCACATATTTTAAGTGTGTTTGTGATATCTGCCGTTTTTACATCATCGCCTGATTTGATCAGCAAATTACACATTTCCTACTAAAATGTATTTTGTAAACCCACAGGTGATGTCATACTGAACTTTTGATGGATAATTAAGTATATTTTCTAAGAAAAATGCTTACATTTGTTTTTCAGGTTTTTGACAATTGCACACATTTGATTGCAAAGAAACCATGCCAAAGTGAAAAGTGGCTTGCAGCCTGCGCAGCAGGTCAGTGACTGCTAGTTTGTTATCACTAAACAGGCCAATGCCAGACAGAACAATTAGTGAGCCAGCCTAGTTTTCTTAGGAGCTAGGAGAATTGTACTTCTGCAGAATTATGGTGAAATCAAAAAAGGTTTGGGGTAAATTAATTGTCATCTGGTGTTTAGCCTCCCATTGTTTTTGATGTGGCATAAAGGTTTGCTCAGTATACAGTTTGACTAAATATACAGTACAGTAGTACATTGGAGTAAATAAATTACTGGCACAGCAAACATAATATGCCCCTCCTCTGGTGACATGTCTACTTCATAAAGCCTTATTGCACTCTGAGCCAGTTGAACAGAGTTCAGTAATAACTTTTAGAACTTATAATTGGTTTCAGTGGAACAGAGTAGGCTGCATCAGTTTAATATATTGGGCTAGGAGTTTGCAATAATGTTTGCATATATTGATGGGTTAATTTGTCTATAGTTGCGACAAAGTTCTTCAATGGGCAATAGTCAGGATAATGGCATGTAGTGTTTAATGAAGTCCCTATCCATATGCTAAAGAATGTTGTGCTCTTAGTGAGATGGGCTATATTTAGATTGTGATGAGCTTAGCACACCAACATTTTTCTTCTCCCTTAATATTGTAATGTTCTTCACCACATTCTAGGAGAACTCAGCAAGGAGAAGCAAAATATAGCATAGACTTGAGATAAACCTAATGGGTCTCCTTCTATTTTCACCCTACCTGTGGCAACTTGATAATATCATTTGGCTTCCAGTGATGATACTTAGATCTACCTTTCTTGCTGTGTCCCCCTTTCCCTTCTGTTCTGTGTCACCAACTGTGTCTTGTCTGCCTCTAACTATATGTCAACATGTTTCTGCAAAACTCCATTGCCTCTCAAAGACTGGGCAGCTTCACTTTCTTTCTAAAAGTTGAATTCCTTTTACATTCTCTTTTTACGGCCAGTGGTGCTTCAGTGTTATTTTAGACACTCATTCAATCTCCCATTCCTATTGTCCATATCTGAAAAATATAGCTTTCACCGATTCCTGTCACAGGCAGTGTTGTTCATGTGATCATTATCTCCTGTCTAAACTATTGCAACCCCATCTTGAATGCTCACCAAGTTATTCACCTTTCCCCTTTTACGGTTGATAATGAAAACTGCCTCCAGTCCTTTTTTCCTATTAATACCTTTTCCAGTCATTATGCTGGCCTCCTGATCCATTATTATTCCATTCAAAATCCAGAGCTTCATTTGCAAAGCTATTCACGTTACATAAAAAAATGAGACTTCTAGGGCGTAGTATAGCCGCTCTACAACGACCAGAAATATATCCACTAACTGACTAGCCTTCGTTGTTCTTTACCATCTAACCCCACTCTACCTCAACCATTTACTTCCAGGAAGTTTTTATTTCCAAATGTAAATACTTATGACATCTGGGTATTGTTTCCATTGTGAACAGCACATCTTCCCTTTTAATATTCAAGAATTGCTCATCACCTCAACTTCTTACATTCTGTTTAATAAGACATGCCCATTCCTCTTACCATAAGTTAGTTTGGGAAAACTATTATTGCACCCTAATTAGAAGAGTTTAGTCCATGATTCCAAACTTGTCACTAATTTCTGCTCATCTAGGGAATCTTGTTCTGCACAGATTAGAAGCTTGAACTGATTAGAGTAAATGTCAGTAATTCAAAATGCATAAAAAGGGTTCTCGAATATTTAATAATATTGGTCTCCATTCAAAGACCTGAGTTATTTTATCTCTGCTCATTGAATACCATAAACTGCTACAAACAAATCTTAGTTAAAAAACAATAAGTGAAAAAAGCCCACAGTGAACGTTCAAACCGTCATTCACAATAAAGTGAAAAAACGCACACCAATATAGTAAACAAAAACATATTGCATGTCACTGAAAAAAAAGACTTAAATGTCAATGTAGTCTTCCTTCATATGTTGAAGGGCAGTTCCACCCAGCTTGTCTTCTGTATGTTATACATGGTTTAAATACATGTGAAATGTGCTTATCTTTATTTAAAATAAATACAATTCTGTAGATTCTGTAACATCAGTAAAAGGGAGTACACAGGAGACAGGCTGTTTTCACTCTCCTCTGCTGTTAATAACTATGACTGTGCAATCAACCTCTCTCTGCTGAACTCATCAGTTTCAAGTGCTTGGAATGCAGGTGGGCTTTGTTTCAGTTAGCTCTGTTGACTTGGATGTGACACAATGAGGGCTTGGGAGATGGGCAGGACTGTTATAGCAACAGCAGTAACTCAATTAAACCGTATATGACGTTCTTAGGAGAAAAATATGAGGAGACAGATTTGTTTCTTTACATGATATAATACTTAACTAGACTATTTTTGGGATACTGTAGGTGGAACTTCCACTTTAACTTAATAATGATTGAATTGGATCATTCTAGTGTAATTCATGTTTATTTTGAAATTAAACGTCCTCGTGATCAGAGTTATATTTTTGTAATCTTTTGATTTTCCTCAGAAGACATTTCAGTTAATAGACACATAAACAACAAAAAAGACCTTCACAACTATTACCGAGGGCACCTCTTTTGTATTTGCATTAAAGAGTTTCCGATTTAATTACTTCTCTGATCATCCTTTGATTTACCATTCGTCTGCACCCACAGTCTTTTTTTTGGCTCACAGTTCATTTACTTTCCAGGAAAGTGGGTACTGACTAAAGACTACATAATTAACAGTGCAGAAAGTGGCAGATGGCTTGATGAAACGACTTACGAATGGGGATATAAAATCGAAAGAGACTCCCATTATTCACCTCAGATGCAATCTGCACCTAAAAGATGGCGCCAACACCTGACACGCACTGGTGCTCTAGGGGCCTTCAGCAGATGGAAAGTAGCCCTGCTTGTTAAAGACGGTCGTAAAGAAATGGAGGCTTTTATAAGGTAGGATGAATAGTCCCCTAAATTAAAAATAGGAGACAAAAACTAATCTTCGTTTTGGCTATTTTGTTTTTAGTATCCTCACAACACAGCACACTGGTAAACAAGGCTGGATGTGTGGAAGTATCTGGATAAGCTTTGTCTTGTTTTAACCAGTTTATGATTTGAGCGATGCGATCACGGTCCCTTATTTCCTCTTCTTCCCTGCAATTAAAGGGTTAATTCCTCCTGTCGTTTAATACACCTAAATACAATTTTGACAACTAAGGTGCCAGATGGGTGTGCAGCAAAAATATTACACTTTTTTTATGTGTTATTTTTTTTCATTTTGTTAAACCTATTGAAGTTGAACTGATTAAAAAATGAATCTAGTTTAATGGTCTTTCTAGTCATAACACAAACCCCTGGGTTGTGCTCGGCTGAGCAGGATAGCAGGAGCAAACTTCCTTTTAGAATGGTGACACCCTCCCCCCTTCATGTTGTTTTGATACATTGGCATCTGCCACTTGGGGGTGATGGTTAAGGTTGTACATATTATATTTGTTTCTTGTTTGAAACAGTAGTTTTATCATTTTTTACATTGCAAAATATTATTGTTTTTATACTTCCAAAATACCGTTAATGAGCTACTTTAAAGCATGGCACCCTCACTCCCATCTTAAACAGTGAGCCCACATTCCCTGTGAAATTGCCAGCCCATCTCTTGACATGCTTTTTTAATTTTGTATATACGGCTTTTCTTTACTCCAATTTTTCATTGACCCCCTTAAATCTGGATTATGCTTTTACTACTACTTGCCTGAGATAATGGATTTAATTTATAACCTTAACCTACGTGTTCACTGGCAAAGAAGTGTGTCCAAAGGTTACTTTATCTATGCTCAAGATCCTTTTAAAGTGCACTTCACAGAACTCTTTAAGGCATACATATCCATTAACTAAAAAGTCAGATTCATCACCTATTTCCCAACACACAGCTGGATTCTTCTGATGACCTTCACCTGCCCTCTGCTCTCATTTCCACTTTTCACCTCCTCATTCAGAACTTTGCTACAACTCCTTTTGGTATGGCATGCCCTGCCATGCTAGACTTTTCCCTCACCAATCTGTATCACTTAAGAGGGGACACTCATTTTTTAGCTTTCTTGCAAAATCAGAGATTGTTGTCAAATTTAAAACATGCAATATTGGTGCCCTTTTACAGGTTGAAAGTCACTTTGTTGCTTTAAGAACTTAAAATATATTTTATATATTAAATGGGTTTAAATGGTCATTTGTTAGCTTATTAACCCATTAGTGACCTGAGCAGTCTCAAAAACAATACCATTAGGTTGCAACCATCAATTGTTTGCAGCAGTGCTACAAATGACTCCACTCACTTGTAAGGATTTGATACTGGTTTTAGTATCTGCGAAGTTGTAAGTATATTAACACCATGGGTCTATTTAAAAAAAATAAATAAAAAACGGTGGACTGAAAAGGGAATAATAAAGCTGGAAACAAAGGTGGGATGCAGAATTGATCTATTTTCACTATTCCTGATTTTTTTTTTTTTTTTTTTTTTCCTTTGCCTTGTCAATTCACCAGCCTTCCTACATATAGGTACATACTGGCCCCATTGTTGTTTTTATTAACTTTGGGTATGTGGAATATTGTGAATCTATGTTTTGTACTATGATGATTAATTCGTAAGGAACTGTGGCCAAAGTAATACATAATAAAATAGACCGTTGGAATGTTACCTTTTCACTACAGAAAGTTTGTGAAATATTCAATGCAAATATATGAATGCACATATTCTATGTATGTATATACCTTAACAAGTCTATACGTAATAGAGACTAGAAAGTCCTGCACTTGTGCCTATATTTAAAAAGTAAATATTCTGCCATCCATAAGTGTGTGTATATATACTGTTATAAACCTTTATATTGGTAGAATATTTCAGTTTTTAAGACCTTTGACACATTTAATGGACATGAAAAAAATCACTTCTCTTTAATTGAAAGATTGCATCAAGTGTGTGCATTTTAGGTAGAAATGTTTTGAATGAAAGAATAGAAATAAAGCACCTTATTGAGCTTCTTTTGATTATATAGCACTATCAGGGGACAGCCATGTTCTTTAACATCTTCACTCGGAGGAAGAAAGATCTGACCCAAGATGTCCGCCCCCTGATAGCACTATACAGGCAGAGAGTCCTCAATATGGTGCTTTATTTGTATTCTTTTATTAAAGCATTTTATTTGAAATGCCTACACTTGATGGAATCTTTCAGTTAAAAATATTTTTTTTGCCTACAGTTTAGTCTCAAGTGCAGGACTGTTACATATTCACGGTTTGTCACATTATGTTCGGTATCTGTGGTACATATTTAGTTCCTTGCTAGAGTGTTTGCAGGAACTCCTCTATTGTAGTCCGTGAATGTACATGTACATTGAAATCTGTGTGTTTTTATCTCTTGTAGAGTTCTAAAGGCAGGACAGGCATCGATCTGCAATTTGCAGGATTCCAATGAAGGGCTTACACATGTGTTTGCAACCAAATCAGGAATTTTGGAAAATGGAGGAAATAAATTGTTTAAGGCACAATGTTACTCTGTCCAGTACCTTGGAAGATATCTTTTAGAGGTAAACTAAATTCATTTTTTTTTCTTTTTGGACGAATAAGATGTGGGAAATAATGTGCAGAAAGGAGAGCTAGTGAAAAGATATATTCATCACATAGTGTAAACAAATTGATTAAAATACTTATTTTTAGAAATAGATGATGGGAATCTAATGCAGTGGTCTTGATTCGTCCTGGGGTCTTTGAGGTAGAAAAAAAAAATATTTCTGCTTTGTCGTTCAGGTAAAGGTAATCCACATGGGAAGAGAAACCAAAAAAGTTTAACAGTCTAAAAAAAAAAAATATATATATATATATCCACGCAGCCAAATGAAAATTTGCACACTGGAGAACTCACAGCTATGTGTAATGTACAAATATAGACACTGAGGATATAAAGTTTTGTTTCATTTTTTCACTCCCTATACTTCTCAAATTGAATACATTGCGTGGACTGTGATAAACTTGCTCTTGTACACAGTAGGATCTCTTAACAGTGCAACACCTTGTCTGGTGACATCACTAGAGAGACATAAAATTCCATTAATTTGAATGAAATTATTCTCATTGGTTTCTGCAGCAAACAAAAAAAAGGAAATTACTTTTACACGTGTGGGCAGTCCTGGTTTCTTGCAAACTGCTGTAATTTCACAATTTCAGTAGCTAATTATTTTAAATTTTAAGCAATGCACAATGTAAAACATGCATTTTAAAGTACTTTGAAAGCACATGAATATGCATTAATATTTGAAGATGCATTTTGGGCACTAGACAGTGCCTTTAAACTCCTTGAAGGGTAGTCTGAAACTGCTTCTAGCTCGGTTTCTTATTGTGGTGGGACTTGTTATAAAAAAAAATGAATTGATAAGATGTCTTAACTTAATTCAATATAGCATGGAGAGCTGCGCTCTTGGACCACAGAAGCAGAGCCTTTTTTTAATCAGATGATGCAGGTATGCAGAAAAATTTGTGTCTGTATTAGTGTGTTTTCAATTTTGAGTGTGAAGAGTACAATATTAGCCACTATCTGGTAGTAGCGAGTAAATGCTTAGACAGGTTGAGAAAAGACGTTGACAACAGCGGGACACACTAATACAGACACTGATTCTTCTGCATACCTGTATCAGCTGATAAAATAATTCTCTTCTTCTGTGGTCCAAGAGAGCTGATCTCCATGCTACATTGCAGCAATAGAAGACATCATATAAGTCAACAAATTGGCTTCTTTCATTTTTCATAAGTCCCACCAAAATGAGGAGAAAACGAGCTAGAAGCAGCTTTAGTCTACCATTCATGAAAATCAAAGAGGTTTAAGAAATCTAATTTCATTGGGATCATGCTGCTCACCTCCTAGCAGTACGTTGAAATTTAGCTTTTTTCTAAAAAGGGTCCACCATTTTTACTGGACTGGACATTTTTACTTAACAAAACTATAATTATGCTTTATTGCAATCCAGCATGAATGAATTGACTACTGCCATCTGCCAATATGTGTTAAAATTTGTTTTGCAACAATGAGGGGTTCTGCCCCTTTTATGGCTCCACCCTTGCTGACTTGCAACTATGGCTGGTATTTTTTTTTTTAGGAAAAGGTTGCAACCCTATGTGCAGGTATCAGTGATGTCACAAGTGGCATCACATAACTGTCTTCCAGATAACGGTCAATTAGAAAGACAGGGAAGCAATTAACAGCTTCTGAAACAATCTGTTACTATATTCTCTTATTATTTAATGTTTGACATTGGTGGTAGATAGGATGATGGTTCGTAACTTGTTATGAAGTAAAATAATAAGGGACTATGCCAGGTGCTCACTTTTTCAGATTGTTTAAAGTGACACTAAAGTTGTTTTTGTTAATTGAAGCAAATGTTAAAAATGCTGTGCCATTTGTATCTTTATAGATATGCACATTTACGGTATATGTCTTATTTTTGTTAGTGTGCTGCGATAACAAACTTAACATTGTCTGAAGGATATTTTTAAGTTGTGTTACGTTGGAGTTACTCATATTTTTGGATTTGGGATCTTATGATGCTTTTATTCTACTTCTATTTCACTTGTAATTATACACATGGCATCTCTTGCTATCTGACATTAGATGAGAAAAAATATAAAAAAAAAGTATCAGATTTATACTATTCCCTTCTCCCAGGACCCAATTCAGGAAACATTGGAAAACTTGATGAATGAACAAATGTCTGAGATAATGAATACTGCATGGAAACATCTCTGTTGTGCGCAGGTAAGTAATAGTGAGTTACCAGCTCTATGTACGATAATTTTTTGCTTGCTGTTTTTTGTTTTTTTTTGCATTTTTTAAAAAGTGACACTAAAGGATATTGTTAACTCTTACTTCGCTGATACAAGCAAAAGTTCAAAATCCTTAGCCAATATTCCTAAATATAACCCAACCATGCAGGTTTACTCTGAGCTTTTTTTGTTGGCACACAGTGACAGGGTCCGCATGCACTCAGCAATACTGTGCGTGAGCTCGCCCTACACAATCTTGGTCTGTCGGGGCTCACATTCTCCTTCTACCTTAAGGGTACATGGCAGGTTATCACTTTTTCTAATGCCACTCATTTGTTCACATGTGCTTTTATATTTTGTGGCTCTTTTTAAACTATATCCATAATAAAAAAAACTCTCCGTAAAGAAAAACACACAGAATACCCAGGTCTTTATAATTCCTCGGGTTAGAATAATTGTTGGGGTTACAATTAAATTAGGATTAGCATAAGGGATAGGGTTACAATTAAATTAAAATTAGAATAAATTAATGGTTAGCATAAGGGTTAGAGTTAGGATTAACTGCCCCCCCCCCCCCCCCCCCCTCGCCACTATTGTTACCCTATAACTGCAGAAAAACATGCAAACAAGCATATTTCTGAACTCGGGACAAAATTTAGAAACTATTTAGATGGGTTCTTTTTTTAATGATTGTATTTGTGTAAATTAGTTTAAAGTCAAAGTTAGAAAGTGTTTTTTTTGTTTTTTTTCATCATGTTTTATGATTTTTGTAGTAAATAATAAGATATGGTGAACATAATAGTATCTGATGAAAGTCCTTCTTATGACTATAAAAACAACATATAATTTGTGTGGGTAAAGTATGTGAGAGAAGAAAATTACAGCTAAACACAAACATCCCAGAAATGTTAAAACAGTCCTTGTCACCAAGGGAAAGACAAGGTAAAAAAAATATTCACTGTATACAATACCGTTATGTACATTTTCCTTCTCTGTATTGCTAGGCCCATCGCCATAAGAACTGTACAAGCAACATTATACTCCATGAAAAATCTGTGGTAAGTGTTATTATCTTTATTTTGTATGTAAGAGAAAGCTTTTCATACCATAAAGAGTCATGTGTTCCAGCTCTACTGGTTAGATATAGCAAGCAAGTGCGTTATTTTTTTTTTATGTATCTTTATGCAGGTAGATGAATTATAGCACCAAACACTCAGCAGAGCAAATCAAGGAACCCATATATCCATATTTTATAATTTGATCTTTCTAGAGTTTTGACATTTTTGAGCTAATTAGTTTGCTAATAAATAATGCATGAAACTAGTGGAAAGGATCACTCTAGTCTGAAAAAACCCTGGACAAATAAATGCATGTTAAATATGTATTTATTTGCTCCAATTTGTGTTTATTTTTGTGTTTTATTCTTTTTGCCCTGTATCATTGCTATCGCAACAAAACAGAAGGAAGCTTCTGACTGTATTTGTTACTGCACTGATCTTCTTGCAAGCAGAGGTAGAGAGAGTACTAATGCAGAACCTTTGCAAAACATTCCATTCTGTCAATCTCTACCACTCCCACTGGAAGGCTATTCCATGTATCCACTATCCTCTCAGTAAAGTACTGTATTTGCTCGATTATAAGACGACCCCCCAAACTTTGGATATTCCATTAGGAAAAAAACTAAAAGCCTGAATATAAGACTACCCTATAGGAAAAAAGTTCAACTTGTATATATTCACATGTAAATTGCTTTTTTAATAAAAAATTATGATATAAAAAAATGCATTTTTTGTTTTTATTTCCTTTTATGTGACAATGCTGCCTCTCTCTTTCCCTTGCCCCCAGCTTTCTCTCTCTCCCCCCCCTTAGTGTTGTCTCTCTCTCCCCCTACCTTTGTCTCCCCCCTCGCTCCCCTTGTCTCTGTCTCTCCCCCCCCTTGTTTCTTTCTGCCCCCCCCTCCCTCCCCTTGTCTGTCTTTTCCCCCCTCCCTCCCCTTGTCTCTCTTTTCCCCCCTCCCTCTCCTTGTCTCTGTCTTTTCCCCCCTCCCTCCCCTTGTCTCTGTCTCTTCCCTCCCTCCCCTTGTCTCTGTCTCTTCCCTCCCTCCCCTTGTCTCTGTCTCTCCCCCCCCCTCCCTCCCCTTGTCTCTGTCTCTTCCCCCCCCCCTCCCTCCCCTTGTCTCTGTCTTTCCCCCCCCCTCCCTCCCCTTGTCTCTGTCTTTTCCCCCCTCCCTCCCCTTGTCTCTGTCTTTTCCCCCCTCCCTCCCCTTGTCTCTGTCTCTTCCCTCCCTCCCCTTGTCTCTGTCTCTTCCCTCCCTCCCCTTGTCTCTGTCTCTCCCCCCCCCTTGTTTCTTTCTGCCCCCCCCCTCCCTCCCCTTGTCTGTCTTTTCCCCCCTCCCTCCCCTTGTCTCTGTCTTTTCCCCCCTCCCTCTCCTTGTCTCTGTCTTTTCCCCCCTCCCTCCCCTTGTCTCTGTCTCTTCCCTCCCTCCCCTTGTCTCTGTCTCTTCCCCCCCCCTCCCTCCCCTTGTCTCTGTCTCTTCCCCCCCCTCCCTCCCCTTGTCTCTGTCTCTTCCCCTCCTCCCTCCCCTTGTCTCTGTCTCTTCCCCTCTGTCCCCGTCCCCCCTTGTCTTTCTACCCTCCCTCCCTCCCCCTCACCTGTTTCTTGGTCCCTGGTGGCTAGTGGGGGCAGCCGGGGGATGTCTGCATGATACGTGCAGACATCCTTCATGCTGCCCAACACCTCCGTCTATTATGACGGACAGCTGCCCGATTCTCCCTGGTGGCTAGCTGCTGTACCCGGCTTCATCATAGAAGTCCCGGCGGTTGTGCCAGGCTGCAGCAGGTGGAGTCTGCGCTCATCGTGCAGACATCCCTTGCTGTTAGAGAGGGGGATCCAGGTCCCTCAGCTCTGCGGGGGACCTGGGTCCCAGTCTTATAGTCTGACCTCAATTTGAGGTCAGATTATAAGACGAGGGGTATTTTTCAGATTTTTTTTTTCTGAAAAAACCTCATCTTATAATCGAGCAAATACGGTAATACTTCCCGGTATTATTTACCATGTTGTAGTATACCTTTTTCTCAAGGGTGCGTCAGAATAAAATGGTAATGTGGTCACCCTATAGTAGTAAGATAGTGAGGGTGAGCAAGATTTCAAGACAAGTAATTACAGACAATAGACTTATTTCCCTGTTGTTTGGCTGGTATACACAGTTTACATAAAAAAGTACAGGACATAGTATATTCTCCCCTGTAATGACCACCTAGAGTGTTTCCACTCACATGTGGAGGAGCCTATAAGTCTAGGCACTGGATATTTGGTTCTCGGGCAGGAAGACGGCAAAGTGAAGAAAAACATAGAAGCACACAGAAGTAAGTATAAGCTAGCGGTTTTAATAAGTAATTGTGCAGAAATACTTATATTTCGGCTACATGATAACAGTGCATGTGTTCAGTGTTTGGTGAACTGATTCAGAAGCACTCCAGTTTCCGGGAATCGGACTGTGGCTCCTCCCCCTTCCGTCTACGCGTTTCACTACAAATAGCTTCTTCATGGTCAATATACTTATTTTGAGTTATGCAGCCATTCAGAAATAATCTAGGATTTATTGTATTTTTAAAAATTAACAATCTGAGTGATTGAAATAGTTAGAAACTGTAGATGTTGCAATATTCTGTGTTTTGAGACAAAAAAACGAACCTTGTGTATAGATAACATGTTTGGGGACAGTTTACTAATGGCACGTTACATTCTCTTGAGGAAGTCTAAAGGGAATATGTAAACCATTCAAAAGTTTGGTGTCACTTAGAAATTAGCTGTTTCCCATAGCAAACATCAAATGAGTTGCAAAATGAATCGTAAATTTAGTCACGAGGTTTACATGGTAAGATGTAATGATTTTTTATTTAAATAATAATTGTGTCTTTCAAACTTAGTTTTTGTTGAATAATCTGAATACCACAATCCATTGATTTGAATATTCCTTTTTTCCCAATATTTTCTTTTTATTGGCCAGTTTGAGATCGGGTTTTTTTCTTGGCAATTCTGTGTGGAAGGCCAGCATCCCAGAGTCAACTCTTTACAGTTCTTGTTGAGACCGGTGTTTTGTGGGTTTTATTTAATAAAGCTGTCAGTTGAGGACCGGTTAGGTGTTTTTCAAACTAATGTCTTCTTGCTCAGTTGTGTACTAGGCAGGGACTTCCATTCATATTTCTATTCTGGTTAGCCCCAGTTTGCACTGTTCTGTGAAGGGAGTAGTATACAGTGTTGTAAGAGATCTTCAGTTTCTTGCCGATTTCTCGTCTGGTAAAGCCTTCTTTTCTCAGAACAGCAATAGACTGACAAGTTGCAGAACTTTCTTAGTTCTTTAGTTTCTGTTCATGCAGTTAAAATTTGCTTTCACATGGTTTATTGGATGATCGTGTTAAAAATATTTTCTTCAACAATAAAAAAAAATGACTGTAAAAACTGGAATATTGTGCGGCAGTACCGAATAATATTCATAGGACAAACAAGTAGAAATTGCCCCACAAAATCACAATCTATATACTGGGGATTTACTGTAATGTGACGATGAAATAACAGGTATAAAAGAGAGAGCTATTAAACCATTTTAAACAAAAAGGGTCATCACCAATAATTGTGATAAAATACCCATGCTGTGCAGCATTAGACAATGCATTGGGAATGGAATGTATAACTAAGAACAGCCAACAGACTAATATGCTCAGTATGTAAATCAGCAAAACAAAAGATTAACACTCCTTGCTTTGGAAACTCTGCCAGGAGCTCATAAACACCTCACAGTAACATCAAAGGGGATGCGTGAACAAAAACTAAATATCAAAGGATTCAGTCCCAAATAGGCTGCCACCCTTAAATTCACGCATAGTACACATCAGCAGCAAGTAACAGGATTTCATGGGAACCATTAGAGCTACGAGAAACCTTGATTATATACTCAGAATTGCTTTGAGGAGAGATAACAGATGTTCAGTCTCTAAATGAGTAAACACACAATGTTTACTTGTCTACAGGAATATAAAGCATGTTTTTATGTAAAATATTTTCTAATTACTTGTATGAGAGCATGTCCTTTCCAAATGTCTGTCCATTTCCCCAGGAATGTTTTCGGTTATCCATTTCTATTAATCACTTGTTGTGTTTAGTGCTCTTATTACAGTGTGTATCGATGTACCTGTAATAAGGACATGAATGCTCACTTGTGTTTTTAATGTGATTAAAGAAATCCGATGTGACTTGTGCCTTCTGTTATATCATTAAACAGCACCTCGTTGCCCCCTATAACTCAAGATTACGTGGACCTTATCGCCTAAACATTGTGTTTACTCTAAACTGGGAGAATAGAAACTGATCTATATTTTGCTCTAGCAGCATGATAAGAAATGAATAGATTAGTGAAACAAACGTATTGTCTGTGCGGTCATCTGCTTATGAGTGGGAAATTTGCAATTTTCATTGGCACACAAGGTCATGCTATAAACGGACGACACCACCACAGACCAATTTGAAAACACATTTTTCTCCTAATGTTTGTATTTGCTTCCAATTTTGCCAACTCAATTCATAGATCATTTTTGATTGTTTATTTTCAACATATACATAATTCATAGTTGATGTAGACCATTTAAACCTATTTTTCATTCTGAAGACTTCTATAAATCCTGGGTGAGGTTTTAATTTTTATCCCTTTTCCAGCACATGTATATGCATAATCATGTAGGGCTGCATTAAAATCAGTGCCACTGTACATAATTTGCTTTTTAAATAGGTGTCCTTCCCTGACAAAAATTTAGTTGTCTTGTCTCTGTCCTGTTTGCAAATTCTTAGGATTTTATATCTATAACTGGTGATTCTTCAGATCACAAATACTTGAATCACAGACTAAGATTTTCTTTGTAGTTTGTGCATGGGTTACCCCTGGACTACTTATGTAAGTTATGTGGTCCTTTTGGACACGTTTGTGATTTGTAAAAACCTTGCCTGAAAAGTATACACTGGCACTGATTTGATCTTTGTGGATGATTATGTAGATACCACATTACTTTTCTGATTCTATTTCTTTATCATTACAAGCTTATTTGCATTTTAACTTATGACATTTCACTTGCTACATTATTATTTAATATATCAACAGTTATGTATATAACCATACTGTGGATTTATCATCCTCATGACTGAGTGAGACAGTGTTTATAAAAGCTCTCTCTTCCACATACCCTAATAGCAGGAAGTGGAACATTATAGGTGAAATCTGACTGAGGCCAATACCCAGTAAAGAGGGTCTTGTAAGGATTGGGCCAAGCTTTGTACTAACTTAAATCTGGAAAGTTCCCAGGCATGATTCTCTGCAGCAACCAAATTCAGGATTTTGGCAGCGTTTTTTGGATCGAGGCCTTGTACTTCACAACCCTGTGGGCAGTTCCTGATGACATGTTTTATCACATCCAGATACTGTAAATAACTATATACTCCAAGGAACTGCCTGAGACCTCTTGCATATATTGGGCAGTCAGAGAATGTGATACATTTATAAACTGCAATTATCGTTCACAGCTGGACTGGAAAAGCTGTCCATCATTCCATTGTTCTACAACTCCTCCAGGAGGGTCTTGCTGAAGGTGCCCAGTATAGCTCCTTGAAAATCCAGTGTGTGTGTTTGGAATCCATTCTGCAATAAACAGTACGCATGCTGTATCATCTGTTTGATCTTTTCACTGCAAGCCAGTAGACCGGCATCTCAAAATTACTTGTGACTTCTGCCCAATTACACAAATGTAGGCTTTTTGTTTAAAAGAGGCGTGCAAACAGATTATTATTATCTATCATTTTCATAGACTTCAGTCATTTAATACTAAGACACTGGCCGTCTGTTCCTATTTACAGCACAAGTAAAATTTTAGGTTAAAGCACAAGTTATTTTGTGTGAATGTGTACAACTATCTATATATCCAATTAGCTACCTGTACTCAAATATTCAAACATGAAATGTAATGCCCGGGTAACACTCAAACGTTACATCAATCTGCAATATTTCAGGCCACAACGTGGCCAGTATTCAAGACGGCCAAATCACCAAGTTCTGTCTCAATTATACACGGTTGCCATAGCGATGGACTTGGAGGCTTAGCTATGACGTGGCTCTGTGCACTTCCAGTTTTATATATACAAACCATATTTTTTCAGTGTATAAGACGCTGTGTATATAGAGAGTTATGACAAAGGGGAAAAGTGGGAGGAATTAGTCAGGAATTCGATTACAGGTACTCTCTTAAACAGTTACTATCGTTTTTGCTCGAAATTTTTTTAGGAATAAAAATTGTCTTATACACTGAAAAATACGGCTGGCTGTTTGAGCCTTTGTCTGTTCTCGGTGGAGCTCCCATTTTTACTTCAAGACAAAAAAACGTCTGACTTATCACTGTCTGTATGTCCATGTGACTGTATCTGCCTGTATGTGTGTCAGGTCCATGTGACTGTCTCTATCTGCCTGTGTATGTGACCATATGTGTGACAGGTCCATGTGACTGTCTCTATCTGCCTGTGCATGTGACTATCTGTGTGACAGATCCATGTGATTGTCTCTGTATGTCTATGTGACTGACTTTTTCAGGGTAACTGTGTGTGTGTGTATATGTTCGCATGATTGGATGTATATGTTGTTGTCTGGCTCCTAGTTTTTTTTTTTGGGGGGGGGGGGGGTTCTGGCTATTAAAATAAAATTAACCTTTCAAGCCCTGGCCTAGTTTGTCTGTGGCAAGCTTCCAACACATGTTTACATTATTATAATACATTATGTTTTGAAAATGATTGGTCATTTAATTGAGTGCCATATTTTCAGCTACCTCTGAGCCCAACTGAGCATTGATCATTTTGTACTTCACTGTAGAGAAGAGATTAGGGGTAGGATGATAAGGCTAGTTAGTGTCTTAAGCTCTAAGAAGTCCACAGAAAGCAATTTTGCTGATAAGTGCATGAAAGTGCATGTCTTTTTATTGTTATAACATTTAGCTTTGCCATTCATTGTGATTCATCTACAACATCCCTCATATTGTTCAGTGTGTCTTCGAATATATATACTATTCTGATTTTGATTTAGTATCCGGGAAATAATCTTCAGGTACAAGCCATTGAGGTTTTTTTTTTACTAGGTACAATGTCATGAGAGAACACAGAATTACTGTTTGTTTGTTTTTTGTTTTATTTCAATTCACATATTCCAAGACATTAAAATATTCTGAGATACATGCATGAGGTGATGATTACAGAGATAAGTATCTTTAGGTATTGAATTACTGTTTGTAATAGCTGAATGCATTACACGGGTCTGCCATAAGAAGCACAAACAGGTGGCGGTGTGTTGGTTTTTTCAGTGTTTTGAACTATTAAGAAATTTCATCAACTTGAAATCTATGAATTTGTATTAGTTGATAACAGTAAAATTTATCAGAGCGGCCATTTAGTAGCTTACCCTTTGTTTTATGATGAAGATGGTGTGTCTGTGGATTTTATATCTTTGCCATCTTGTATCTTCCCATAAAAATATTTATATAAAATGTGTAAAATAAATAAAAATATATAATTGCTTTTAAAAATATAGAAACAATATTTTGTAAGGAATAAAATGATAAAATTGTATTGTTATTTTACTCTAAAAAAATTAAAAATAAAAACCTTTAAAATAGTTTCCTTAGCCCAGCATATGTTTTCTTATCTATTGCAACCAATACATTGTTTCCAGATGTTTACCATTAACGGCGGCATCAAGTGTGTAAATAAAAACCCAAGGGCTCAGTGTGAAAATTTCCCTGGGGCCCCACAACTCTATCAAATAACATGTTACACAGTGCCATTGGGGCCCCCAAACGGCCTACCTCTACCATTAGTGCAACCAAATATGCCCCCAACCAGCTTTTCTGTGCCCCCAGATGGCTTCTCTGTGATATATGTGCCCCCAAACAGCTTATCTGTGCCATCTCTGTCCCTAAACAGCTTATTTGTGCCATCTGTGTCCCCAGACAAATTCTGTATGAGCTCACATCATTTTCTTTCTCTCACTTTCTCACATCATTTACCAGCAAGAGTTGGGATATCTCTCTCCCTACGTGCAGACAGAACCTAGATGGAGGATGTCACCTTCTGCATGCTAGATCAGACAGCGTGCAGAGGGAGCGTGTTCATCATCCAATTGGATGATCTCTGCATGCTCTGTGCCGAAGCCGCGAGCGTTAACGCAGCTAACGGCTTTTAATACAGCAAGGAGGGCCGTCCAGGACCCATGTGTCCATGAGGTTTACACCCCTGAGTGACCGTAAATGAGAGATAAATTTGACCTGATGTAAATCTGTACTCTGAGATTGATTGTGGAAAATTACCAACTATTTTCATTGAAAAAATAATTACACTTCGTGGCAATTTTTAAACCATTGTTATAACTTTGTGAATGTAGAAAGTAGGAACCTTTAAAATGCTTTATTCTGTAACACCGAAATGCAATAATATGTAAGCTATATTTTTACTATTATTAACTGTATAAGATTTATTCTATTTATTGCCACAGCTCTCTCAAAAAAGCCTGATGTATTTTTTTGTTACTAATTCATTTTCATTTTTTAGGCACATAATGTGGTTGGAAGAGTGAGCTCAGGTAGAATTGAAGGATTAATAGACATGCAGTTCTTCATGGAAGCCATTTTGGAACTTGGACATCTCTTTCCCTCAGTTCCGCCGTTACATTTGTTTCAGTGCCTTCTCAAGCACTTTTTACAGGTAACATGTCTTCCGTTTTGGGATGTGGTGGCTTTTTTAGGTTTGTTTTAATATTTGATTTATGAAGAGGTAAGAGCATTACTGTAAATCTTGTATATCTCTAATGCAGGTTCTTTCCTGTAAATGTTTTGTCTGCCAACTCACCTTTGAACGTCATTGGTTTTATTTGTTGTCACATATATTTTATCCAATATGAGGTTAGCAGCCTATCCTGTTGTATTATTGACACTCATAAATATCGCACATACCTTATAATAAATTCAATAATAATACTACTTTTCACAATGTCATAATGGTCCTTATGTTTTGGTTTTATCTTATTTATAGGGAAATGTAGACTTGAAATGTTTTGGTAGATTATTGGATGTTTTTTACAATCTACTGCATTTCCACCCACCGTGGGAGTCTGAAAATATGTTGCAGTATTATATTGATTTACTTCAGTGTCCTTTATGCAAGCAAGGAACATGGTCATTCATTGAAATGCTTATCAGGTATGTATATTTACAGCATATAAAAAAGTGTTACTTTATTATGTGCAGGTTCTTTTGCTCCGTTGTACTGCTAACCATTGACCACACCATAAATACACTTCATTTAATATTTTTGTTTAGAGCTTCAATTAAAGGATACAATATACAGTTGGAACACGGTGGGTATTCTCACTTATTGGGCTCTACACACTAAACTGTGAACTAATTTGAACTGACAAGGGAATTGCATACAAAAAAGCAGACACATGGAAGAGAAAAAGCAACAGTATATCATAGAGCAGTATAGTCTGGTGTAACTGGAGGTATAAGCAAGCGTATATATGCCCTCACAAACGATTCTCTCATAGAAGGCCCATCAACAGATAAAACAATTCTTCATGTTCATGTCTACAAAATTCTTCTTTAATATAGCTATAAAATATTTAAAAAGCTAATGGCGCAGCATCCATATAAAATGCAGACTTGAAGTAAATGAAGACACTTACAAATTTATAGGCTCAAAAACAATGTGGGGAAGTACAACTCCGAGGCAGATGTCGTAATGGATGGTGTGTAGGATCTCAACACATTTCGCTGGTGAAGTCCAGCTTCCTCAGAAGAAAATTAAGTTTCTGAGTGCTTCTCCAAAAAGCAGCAGAAAAATAGCAGCAGATCCAAAATGGTTAGATCAATATGTGTTTAATATTAATCTGACCAGGCAGTGGGGATGCTCATCTGAGCATCCCCACTTCCTGGCAGTCACTGATTGCCTCTGTGATGAGGCAATCGTGTGACTGCTTGAAGAACACAGGAAGCAGCGGGTCTAGGACACTTCTTCGCCGCATCTTCATCGCTGACAGTTCAGCGCGGCAGTTAGAACGCTGAACTGTCAGCAATGAAGAATAACGCGGTCGTTTCACCGCTGCTGCAGTTATGTAAGAGCTGACAGTTCAGCGCTGAACTGTCAGCTCTTACAAATCTAAAAGTAAAAGTAAAATCACCCCCCCTAATAAATGATCTCCCCCAATAGTAACACTAAACCCCAATACTAACACTAAAATTAACCCCAATACTAAAATGAACCCCCTAAACCCTAATACTAACCCCCGACCCCTAATACTAAAATTAACCCCCTAAACCCTCATACTAACCCTAATACTAACCCCCGACCACTAATACTAAAATTAACCCCCTAAACCCTCATACTAAACCTAATAACCCCCGACCCCTAATAGTAAAATTAACCCCTAACACTAAACCTAATTCTAACCCCCTAAACCCTAATTCCAAACAAACTAAAATCGGTAAAATACTTACCTTTGGCGATGAAATGTCCCGCGATGAAATCTCCAGCGACGATCTGTCTTGTGCTGTAGAGTCGGTGGTGAAGCGGCTGCGCGGAAGCAGCCGCGATTAAGAGTCCCATCCCCGGGAGCAGCTACTTCCTGCTTCTTTTGCTCTTGCCCTTAGATGGGCAGCACCATCACACAGTGACCAAGATAATGCTTTTTTTTTTTTTTAGTGTTGCTGACTGCCTCGACTTGCCAGGCAGGTCAGCAACCCTTTCAGAGACATAGGAAATTTGCTTCATATGCTCTTTTTACTAGATGATCGTTTTAAAGGCACTGCGCCTTTAAAACTGGCATTTCCAGAGCAATCAAAATGCTGTCAGTGTTTTGGGGTTTTTTTTGTATTGCACGAGGCTACCACATGGAACTATCGTAGCAATATTGGTGGAGCACTGAAAGCGAAAAAAATAGTTTTCAGTGCTCGTTTTTGGTTCTGGACGTACTAGGTCCGTCCTGTGTCACTAACGCCTCGCCACACAGGACCGACCTAGTTCGTCCTGCGTCGGCAAGGAGTTAAAATATTTTCAGCATGCCAGTAGAATTAAAATGTCAATAAAATCTTATAATAAATCCATAGGACATTTGGTTACCACGTTGAACCCAAACACACAGTGTATACCTAAAACGTATAACCCTACTAGACCATTTTCCATGCTGGTGTTACAGATAAAGGGAATCACTGGGCCCATAAAACATTTCATAGAAGTGGTACAATTTCACTTTACTGATCCATTAAGCTTGTTTTTTTCTATTAATGAAGTGATGGCTAACCTTGACACTGCAGAATTGTGTAAACTACATAGACCTTGATGCTCAGTCAGCCTTATGCTTCCAAATGATGCCAGACGTTGCCTTATGGCTGACTGAGCATCATTTCATTTGTAGTTGCCATACAGCTGCAGTGCCAAGGTTAGCCTTCTGTGTTTCTTTCCACTTGCCTAAAGTATCAGCTATGTATGTTATTCCACCTTCTACCCACTTATTAATGTATTTCTTTAGAAAATGTGGCAGCTGTTTACTCATTAGCAAATAAATTCATATGTGCAATGTAAATAAAATTAATTTGCCTCCCTCTCCTATTTGTATAACGGTGTGCAGCAGAAAAGAATGCACACTGATTGAAAAGTAATTAGATAAAAATATTGTGTCTTTTGAGCATCACTTGACGTAAAAATATTATCCATAGCCCACTTAGCTGCATTGTGAATAAATTCCTTCGTTTTAGTCATATCTTTATAAAAAATAATCCTTCTGATTAAAGCTTCACTATAAATTTAGGCGTACTTGTTTGTAGATCTGTTCTGCCAAAATATTTTGATTGTAGTAGTCTGGATGTGTTCCAACGGGACACGGCTTGCATGCCAGCATTTGTGAGCAACCAGAATACTACCAGAACCAGAAGCTTCAATGAATAGTGAAGCGTGTGTTACTTCCTGAATACTACTGGCACAGCTTTAAAAACTGCTCTCTTTATGGTGCCAGCATTCCAGACAGCTGGACTAACCCACATGCTTTGTGAAATGAAACGATTTAGTTAACTTCACCACTAGTGCAGACTGTCATCCCAGATTTGGTCGTCTTGATGGAATTTTCAGATCGCAGTTGGCCCACGAAGTGGAGATGCGAGACATAATGTATATAATAACTACATAATAATTCTGGTAAATACAACACTCATTTTATTATTTCTTTTAGGTGTTTTCTTGACAACAGATTATCCTTGTGTCATCAGCCGCCTGACTTGGAAATTGAGTCTCAGAAAAGGAGAGAAATGATTGCACTTCTGCTAAACTTTTTGGCAAATGTAATGCAAGAAGAAGCAAAATTCCTGAGCAGAAAGTAAGATGTGTGTGTTATATTATTATTATTATTATATGTGTGTGTTATATATTATTCCCATACAGACATACTTCTGGGATTCCAGCAACGTGTTACATACACGTGCTATTTCTGGTTTTATGTATAATACCATACCCAATCCTTGTTGGACAACAGATTCTTATATACTAGTAATTGGTCTAAATAGTGCACACCAGAAGATGCTAAATGACCTTGGTAACCAGGGAAAGGGTAAAGGTAAAGTAACACATGGTAAAGATGCTGGTAGTGAGGCAAAGGATGTATTTATTTGGAATCAAGTGTACAATTGTTGCAGTCCAAAGTTTGTCTAGATTTAGACTGTCCTCTAGCTGGTTATCAGGTAGAAGGGATGGTATTTAGGTTAATTACGAGTTACAGTCATTTGTAAATTGGTAGATGAAAGTGTGGAGGAAAATAGGAGAAAGAAAGGAGAAAGACTGACGCCGTAAAGGAAAATGGAACATATGATGATGGAGCATATCATATCAACGTTCTGAACTATGCCACACAGTACAGACAGGACAATTATGGACATCTTCATGAAACATTCACTTAAATTATTTTGTGTAAGTTTAATGTAAAGATGCATTTATTCTTAAATTAAAACAATTTACAGTTCTCCTGTAGTTATACAATGGAAATAATTTAAGAGGTTCTGATGCAATGGCATCAAATAAAAAGTGCTTGGAGAGATAAACAGGACTGTTGCTAGAGCAACAGCAATTACGATGTTTCACTTTACTTTCAGTTTATACTTTACATTAAATGATGCAGTGCTTTAATAGGCATTGTGGGAGGAAGGAACTACCTTTTAACAATGTCTTGAAAATGTATGTGTTCACTGTGTATTCTTCTTTATCTCTAATTCCAGACTTTGGGAAAGTCATGACTGTCAAGACAGAACTTTGCTTCCATCTTTTACTGTAAATGTCTTTTGGCCAGAGAACAAGTCTGTGAAGCTTTTAACAAATCAAATGCAAGCCTTAATTGATCTAGTTTTGAGATCACACAAAGAAATAAGTCATATGGGTAATGTAAGTATTATTATTTTAAGTTGGAAGATGGACATCTTTAATAGCTACCAAGTTTCCCTCTTCATTTCATGTCAATGCTCTTAAATAAGGACATGGTAAACTGTTTTGGGAAACCTCCTTTTGGCAAATGCATAACTATATCTAGACTTTAGGATCCAGGCAAACCAATTCAGGAGCCAACTAAGTTACTCTTTTGGAGCCAGTCAATTTGCACTCATAAAGAGCTCCCATCAAAAATTGAAATGGTTTTATTTTTGTATTTTGTATTGTTAAATTCAGATATGTATTTTGTTTTTGTCTGTATCTAATTAAATATGTAACTAAACAAGTGTGACTGGGCGCCACCATTTTGTGAAATATATTATTTTTGGGTGCCACCCCCTAGTGACTTTACATCACAAATTTCTCACTTTGGCACTGGGGATACAGAATGCTGTCTATAAGTCAGAATTCTGATCATAGACTTGCATTGAATGGGAGGTTAATGTAACTATTACATCACAAGGGGGTGGAGTTATGATCCTGTTTGATCAGGTTAATCTCCTCTCTTTTTGTTGGAAGGCAGGTAAAAAAAAAAAAAAGTTGTACACAGCCACCTATTCACGCCCAGTATGATACACAGGAGCCAGTAAGAGAGCAGGGGAGTATCTTATGACATCATCATGCAGGCTTATGTAAGTGGTAGTGTCACTTTAAATAAAAACAAAATCAAAAATGTTTGAAGATAGCAGTAGAAATTTATCAGGTCCTGAATCATAACGTAACGTAAATTAAGTCCTTATATTTGCCTTCTGATCAACTTAGCCACAAAGGTGCAGCAATTTTATTGGATATAAGATTAAGTGTCTTTATTGGGGGGGAAAAATTGGAATGATACTCTGACATTTTAGTTTTTTTTTAATAAGCTGTAAGCTGTTTAAATTTTAGGAGAAAAAAATTTTGATAGTGAAGTGTATGATTTTATATGTAAAGTAGTTATTGGTAACGAAAAGTAAGCTAATAACTAGTAAGGGAATTGAGCTAGTGCAACACATGTAAACCAATTTTAATTGCGTAACATATTTCCCTACAATCTGTTATCATGTTTGTTGATACACTGCACATTTGTACTGTTTAGGCATCATTTTGTTCCAGATTAATACCGTATGTATTTTAATGTTCTCCAAATGTGTATATTAGGTTTTTTTCCAAAAAGTTGCCTATGACTTGAATGTAATGCTTGGCATGGCTGTGGAATACTGGATTCTTCTGGGGTTTTATCAGGACAAAAATTCCATCTACCAAGTGGCCAATGACCTTGCATTTTACATTTGTGTTCCATGCGAAGGTTAGTGTAAGTTTCACATAAATGATACTTGGACAGTTATATGTAATATTAGCAATTAAGTGTGTATTCTATATTTACAATATCATACATTTTTCCCAAGTGTGAGCAAAAAAAACCATACAAAATTGATATACAATAATCCTATGTTCAAAAAAGGGGATTATGTTCAGAGCTTGCAATAATTCCATAGTGGGAATGGCTTTTGAAGGATTGTTAAAGAACAACTAAACTTCTTCTTTTTTTCTTTTTTTTTTTTTTTTTTCTGTTTTTCAACACTAAGTCAATAATTTACTTAATTAAACTTTTTCGGGTTGAGGGGCTTACTTTAAACTTTATTTGATTAATAAAGTCCCCAGCCCCTCCTACTTTCATTGTGTTACTGACACAAATGAACCAAGGAGCCGAATGTGGCATCCGAATTGCATTTATGACACAACCTGTGTCGGGAATGCAATTCTGTATGATGCCCAAACCACGTGTGATCACGCATTATATACGAAAGCAGAATCAATGGGAACTACATTTCCCAAGATTCTGTGGTAGAAGAATCCAAAACCTCACATGTGGAATCGCATACAATTCTGCAGTCAGGTATCTTCCAAATTGCAATGCCGACACAATTGTCAACGATACAATTCGGATGTTACATTCATAGAGTTCCCCTGAGAAGAGTCAAAAAAAAAAAAAAAAAGAAGTTTAGTTGTCCTTAAAAAGATTCTCACCAGGATTGTGTTTCATGACATACTATCAAAGTCAACATGGGTTTATGAGTAATAAGTCGCATTACCTTACTTGCTTTCTATGAAATGGTATGTTTTTCAATAATGACAGAAAATGCAGTTGGTTTAATCTACTTGGATTTTGACACCAAAAGTTACCATTTGATTTGAAAAAAGTATGTATGCATGGATAAGGAACTGATTTAAAGACTGATTACAGAGGGCGGCTGTAAATTACACAGTTTCCAGCTGGACCAAGGGTCTTAAGTGGAATGATTCGGGGTACTGTCTTTTGGCCTTTTTCTATTTAATTGGTTTAATAATGGTGTGAAAAAAGCAACCGTTGTAACATTTCAATATGATCTGTTATTTTTCTTGCAGGGATTTAGACAAAATGACAGTAAACTGAAGTAGTTAAATGACAGATGTGTCAGTAAAAATAAATGTAAAATTATGCAATTGGGGAAGAAAAACAAGCATACTGATTATACTCTAAATAGTTCTCTGTTGTGGAAATCCTCTGTAGAGAATAATTTACTGTACTTGATGACAATAGACTGTGCATCTCTGTGTAATCTTGGAGAATAATCATAGGTGTGAAACACATCAAGATATTTTCTGGCTCTGCATTTGTTGGTGGTGGTTGTTTTACAATAAACCGTAAGCTGGGAAGAAGTTGTTGATCCCTGATTTATTTGTTTGATTGGTGTGCTATAGCTTTTTCTGTGGATATTTAACTGGAGAATTAAGGATAACTCTCCTGGGTGTGCTGTCTGGATCATAACAGTAATATTGTTATTATAAGGCTGTCAATAAATATGTATAGATGCAGGCATTCTTTTTGGAAAAGGGGCATTTTAAAGGGTTTGTAATTAAATTAACATGTTTTCCCTTCAATATTGTGCACAATGTTACTTTGAGCATTGTCGACTACTTATATATATTTTTATCATTGCAGAGTTTACACTCAAGGATAAGGAAAAGTTCATCTGCACAATAGCATCTCCTTGGCTTCAAATGTTGGTTGCAGAGGTGATCTTTAAAAACCTTTGTATACAAAGCAGAGTGAACATTTCCCCTGAACCTTTATCCTTAGAGAAGTTGGTAAGGACGACACTAATATACAACCATTGATAAACCACCTTATGTTGCTATAGATGCAATGCAAAATAACGATAACCTTTATGCTTTAGGGTGTAACAATTTGGGGCAATAAAAGTGGCTAAAAATGAGCCGGAAAAAACATTAAAAGCCACATGCCCATAATAAAAGAACACATCAATATTTTAAAAATGCATGAAAATAAACATGGAAAATTACCAAGCCTATAATTCTAATTTTCCTAGCCACTTGCAGTGTATAGAAGTCCTGATCTTTATACTTGTCAATTTAAAAAAAGAATTCTCCAATGGGTCAGTGGTCTTTATGCAAAGATGAAAGGTGGCAGACAATTGCTTCAGGCTATACTATTAGGTGCCAGCAGTGAACTCTTTGTAAAGCCCCTAGAGAGTAGCCCTGCACAATTTTTCTTACAGTGTATTACGATTATAAAACTCATTTTATTCTACAAATCGAGTTACATGTTAACAAGAGGATATATTTTCTGGTTGTTTTCTGGGTGCGGTTATTAATTGATACTATACTATGTTATGTTGATCTTTGAACATGTTTACCGCAAGATTATAGGAAAATTCTTATTTCTATTTAAGTGCGCCAATCCGAATCCCATGTGGAAAATGTAATATTACATGAGATCTCTCTACTGTTGATCCAAATGGGTTCCACAGTAACAAGTGTCATCATATGGAACGTGTTATGTGTAACAAGCATGACATCTGTGTAATTCATTCAGTGAAACTTATAAAAATGATCCGTAAAGGCTAGATGTGTAACCTTACATTCTGCCCACAGATTTTTACATACATCCCGGCTTTGGGGAGAGTGGGACCATGTGGCAACGAGAGAGTGCAGCAATTCAAAAGGAAAAGAAAAATAGGGCATGGGTCTTGCCTGGAGTCTCAGAGGGCTTTATTGATGCTAAATGGTGAAAATCAGGACCAAGGCAAAGCAGCACTTGATGTACCGTGAGTAATAGCAATAACATCACCGTTTTTATGCTTTGGGGGACAGCTTGTGACCTGACACGTCGCTTGAACTTTCTGTGACCTTTGTTGTTGTCGGAAAATGGATCTGACTGTCAGAAAGCCTTTTTGTGTTTAACCTACAATACACATAAATGCTCTCTGCTGATCTGCTCTTCAAGTGCCTAAAGAGCTTCGCAGATTAGTTGAGGGCAATATCTTGCATTTTATGGCTGTGCTGAAGAGGTTAAGCAAGGACGTCCTATCTGTATTGCAAATTACATTTTTTGAGCAGTGCAAACAGATACTTTATTTGTAATGTGATCTGATTGAGAATAATTCAAAGGGACTGTGTCAACTAAGCATTGGTTTTGATGTGAATGTGAAGAATAATATTGGAAGTGAACTATACATTGTGTGAACAAACCTGCAAGCCAATGCCTAAATTAAAACAAAAACTGTTTTAAATGTTTCTGTGTCGTCTCCTGCCTATGACATGAACTGTGGCTTGATTAACTGATTTTCAGTGAGAAATGTGTCATTTGCATATCAAGCCACAGGTGATGTCATAGACTGGAGACACCACAGACCTATTTAAAAAATATATTTTTCTCCTAATTTAGGCATTTGCTTGCAATTTTGCAATGTATAGACATTTTCAATATTTTTTTTAATTTCTACACTGACGGTATAATCATTGAATAGGTGGTTACAGAACCTTTAAAAACATTTTTTTTGTTAAAAAAATAAATTAACGCTAATATATTTTTCCAAAAAATATAAACACCTTTAAAACTAACATCATTGTTGTTTTTTCCCAGTGATTGATCAATCCAGCTCATACTGCAGTTGGCAACCCTACGAATCAGAGAGCCCTCAGAGAGATGCATAGAACTGCTGAGTGTGCATGTGCATGACTCAAGAGGCATGCAAATTCAGGTCTAAACAAATTTAGTTCACACCTAGGAACCTGCCAACAAAGTTAGGAGCCAGGCAACATTGCAGTGAGAAACATAGCACATGCAAAGCACATACAGCACCAACACACATATAACACTCAGATCAGATACACATGGCATTGATAACGCACAGAAACACACACACACACACACAGTACCTGCCAGGCACACCTTAAACACACAAATAGAAACACTATCCCATTGCACTCACAGGCAACAACATTCCAGTGATGGCAAGCCTGGTTAGTCATCAGTGTATTAGATCCAACTTTAATAATAGCAAAAATCTGCCCAGCCAGTCATTTGGCTGACTGAGGTTTATAGGATCTTTGGTCTAGAACAACAAGTGGTGTTTCTTTTCCCATGTTCACTAACCTGCTGCCTTTAGGGGAGATGGAGGAACCTCCTGCTTCCCTGCAGTCTAGTGGAGCATGGAAGGCATGGATCTGTACAGGCACAGCTCCCCCTAGCACTTCATTAATATAGGGAGTAAGCATTCTGCATCAAAACACTGCGAGGGAGCTGTGCATTGCGCAAATACCAGAAATGATAACCACACTTAGCCAATACCCAGCCACCAGGCCTCATTTCCATTTTTTTTTTTTACATTAATTGACAAACAAATGTTGTTGGCGGGATTTTTTTTTTTTTTTTACGCTAGGTGGATACATTTTAATTATATTTTTTTATTTGTTTTGGGGTTGGTCCCTTTTCCTGGGCCAGAAGATCAGGATCCAGAGCATCACATGGTACCATTTGTGTGCCAATGGGGTGGGCAGTGATTTTTCAAAGGGTGTTTTTTTTTTGGTGGTATGGTGGTCAATATTTTGAGAACCGTCCCACCTACCTGGCCATGGTAGGTAGGTTTTTCTATTTCTTTTAAATAATTATTTATTTCCAGGGCCTTGGGCCAGCCTCAGACATGTGAAGGGCAATGGGGAGGGGGCATAATATTATGTGCCTTGGGGAAGCCCCTGGGAATTATTTATGGGAGGAGGGTAATTATTTTATTTGGGATTGGGAGGGGATATTATTGCTGTCATTGTAGGCTGGCTGTGAACCATATGGCAGACGTATCGATTAAGAGAAAATATATTTTAAATGTGTCTCTCGCCTCCATACCGCTGTCAGCTGCACATGGGATCATTAAAAAGGTCTTTCCCTGAAGAATGAATCGCCTTGTGGAATAATATGCAAATTACACAATGTGATGTCATAAACAGGAGACACAATTAAACATTAAACTCTTTATCTATGCATTTTCTTGAAATTCTGCTAACAATGTGTATCTGTTATTCTCAGTATTTACACTACAGTGTTTAAAATCTTTGTGTTATTAAAGTGCAATAGAAAATGTATTATTAAACTGGTAATTGCATCCAGTGGATTAATGAAAAGGTGCACTATATGACTTTTCTGCAACATTATATAATTACTTTCTTTTTTGTTTCTTTTTTTATTCCATGGTGATATTTAGTACAATGCACACAGTATTTTAAAGCAATTTGTGTTTAAAGGTAGCTGTTTAAACATTATAAATGGGCCAGCGAAACATATTGCTATCTGTGTAATCCTGTACTTACAGTATATGAACGCTACACAGAGTATTTACCTGCCTGCTTCACATGCACATTGCACATGGAATGAACTCCACGAGGAAGGAGTGCACTAGGACATTCACTTACATTGTGTGCGTGGGTATTGATTAACAGACTACAGAGCTTCAAACTGTCCCCTTCACACAGCAGAACAGACCCGTCTTGGGATTATAGTCGTGCTTCCATGCTCCAGTGTCCCTGTTCTTTGAGATTCCAGACTAAAACGTCTGCACAGTGATGCACATGTGGCGCTGGATGGCATCCTACGTGTCAATGCAGCTACACAAGCACAACTTCATTGTTAGGCCTTCGTTGAGGCCACACCCAACAGATATTCTGGATTGGCAGCACTAAATATTGGGAGGTTTAATACCGGGAGGAGATGTCCATGTCATTGAAGTTTGGAAAAAGCCAGGGATATTTGCCATTCCCCCCCCCCCCCCCCCCCCCCCCCCCAAAAAAAAATGCCTCCCCTGGCATAATTTGAGCATGACTGAAGATGTCCTTTTGATTCATGGACACATTCAGCACATTTATTAAGACTGGCTGTTACTCAAACATTCATACTGAAAATGTCTTGACTATGATATAGAGGAATTAGTGCATTATTATTATTTTAAACAACTTGCTTAACCAATGTGCTCCTTAAAAACATATTTAATTTCTTCCTGGAAAACATAATTGAATAGTCACCAGGTGCTTGTCCATTTATAGGTTGGGATAATGACTGTTCTGTTTTCTTATTTGAGCGGTCTTTTATGCACAGTCCAGATGTTTTTCATGTGTTTGCATTCTTGCTTAATTAATATTTTTTTTAAAAGAAAAAGTACAGTACAATAGGCAAGTGATTCATCATTGGACACAAGTAGAAGGTTGTCGAGGTGGTGTCACAGTTTACAGGTGCGGGTCTATTCAGTTGGAAAGCAGAGAAGCAGGACAAAGAGAATATATACCATTCTTCCAGGATATATAAAACCTTCCATTGCCCTTTCTTTAACTATGTTAATACCATTTCAGTCATATTTGCAGGTGTGTTTCTGAACTAGATGTTTGCTAACTATAGAGACATTGGGTGTTCATAAAACTCCATTCCAGCGCAATGTTTTAAAAAGTGGGCTATTCCATTGGTATCCATTGTGACTGGACCACTTTCAAAACGTTGCCCTAGGTTTGGGTTTTATAAATAACCCTCAGTCATCTATAATAATTGGGTGGCAAGCATTATTCATGGGCATGATTTCACATGCACATCCCGTATCTAGCATTTCACTAGCCTGGACTTGGAAAGTCTTCACATCTCACACCTCTTTGCCAGCCTCCATTGTAGCCTGTTTTACCTGACATCTGTTGAAGTCCATGAAAACCAAAACCCAAAGTTTATACACTGATGTGTTTGTGTACTGATTCTAGTTATTAGTAAGAATTTTTAGGCTGGGACGTAAAGAGCCAGTGATATATGGTATATTCTTTTGGGTGTGTGTTTTTTCTATGTAAAAGTTATTTATGTGTTAGTTATGTATAGCATTTGAATTAGTTTGTGTGCTACTTTATGCTTCTTTTATATCTTACTCCAGATGTTTGAAATTAGCTACAGTAATGAAAGGGGACCAAAGGCTTTGGCATGATAAATGTGTCATAAACATTACATTAAAAAATATTATATTGTTTAATAAGTCTGCAATGCTAACTCATCCATGTAATAAGCCAGGAGCCGCTCCCAGCAGCTTTTACATTGACCCTCTGTTCCCTATTCTTCTGCGATAGTCAGAAGATTGCCATGGAATCTAATGGGGAACTAGGCACAAAAAGCACCTAGTGGTGTACTATATGCCCTTTTATCTGCTTTTTTTTTTTTTTTTTGTTGATGTGTTCTTTTAAATAAACTGGTATATTTATCATTGATTTGGTAAATAGTTATTTGAATTTTTACACATTACTTCATTTGTTCTCCTTTTCATTCTAATAATATTCATAAAACAAAACTAGATTCATGTTATTAAAAACATCTATTTGTGTTGTTAGATTGCATCCAAGGCTAAGAAGGAAAACTGACTTCGGATCAGATTACATCAAGGAAAATGTCCCCTCTGCAGTGCAAGGACTGACATGCAACTATCATAACGCTAAAGGTAATGACTAACATTTTTAAACAAAACCAATGTTATTGCAGCTAGGACAACTGCACACTGGCACGTTGTGTCACGCCATACACACGCACACACAATAATACTGTTTGATGCAGCCGCGGCACTAAAGATTTTTTTTATTAAAGTGATACGTTTATTGAGCTTTGATGTAGAAGTGGCATGTACATTAATCGATACATGCTGCTCTCCCTCACCAACACCTGTCACAGCCAGGGTAACAACCCAGCTAGTAGTGTATACTGTCAAAATTTGGCTTGAGCCCAGTGTTGAGTCTATGGAGGCAATAGCATGGCCGTTATGTTTCTCGAAGAAAAGGTGGGTACTCTGGTTACTGCAACAACACAAAATCCGGGACTTCCTCTCACTGCGACTCATGTTTTCACTTCACAGTACCTTTTTTATTTAATCTAAAACCTGGGATCTACCACAGCAACAGCAACACATGATAGTTGGAGACCTCATCATAATGTATGCGTCAGACATACAGCTTCCATGTAAGTGGGAGCTCTGTGTCTTGTAATGTCTAAAGTACATTCCCCTGTGCCACCCGCATTAAAAATAGCTTTTGTTTGTCTAATGTTAGCTTTATACAACTAATTCAAAGGTGTGTGAATGACACTCAACTATCTGATATCTCATTAACCAGGCTGGAGTACAAAAAAGGTTTTTTATATTATTCATTTAACTTATTGTTCCTTTACCTGGACTTAATGGATCACTGTGATGCATACTTAGCATATATTGAGCATTATGTTTATTAAAGGGGGGATATATCACTTAAAGGGACATTCCAACTTGTTTAACCCTTGCTTTCTTCATGGAAGCAAGGGTTAAAAAAATACATGTCCCGGTCTTTGAAAATAAACCTGACTTTATTTTAATAGATACACACAGGTTTACTATCTGCTGTGTCTCACATGCGAGACACAGCAGTTCCCGCTCTGACAGCTGAATGCGAGGGTCTGCTAGCACAGTGAGAGCCCCTCATTTTTGCATAGGATCAGCAGGTGGGGACACATGCAAAAACGAGGGTCTGTCTCTGCGCTAGCAGAGAAAGCTGGTCGCCGACCAGACGGTTGCCTGCTTCCTATGGAAGTATGGCAGCTGTCGGTCAGAGGATAAACTGGTGTGTACTATCAAAAGTACACTCCAGTTCATCCTCATATTATGGACAATGGATATTTCACATGCACTTCTGTATTAGAAGCACAAGTGAAAAAAAAAGTTTAGTGTCCCTTTAATACTACAAAAAGCCAATTACATTTGGTAGTATTTCCTTATCATAATATTAATACATCATTAAAAGTGGCATCACGTCTAACACATACATCCCTGCAACTCTGTGCTTTTTTTAAAAGAAATTAATTTTCCTTCCAAGCTTGGGGCCCGAACACTCATTTTTAGTACATAATTGCAGGAGCACAGATATCTGGCTGTAGTAAGTTCCATATTATGTTCACAATTCTATTTTTGTTGGATTTAATGCTTGGTTATGAAATTTATGGGTGAATTGACATCTGATTTTCTAAATTAGATACCACTAACTTAACTGCAATATAAGGCTGCATTCTGCAAACTGTCTGTTTCAGATCTAAATACTTTGTGAACAAAGACATGACTTGTCTGGTTAGATTGCTGAGATTTAAGCATATGGACTGTTTTATTCTAGGCACTGAGCCCAGACTGCGTCATTCTTCTGGTTTTCATTCTAAATAGAATTCGAACCCAAGTATTTTAAGAAGAATTATTGCTGCTGTAATTTACTCAGATGCCACATACTGCAATACTCCCCTTATATAATACACAGCCATGGTAGGCACTATATGGCCAGAGCTGTTCTTGTATGTAAAAATGTGTTTAATAAATCACAATTGAAAGATTGCTAATGTGGAATTTAGATACATTTCTATACAGTTAGTCAAGTAGCAGAGTGACTTGACAGATTTGTATAAATTATGAATTTTCTTTTATTTGACCTAGATTGTTTTTGTAGTCCAAATATCACATTTAAAGTTTTTAGTGTCTTTCCTTAAAGTTGCCAAGTCAGTAGTGTCCATTTTTATTGCTACCCTGTTTTAATTTGTAGAGTAAAAAAATAATGCATTAAATATGGTTACAGTATCTTTGTTAGCAGAATCCCACTATCCGCTTTATATGGATGCTATGTCCTTGGTATTAATACGTTTTAATGCCAATAAGCAAATTAACTGTGTTTTGTGGGGCATGTGTCATTTGCATAGAATAATACACTTGGTGATGTAATAAATAGAGGACACTTCAAGCACATTGTAAACCTATTTTTCTTTTAATTTATGTATGTGATTGCTTTTCAGCTAACAGTACAAATAATATTTAGATCTTGCAGTTCCTTTAATTGGGTTTTTTATTGTCATCTTTAGTAACATATGACATATATCCTAATGTAGTTGTTAGTATAGCCTAACTATCTGTCGTATGCACTTTTATTAAAAGTGCCCCAAACAAAATAATTGGAATTCATCACAATATGTGCACCGATTTATATAATGTTTAGAAGAAAGGGCTGAATGATAAAACAATGTTTAATTATTAATCAAATCCATTGTTTATATTCACAATTATTTTAAATTGCACAGGCATATATCTATAATAGGTGCGTATAATATTTTTTTTAAAATGAGCAGGAAACTGGCATATCAATAGAATAGTTAAAAATGGAATATAGAGGGAAGCAAACATCTGTGTATTCAGTACGTGGATTTATATTGAATAATAGGCATTGTATGAAGCATTGGTCCCACTTAGCTCTTCATGAGCAGTAATGAGCAGTTCTCTGTAACCAGTCAGTCACTGCTCAGCTCAACTTTAATGGGCCATGATCTGCCAAGCCACCACTGGAGAAAGCTGAACATCTTAATCAGACCTCATGCTCTAATTAATTCCAAATTTCCTGTTGGAAATATTCAAATATATGAGCCCCAAACGTCTTCACAAAATGTAAACTTTCCTCTACAAGTATACATTTATGTGTCACCTTTTCCCACATTTTATTCAGTGTCTGTAGTCAAGACAGCTTACTGAGAATCAGCAAACCATCTGCCGAAGGATTTGAAATTGTGAATTATCCTTTACTGTGTAGAGGCACTCGTGCTTGGCCGGGGACATTCATTTGAATTAAGCTATAAATGCTGTGTAAAAGGACGGCTCATGTAATGGAGGTTCATGAATAATTTTAAGGGAGGGCAACTGCACACTTTAAACTTTTATTGCTTTAAAACCAAGTGTTTTTTGGAGTTCACTGTTCATTTGAAGCTTTTATTATAGGCCATAGAAGCTTTCAAACGTTAACTATAAAAAGGAGGGAAAGAAAGGGAAATAATTTTACTGGTAGACCTTGGGCAGCTCAGCCTTGCAGCTAAATTTGCAGTAGTGTGTGTGTGTGTGTGTGTGTGTGTATGTATGTTTTATACTCTTGTCCCTGAATGGAGGAGGAGTAGTTTCCTCATTATGGAACATCTTGGCAGGCAGCCTGATAACCTAGTTTTCATGCACTTTTATAATTTGTTTCAGTTATATCTTGCATTCTTCAGAGTTACCTAATCATTTTGTTGTGGTAGGAGAGACGGCTCTACACACTGCTTGCAAAAACAACAAAGTAAAGAAACTGATTATGCTGCTTAGTATACCTGGAGCAGACATTAATGTAAAAGGTAAGAGCTTTATATTCTATATTTTTATTTGAAATGTTGGTTTCTTACCTTTTTCTGTCTAGCTGGAAAGCAGTTTAGTGGCTTTCAGTAATCCCACCCTAGATAACACAACACCCTCACATATATTGCCATTAGGCTGTCTAAGTTGTAGTTTTTGTCCTTTTTCAAGTGTATTTTTTATTCTTATGCTAGTCCTGACCCTTTATCTTACTTTTCTCTTATTCCCTTAATGTTTGGATAGCACAGAGATTTAACGCAATGTGGTATTGCAGTTTGGATATCCAATGTTCTCATTGCTTTCCCTTGTTTAATTGTTGCTGATTTATAACTTAGACAATGCTGGCTGGATGCCTTTGCATGAAGCTTGTAACCATGGCAGCACAGAATGTGTCAGTGAAATTTTGCATCGCTGTCCAGAAGTAGACCTCCTTAGTCATGTGGATGGAGTGACTGCCTTACATGATGCTCTGCAAAATGGACATGTCGAAATTGGCAAAATGCTGCTACAGTATGGGGGTAAGCCGATTGAATCATTTCATATTACCTTACATGCTCTTTGTATGCCAGGTTAATTAAATGGTGGCTGTAGAGCACACACACCTCTTTGTGTACGGTGCATATTGTTCTCATGTGGTTTTGCCCTGTGCCCATTTTACAAGTGAATAATGTCTTTTTTTAAATTGAAGACAGGGAAGTGTTTGTTCTGTTTTTGCCTGATTTTCTAGTCTCAGATTTTGGTTTTATGGGCCGAATATAATATATTTTCTTAAGCTGAATCTATTTCACAGGGCAAGTGCCAATAGTTTGACTAAAAGTATTAATATTTCAAATTTATTCTAACCCTTTTAAAAGATACCGAGGTGTAACTCCCATATGTTTTGATTATTTCATTATTTTTTGCACAAATGATCCGTAGGAGAGCAACAAAATAGCTCTTAATTTGTCTAACTAGTTGTCGTGCATTTTTCTGTTGATCTGCAAGCTTCTCCTGCCCTCTAAAGGCCACTCGCTGCCTGTATTAAAGATTGTCTCAGTCTTCATCATTCTTCACTCTTTACATTTATTGAAGTGTGATGGTCTGTCTCCTAGGTGTTTTATTTATGAACAGAGGCATGCTTCTGACATGCCGAGCCAATACCTGGCTACATTTCAATCAGTCTAAGTGATGCTGCAGCCAATATTTGATTGGACTCCAGTCCTGTTTCGGAAGATGCCTCAGCATAGAGGGAAGGTTTTTTTTTTCTCTCTCTTCGAGCAACATGTAAAGGATAGGTTAGAAAATTACTCTTATGTCCTAGGGGAAGAGGTCTTCTTGAATGGTTCTGACAGCATGCATATACTGGCTTAGAGACATTCCAGGCATTGGGCTGTCGAGTAATCTAGTACCGATGCATAATTGATTTAGAAAATTACTGTGGTTTCATGAAATGTTTACATTTGGAGGTTTGGAAGGTTTTAAGTACTGTTTAGTATTAATGTTCCTTATGCAAGTTGTTTCAAAGTGTTTTTTATTCATTGTAAAAAGAAGAGAAGACACAATTCAAGTAGTGATGGAAAACATACAACTTCATATGATTCAGTCTCTTAATAGAAGCATGTGACATGCAATACCAGTCAAGTGTTTGAGTACAAACTTAACAACTATTTTATGACATGATACAATTTTTTGATATCCTGGCACCTTAAGTAAAATGTATTTTGAATGAAAATTACATGCTTGCATTAAGAAGGGGATTTAATTTTCAAAACCAAGTTTTAAAGTGGGGGGGGGGGATGGGGGGGGGTGTTGAGTGCTGGGCCCATTGTGGACCTTGGTTGGCTCTGCGCAGGCCTTTTATGTTAACTGGAAAAATCTCAGCTACTGTACCCACTTGGATGCCATGGATATTAGCATGTCTACATTTATACACCACATGTGGGATTATGCATAAAGAAATAGACACAATATGGCCTAATAGTTGCGCTAACCAAGTTTGATAAGTGTCGAGAGTTGGCACCACTTGTGAACTTCTGGGTTTCCGTCGCCGCCTATGTATAAAGAATCGGGCACTTTTCATTGGCTAACAAGTGTCAGTTGTATTCCTGGGATGTAAGCAACAAAAGGCGCAATCTCCATTGCACATAACAAACCGCATTTGCAAAATGTTCTTAATTTCCCTACAATTATGTGAGGGGGGAACCTTTTTTACCTAACACCAAATATGTTTAGTCCTGCCATTGTGTGCAAGGCATCATTGCTGACATTGTTCTTGCATCTGAAGACTGATAGAAATTGTTGTAAACTGAGCAAGAGAGAGGGGTGTTTCAATTGTAAAAAAAAAAAAAAAGGAAAGAGGTACTAATTAAAATGCTGTGGAGAAACGGCATAGATGAGTGAAGATGAAAAACATTGGAAATGTGAAGAGAAGATAAAAACTTAAAATAGGATTAGCTTCATAAATTTCATAACTAGCAGTATGTGTAACCCTTGAACTTCCAAAAACTCGTTGAATATTCACCTTTTAATTTAAAAAATCAGCAGCATTCTGTATTCATTAGCTCAGTCTGTACATGGCAGTGACTGTCACAGGTGGAATATTCTGTCTCTGTGACAAGAGAATGACTGAAGTCTCCAGTAGAAATAAGTTATGGTATTGCATAGAAATACTAGCTGTAACGGAGACCTGCTACCATTTTACATTTTCAATCAATGGGATTAATATTATTGCTCCAATTTATAATTTATACACTGGTTTACTTAAAGACTATAGTCACCTGTCCATCGAAGAGGAAAAAGGGGGAATCATCAGTGGGCTCTGAAAGGATACCGGCAGCTTTACTCCCATTGCCTCTTGGGAAAGACAATATTATTATGATGTTTTCAATGAAATATAGACCAAATATAACATTTCTCCCTCTCCTACAATTCTTTGAAGACTCCCATGACTATCTTTGTTTATGATGTGTTTTATTGAAATCTCTCTCTTGTATTTCAGGACCTATATTATTACAGCAAAGAGATTCTGATGGGAAATTTCCTCTGGATTATATTATCTCGCCACAGGCGAAAAAAGAACTTTTTGACGTAGTCAAACTAGAAGAAACAATTGAAGATTTCCATAGACATGCTGCCCAAGAGTTTGACAAACACATCACTGAGTTCAGTGCCTTTTTACTGTCTCGGATGCTGTTGAATTTCCTTTCTGTTTTTAATTTGCCCCCCAATTCACTCACTGCGAGGACCCTATACCCGAATGCATCTTCATTAATTAGACATGTCAAGGATAAAGGTACAACAAATTCATTCTCCCACTCACTTGTGGAGCGTTACATTGAAGGCATAGTTACTATGCAAAACCTTGGTGACCTTCTCCAAGCCTTTCCAGAGGCACTTCTGCACACGGCAGGGTTTAATTTACAGATCCTGCAAGCAATCCTTCACATCATGACCTCTCATTCACATGTTACCGAGATAAGCAAAACCTGCTTTAATTAAGGAAAGTTCACATTACAGCACTACGTCATTATTGTTAGCAGTATATTTCTGTAAATAGTTTATATTTTTATACATGGAATCGCACCAAAAAAACATAATTGTCCTCACCGTTAAAGTAATGTGTTAAATGTGTCGGGCCATTTTGGTGGTTTAGCACTGGTTTTCCGAAATGCTTAATTTCCAGCCCGTAAAATAAATGTAAAGTTTGTAGTAATATTACAGAGTTTATAGCTGGTTAATATATAATAAATGTGCAGTTGACCGTTGGTTTTCTTACAAGCTAGGATAGTAGGAAAAATAAAGCACTTTTATTTCTTCTTTGGTAGCACACACGAGACAGTAAATCTATGTGGCCTCATAAAGGTTAAAATGGGATACGCAACCTTGACGAGGCATGGTATACAATGTCTAGATGAAGCATGAGGCTTATTGCAAGGTGTGGCTCCACATATACAAACACACTTACAACTTCTGTATTTGCTGAGATTTACTGAGAAAAGAGTTATTAGTCTTAGGATATTTTATTATATATATATAAAATATCGTACGAAAAACTCTTCTTAGCCAGGAGATCTCACCAAACAAGTTATATATACGGTGTGTGTGTGTATATGTATATATATATATATATATATATATATATATATATATACACATACATACATACATATACTTTGCCTTAGGCATAGCACAAGTAGCAGGAATTTATATATGCCACTACATGTATATAAAACATTTTCGAACATATGCATGCGCAAGAGATGAATAGACCGCGTAACATAAATACCTCCAGTATTATTCAGAAACTGCATCACCTTTATTTTCCTTTTACATCATGAAGGTTGGATGGCTTATCATTGTTCCAGATTGCAGTGATTCATAAAAAGCTGTTGCTCTTGCCTAGTGACAGCACCCAATTAATGCTAGTAAAACACATTTGGGTTTCATATCCTGAAAGCCTTAGTATGTACTGTAATACAGCACCAAATATTCTTTCACAACAGAAGCCCACTCAAGCATCTGTGCACCAGAATGTCTGAAAGGACTGCTGAATTGTTCTTGATAAGCAGAATGTCTGACACTGATTCTTCACAGAAAATAGTTTTTATGAAGAGATTGACAATTCTATGTCACAATACACTGCAATGGCTTTGAAGTATTAGCTTTTATTTTCATTTCCTGGAAAGCTGATGTGCTTGTTTGGGCCAGTTAGTACTTTATAACAGGGGTCTGGAACAGCTGTGTGAGAAAACTGCCCATCTAGCTGTGAGTGGACTATAATTCCACTTGTCTTCAGCCTATATCTAATGGAGTATATTAAATAGTCTACCTCCCCTGGGATAGTTAATATTGAAGTACAATAGCCGCAAGGTGACCCTTTGGATACACCATGTTAGTCCTGCGTCAGTTAAGCAAGATACATTTAATTTAGAGAAATAATGATTGTTGGATTTATTTATTTCATTACAACCTGCTGTTATTTTTTAGTACTGTTGTGCAATGTTTTTAGACTACCTATAGAGAAACATTTAGTTTAGATATTTGAGTAAACAATTTAACACCTTTTTTTCTTGTTAAACATGGTTATATTTTTTCTAATATATTGAAAATCAGCTTTGTTGATCTTCTTCTCAAGCAATTCTGTTCTTACTCGCAGTTGTATTCATTTACACTACCCATATTATTATGGATGGAATTCATTGTTGAATTACTGTTCATGTTTTGACAATTTTCATGTTCTAGTACACAGTTTCTCAAACAATTTGTATCACTTTAAAAGTCACTTTAAACAACTTTTAATCATTTCGAAGCTCCAAAGTGTAATATAATCAAAAGTCTTGTGAAATGTCAGCAATGATTTTGATGTCCCCACCAGAAGGGAGAAGATGCCTATCGCTTATCTAGGCATTGGTTGTGTGTAGCTTACGGCCTCTCTACCAAAACAAACGTTATTTCATTATTACATTTCACAGAATGTTTGGGTTTTTTGTTGTTGTAATGTTTAAAAAAATAAATAAATAAAAAACTTTTAAGTTATTTTATTATACCAGTTGCATAATAGTTTAATCCATTTTCTATAAACAACATGCAATGTTTGGGACAAGTTCCAATCTTTTGTCAGTCGCATAATTTGAAAAGTAATGGGTTAAAGACTATTTAATACAATCAGTGCCACTTTGATGTACTTTTATTCCCACCCATGAAAAAAGAGGGGGAAGACAGCGCTGTATAGGCACGAAATATAAAAAAATATTATTGGATGAGTAAACCACAAAAAACAATAAAACAGAGTATATGGAAAAATATAAATTTAATGGATAACACAGACATAAAAAGATAAACCCACCCTATATAGATGGTGGGAATACAAATGACATATACACTGAATATATAAAAAATGAACACAATATCAAGTATATATATTAAAAAGTAAAACCACAATAATCAAATGGACGCCATAGGCTGAAGAAGTTCCTCGAAACGCGTCCCTTTTTGGCGTCCTCTCCAGTTTGCGAAAGACCTGGCCAGGCTTTTTTTCGCTTTTCTCTCCCCTTGGATTCGTTTATTATTTTTTCGAGTCCAGTGGTGTCTCGGGTGGATCATCAGGTGTGTATTCATCTACATTCCTTGCATTTCCCCCATTTGATTATTGTGGTTTTACTTTTTAATATATATAAAAAAAATCCAATAATATTTTTTTATATTTCGTGCCTATACAGCGCTGTCTTCCCCCTCTTTTTTCACCCATTTCCTCCTGTTTCTCTTGCAGTGAGCGGTTCACTGCGAGGTACATAAGACCAGCGGCTACCTAACCTATTAATATATCTTTTATTAGTCTATAGTGGTGCACTCCCTGGCTCACGCCAGAAGACCTGTTACGGGAATATTTCAAGCTCCGTTTCAGTAATTATCTATAATTGGGTTTGTATATTATTTACATTTACACTCTTCTATCCTAGGCGCTTTGTTCTCATACTTCCTTTGGGTTGTATATATTTTCTTTCTTTATTCCCACCCATATTTACAAAAATATCAAAGCATTATGAAAAGTAATTATTTATTGAAAAAAACATACCAATGTTTCCCCTTATCATATTTCCTCTCCATATTGAGAAAAGCGCTATGAAACTCACAAATTATTATCCTACCTCCTACTATGCCTGGCCAAAAAAAAAATGGTGCCTCAAGAAATATTTGGCCTCCCTTGAGGTGTTAAAGGGAAAGTCTAGTCCCCAAACTTTGGTGCACATTGAAGACCACTGCTTGTTTAGTGTACAGACATTTTCCAGTGTGATTTGATGCAGGCATTCTGCAAATATCACATTTTTTATATTTTACTGAAGCCCTCCCCAGTGATTACTGTGCATGTATACTACAGGTGGCAGCATTGACTGTTTTTGTGTCAGTCACTTCCTGTGCTGGTGGAATAGAAGCAGTGTGTGGAATGTAGTTACCTGCATGATGATCTCTGTGCTGAATCCTGTCTGCCTGCACTTACACTCCTCTCCAACACTAATTACCTATTTGAAACTAACTAACCCATTCATAGCCAAGGATGGGGCGTCTAGGACAGTTCAGCGTGGCTGCTTCACCACTGACAGTTCAGCTTGGCAGTTTGATTGCATAACTGTCTGCAGTGAAGAGCAACGCGGCCGCTTCATTGCGGCAATGTATGCACTGACCTGTCAGCGCTTCCAAACATACACCACCCCCTAAAAAATAACACACACACACACACACCCCCCCCCCCCAATAAATCAACCGCCCCTAAAAGTGACCCTGAGCCCCCATACTAACAACCCTAATACTAACATTAACCCTCCCCGAACCCTAATACTAACATCCCCCACCCCAAACGCTAATATTAACTTCCCTGCACCGTAATTCTAATACCTAACCCCCCAGAACCCTAATACTAACATCAATCCCTAATAATACCTTCAGAGAAGAAAGATCCGGCGATGACCTGGCCATCGTGTGAGGTGGGACGGTGAATCAGCTGCGTTCAAGGATAGGAACTTATTTCTAAAGGGCAAATTCATATGTTATACAGAGTTGAATAGACTGGCAAATACATAATGCAGAGACAGATAATATTAGTCCAGTATTGCCTATCATTGCACTAACATTTGTAGGAGGCATTCTGGACACCAGGCAGTCCCTTTTACGGTCAACTCTAATTTTCCCAATCTATTTTTTGTTTTGTTTAGTTAGCTCACCTATCGAGAGGGAAATTGATCTAGGCTGCGGGCTCCCATTTTATGGTGGGCCCTGGGCAAACAAAAACATTTCCCATCAAACGAACCTCTCTTGATTGAATCAACGCTTTATGAATATATTCAGCCACTTTGTTTCCAACTCCGCTATCAATTCCTGATTTTTGCAGTTTACTTGGCAGTGGAGTTTTAGTAAATAGCCCCCAGTGTATATATTAACAAACTGAATATTGATGACTAGTGTAGAAACAGAAACATGTCATTGAGGATTGAATTAAGTGTTTTATTTGCATAAGACAGACCAAATTGCAGAAGACATTTTGCATGTCCAGCACACGCTGTACCAGAATCTGTAAAACATTATGCACAAGCCTTGAAATACCTGAGGTGCAAGAGCTTACATACCAGAGGCCTTGCCTTCGGTTATCTGACCAATGTGAAAAGAACGCCTCGAGCATCTCTAAATTCTATGTATTGTCTGATATTGAAATCCTCATCAGAATGGCACAAGCTTTATTTACACCATCTGTGTGAGTGACTTCTCATCTATTAATGTTTACTCCATTGGCAAATACAATGCTTTTCTACAGCTCATCTCAAGTCAAAACATATAAATGGAGATAATAAAATTATAGAAGTTCTCTGGATCCTATTTTTGGCAAGTAGAAAAAGTTAGGCTATAAAATGTATATTTTAAAAACATTCTTAAAAAGAATATAGGCTTAACAGCACATCTGTACAGATCAAGATTATCAGGCAGTGTCTGTCGGGAGTACTGAAAGCCACTAACCGAAACAAATCCAAGTGGAATAGTAAAGTCCCAAAAGCAAGATAGTTCAGATCTGGGTAATCTGTTTTGGAGCTTGTTTTGGAGCTATTGAGTGAAAGTATTTTTAGCTGATTTCCTGGCGATCTAGTAGATTACAATATTACAATATATATGGAGTGCCACCAATTCACACAGCAATTGGTACAGAACTTGAAGGTATTCTCCAGCCACCGTATGTAATTTTTAATGCATCCAATATTACTATTAATGTACAGCATATTTATACATTTAGCATTAAGATATCGCCTACAAATCAGATCAATTTTTGTAAAGTTTAACTCTTTCCGACTGCTGTTCTCTTCTAAAATCAATGTATTAATAAAGTACTATCTGCGATATTGAAAGGAAAACGGGTTAGCTGCAGAGAATCCAGCCATCCTAATCATCACAAGAAGAGCCAAACTGTTAGTTCAACTGTTAGTTCCTAATTGTCTTTCTTACAGAAGGAACAGTTGTTGTTCTTTGTAAGTTTGTTTTTTGTTGTGATGGAAGGGATTTTTGTTTTTATTTTTATTAGTATGTGCATCGTACATGTATATTTTATTGGGGAAGAGATTCTGTAATGTTTCTTTGTGTCTAAAGGGACTCTTATAAATTCAGCATTCCTTACAATGTGAATGGCAAGGGGAAACAAACTATATAAAATGAGCTATACCAGGGATAGGCAGCTTTGGTACTTTTGAAGTTGTGGCCTACATTTCCATCAATGCTTTGCCAGCATTACAGCTGTAAGAGCATTATGGGAAATATAGTCCACAAAATCTGGAGAACCAAAGGTTGCCTACCCCTGATCTGTACATTGTCTTTAAAATTGCAAGCAAATGCATAAATTAAGGGGAACGTGTTTTAAATGTGTCTGTGGTGTTTCCAGCTTATGAAATCACCTTGTGGATATGCAAATCACACATTTCCCTTTGAAAAGTAGTGCCCCCGTTAATTCTGTGAAGACCAGCCATGCCCTCTCATTAGAGGTTTTAAGAACCATAACCATGGTATGATCACACAGATCAGATAATTAACAGTAAAATATTGACTGGTTTAAATGTCCTGCCATCAAAAAGTGTATTACGCACATATATAATTTATTACACATAGGTTGCTCAAGTAGTATTTTCAAGCAAGGGCCTGTGCTACATTATATGAAGCATATGTCTAAATCTAAAGCACTTAACTGTCTGTTCTGAAAATTTTTTTTAAATGACACAATGTTCTAGTTTTTCTCCCCCTATGTTTAGCAGCAATGCACGCACTGGATATTGAGATTTTCTATTGTAACTGTAGCTCTTAGTCCAACCTCTTAACAAACAAGCCACATTCTTAAAGTACATGATCCTTTTAAGACCCTCAGCATTCCTGTTTCACATCGCTTTGATTCTTGCTGCCGTATAAAGGTGTGTTCATTGGTACGTAAATTGATGAACTTTTTTAAGTGGTAAAGTGATCCTCTAGATGATCATTACATCAAGTAGTGTGTGATATTGAAAAAGGTAGGTCTAAGGTCTTCCTTGAAAGATGGTGGCAGTCAAGCAACGCATATTAAACATATTCACATCAGTAGGCTCAGTGCAGTCAGAGCCCTTTTTGGTATTAAGTCCCAATCATGCTTGAAGAATTAGCTTGCTAGAGGTCATATACAGCAATTCAAGATGGCATTAAAATATAGCTACAAAATATTACTGTCTCGTACAGTCCTTTCTTTTAATAAATCTTTAAAGATGACCGGTTTCTGCCAATGGGTTTCAGTGCCGCTGTTTTTGATGGGACACTAATTTAAGAAGCTAGCGTTTACATGTATACAATAATAGATACCATTCCACCTACTCGCTCTTACCTGACTGTAACCTTCCTATTACTGACCCATAGTATGAATCTGTAATATGATGATATGTGTATCTTCATCTACCTACACCTATATTTATATACTCTCCGTCTCACCATTACCTCTCCAATAGCCCTTATTTATATATAACCCTGCTACAATTCACTTCTAGGTGTATTAAGTACTGTATTGGAAAGTGAGTAATAATAAATGCCCCATATCGAAATTAAAACCAGATATGGTATCAATTGGTATCTGGTTAACACTTTACAGTTTGGAGTCAAATAAGCATTACCTCAAAAACACATTTCTAAATGGTAATAAAGTAATAATACAACAATTACACCAAACCACAAGGTATTATTAGAGAGTAGTGTTGAGCGAACCCGAACCGCACTGTTCGGGTTCGTACCGAACTTTAAGATTTTTGGACCCCGAACACGGACATTTCACTGTATGTCCGTGTTGGAGTTCGGGGTTCGGCGATTACATTGTTTGTAATGCTATTGGCTTTCTATAAACCGAAATAGAGTCCCCATTCATAAGAAATTCTTATGAATGGGGGACTCTATTTTGGTTTATAGAAAGCCAATAGTATTACATGTATTCCATAAGCCGAAAGTCTATAAACCAAACGACATTCGGTTTATAGACTTTCGGTTTATAGAATACATGTAATGCTATTGCTATTCTATAAACCGAAAGTCTATAAACCGAATGTCTTTCGGTTTATGGAATACATGCACTTCATATCTGAGAGTCAAATAGAACCGTCAAATACTGTGCTTACAGCGCACTTTGAAAAATTTGAATAGTTTTGGGTGGTAAATAGTACATTTGCGTCTTGCGGTGCACTTCATATCTGAGATTCAAATAGAACCGTCAAATACTGTGCTTACAGCGCACTTTGAAAAATTATGGCTACCTCCTCCTCCTCCAGTGCCGCTTCCACCGACACCGCCACGGTCACTGCCTCAACCTATGGGTCACTTAGTATAAACTGAAAGAGCATACCCTGCACTCCAACCCTCTCTCAAATGGATAATTCTGTTGATCCTCCTGGCAGCCATGCTTTAGATTTAGATTTATGTTCTTCCAAAGCTAAAATCAAAGATTCCATCTAGTGCTATTTTATGGCTCAGCTTTATTTTTAATTTGTATGTATTTTATGTTATTTGAAGTTATTTCCATATCCATATTTGTTTGCAGGGTACTTGTCCTACTCTTACCCCCATTTTACTTCCTTATGCAGCCCTCTAGCCCTTTCCTGGACTTTTTTAGAGGCATTTTAGTGGCCAAAAGTTTGTGTCCCCATTGACTTCAATGGGGTTCGGGGTCAAGTTCGACCCCGAACCCGTACTTTTTTTTTTTCCCGAAGTTCGGCCGAACCCGAACATCCAAGTGTCCGCTCAACTCTATTAGAGAGTTATATTCAATAGCCAAATAACAGAATATCCACACACTTGAGTAGGTTAAAGCAAAACAAAGTTTTTAATGATAACTCTACAACAATGTCTACTATAGGTTAAACAAATAAACAATCCTCTAGTAATAGAAACAAGAATAACGCTATTCAAGGAAATGAAGGTAAAGCAAAATATATGACAGCTGACACTTAGATGTTACTGAGCAAATGTGCAAAGCGAGGAGAACTCAGGTGGAAGCACTGGCTTAGCAGCTTCTTCTTAGCTTCTTCTTGTGCATGCTTTCAGCATCAGGAGAGTTCTGAAATCTCTTTCCTGTGTATGTCTTTAGATGGAGGCTCTTGTTGGTACATCTTTTCCACAGTAACACTGGTCAGGAGACCAGACTGTCTACTAACTGTCAGACTCCATGTTGTTTACAGTCCAGCCTTGAACAACAGCCAGTATGTTTACCTGAAAACACTGTTGCTTAGACCACCTGTCACCTTCAATGTTTTGGCATTTACCACATTGATATAAACCTATAATATATAATGTGAATATACACACATTCATATGTAAATTCTATCTGAGTATAAGACAACCATGCTAGCATAAATATGTCTATAACAAGTACACAGATAGTCGGGGGCCAAATCCACTGCTGTCGTTTAAGGGTTTTCTGCATAGAAGATCATCAACTTGAATAAAACGTGTTCACAGACTACTTCAGACTTAACTTTAAAGATAACGTTAAATGTAATGCAGAGGTAATTGCTTATCTTTTATTTTTCACAGATTGCAATGTCCTGCACTCCTGATGCACTGGTTGCTATCAGATTAGCTGCAGAGCTTTTTTTTTTTTTTTTATTGAGTCCCCCATGGACATACTTAAATTGTCCTCCCGCTGCACGAGCCTTTTTCTTATGGCTAGGTTAATACACTGTAGTGTGCTCACCACCTCTCAGCATTATGTATGTACTATTCCCTTTGAAGGTTTTTTTTTTTTCATTTGGCAAGACTTTGGAGGTAGCCTTAATGAAAGTGGCTGCGGGTAATAAGGGATGCCTCCCGCTTTGTGCGGAACAGTCCCAGTTTTAGGAATCCTGATGTTTTTCAGGACACAGGTAGAGTTCTGTGGTAACCACAACCCCGCAGTAAAAATGGAAGCCTCCAGTACTTGGGACACCGGAGACTGGTTACTGTGAATGGGCAACATTATGCCCATACACAGTAGCACTCCCAGTGTTCCAATTTGCTGAGGCCAAGAGTTGGGAGGTAAGGTAAGACCTTTTTGTCTAAAGAAAAAATAAGATTGGCTAGGTCAGTTTGGACTGACCAGAGGAATTTTAGCTCTGTCTTCAGGGATAGAAGACACTACTGCCCTGGGAGAGAAACTGTTAGATCTACTGCATGGAAAGGTGAATTTCCTGTTCTCACCCTTCAAGGTGATTTTCCTGTTCTCACCCTTCCACTTCCTTTTGGGGCAAACAGCAGTCCTAAAGGTCCTCCTATCCAGGCCATCTAGGGACATCCCTTCTGGCATTTTTGGTGTCTAGACAGCCTTCTTCACCAATCTTTGGGTTTGGATCATCATCCAGTCATGTTACGCAATGGAATTTTTCTGTCATCCGAGTAGTGTACAGGGCAACTCAGCCTTTAGACATTGCTGCTTTACTTCAAGATCCTAATGGAGAGAAGAGTTGAGGCTAGTCTCCACAGATCTTTCATCTGGCCTCTCACACCCTTAAATGTTGGATTCAGGAGGACTGGTCAAATTGGGTTTAATGGCTGGTCAACACAACAATAAATGGAATATAGTTCCTTCCTCCTTCATGCATTTCCAACAAATTTTATACAATTTTAGAGATTTTTTACAACATTTTTACCAGTGTTAAGTACCATCTGTGGTGTAATTTATAAAAGGTTTCATGAAGTGTTAAACTGTTGTTTATTTTTATTTGTTTATTTTTATTAATCTTAAAAAGGAGGCAAGTATAATACAATACAAATGTTAGCAAACATAGCAATAGAGATCACAGCTTTGTTACATTTAAGACAGCATGGGTACAATATGATGTTTCATATGTTTGTTCATAATACATTTTTTAACCTAGAAAAATAACAAACTGTAATAAATGCAGTCAGTTAAGTAGCTGATAGATGTTCATGTCACTGCCACATGCAATGAGTTTGCAGCATTTGATATATGTAACTGTTGCACACAACTTACCGTGCACCTAGGTTACGTTGGATCATTGGTCTTGCAGCCCTGTTTTTTTTTGTCTAGATCCCTGTTCCAGATATTTTAGTCTATCCTTCACTCTTATAGTGTAAATACACTCAAGCTACCTTTCAATTTGACACTGTCTTGGGTCCATTCTGGTATATTCGCGGATGAGGACTGCGTTACAACAAAGGAAAAGCCGCTACTAATTTTATGGCAAGACAGGAGGCGTTCTATAGTTAGCGCTACACGTTCCAGAAAATCAGCTGATAAACCAGTGCATGTGCCATAATTTTACATCATGCAGCGTTACTGAGACATATTATGGATCTGTAGAATCTGAGACATATTATGGATCTATAGCATATTAATGCTGCATGGCCAATTGTGACAGAAATGTTTCTACATCAGTGGTTATTGTATCTTTTTAAGTGCTGATATGTGTTTAAAAATAAATAAATAAATCAACAATAAGATGTAAGGGGAATAAAAACCCTGAACAGCTCCTTCTTCTTCCTCTTTCTTTGCTGCTAACCTCCAGGTGAGCGCCCTCCATACTGGAGTGTGATTTGTTTCATGACTAGGGCCCTAGGATTCTTATGGTGTTACGGTTACTCCCAGGCTAGCTGGAAGCTGGACCGCTAGAAAGTCTGGATCCCAGTTTAGAGAGAGAGAGAAGCCACTTTGTTTCGATATCCAGATGGATCTTGTCAGTGCAGATCAATCCCACTAGCTATTTTACAGCTAGGATATTCTTTCCCCACAAAACGAGTCAAGGCTGCGATTTGAAGGTCAAACAAGAACTGACCAGGACTGTTTAATGATTTAGAAACACAGAATATATACAGTTGAACATCCTGACAAACCAGATTAGACAAAGGAACTATAACAGGATTAAAGTTTAACCTAAGGACATACAAAGGGAAATCCTGCCTCACACCTTTCAGGATACAAAGGTGTCAAGTTCAGATACACACAGGAAACTAAATGACTTACATAAGACAATGGGAAAGGTGACAAGAATTACAGGGATTAAAGAATAGGATCCAATCTTAACTTGGGGAAAGCACATTGAATAGGACAAAGACTTGGATCCTAGTAATTACAGTACATTCCTCTGCTTGGGAGATAATTGAGTTAACCTTTGTATCAGCTCAATTATCTCCAAGCTAAAATATACAGGTTTCATACAATATTAATAACTTTCAAAATATGCATCACATTCACATAAAACATACATTTTCAGAATCAGCATACTTTAAATATGAATATAACTAAAAATCAAACAATTCCACCCAGAAGTTCAAAAGTTAGCTTTTTGGGAATTTTTAAAGGGCCACACACCCCAGGGATATAGTCACAGGGGAGGAGGCTGGCAAATTGGCCTCTCCAAGACCAAGTGGCGAAGGGCACTTCGTCACATATGGCTTCTCATGTATTCTGTCTGTTTAATTATGTTACTATCTATATGAATTTTTGGTATCTTTTCATAGTCGTATTTACATTGTAAGAGGATACATTGTCCCTTCTCTGTAACATCCATACCCTCGGTTTCACTTATTTCCCCCGGTTTCTGATCCCACTCTCACCAACTGTCTTGCGGCGTGTTTTATTTTGCGCAGTAGGCCTATCCACACATCCCTTTCCCCCTTTCTCTATCCTTTTCACCTCCCACCTCTATTTTGGCACTTTTTCAGCCCTTTTTCTGCCTATTTTCGTCTTTCCAGAGTTCCATTTATTTTCTATTTATTAGTGGTACATGCCAGCTTATCCCCTGAATGGCAGCTGTCTGCTTCCTGGTCTGGTCATTGCTGTCTCTGTCTACTGGTGCAGAGAGAGACCCTTGTTTTTACATGGGATCCCTTCTTCTTACCCCATGTAAACATGAGGATCTATCGCTGTACTAACAGAGAGAACCCCGCTCCATACATATTATAATCAGACAAGCAAAGCAAGCTCCTGCTCAGATTGTCTGTGTGCACTAGGCACCAACCTTCAATTCTGAGGCAGAGCCAAGAATATATTACATTACATTAACATTTATTTATATACAGCCAACAATTTTTGGAAAGGTTAAGTTTCAGATAGCGATCAGAAATCCAAGTGGAGATGGCCGACAGACACTCAACTACACATGACACTAGAGAGGGCGTGAGGTCAGGGAAGGAGAGGTAAATCTAAATATCATCCCCGTAGAGTTGGTATTGGAAACCAAAAGAACAGATGATTTCTCCCAGAGAGGTGGTGTACAGGGAAAACAATAGCGGGTAACTATAAATACACACATTGTGTTTAATAAGGAGTAGTGGACAATATGCCTCTCTCTCGCCGCTGTTCGCGCACTGATCTGACATCAGCGGGCCAAGGCTCATGTGACCTTTTGGTGCTCAATCAGATCAGTGAGCGGGGAGCACGAGAGAGACAGCATGGAAGACTGCTGTCTCTCGCAAAGGTAATTACTGGCGGGAAGGTGGGAAACTGGCTTTGGCATATTAATGGGCATAAAGTGGCACTTTAATGGGCATAGAGTGTCATATTAATGGTTGTGACATATTAATGGGCATAATGGCTGTGGAACATTAATGTGCATACTGGTTGTGGCATATTAATGGACATACTGGCTGTGGCATATTAATGGACAAATAATGGTATATAAATGGGCATACTAGCTGTGGCATATAAATGGGCATACTGGCTGTGGCATATTAATGGGCATACTGACTAGAACATTAATGGGCATAATGGCTGTGGCATATTAATGGGCATACTGGCTGTGGCATATAAATGGACATGCTGACTGTGGCATATTAATGGGCATACTGGCTGTGGAATATTAATGGACATACTGGCTGTTGCAAATGAATGGGAAACAGCGGCAAATGAATGGAAAAATAGTGGAATGTGCTGGGGGGGCAGCATCAAATCCTGGATGGGCAATACGGGTGATAGGGCATGTCCTTGGGTGCATTTAACCCCTTTCCGACACAGGAGGTGCTAGGTCCGTCCTGTGTGGTGAGGCGTTAGTGACACAGGACGGGCATATTTTTTGCTGTTTGTGTATTTTTTAGAGGTTCATTTTTTTTGTACTGTAATTTATTACAGTACTACAAAAGGCTCTTCTAAGAGCTATTAACCCCTTCCTTGCGTAGATCACTGCTTACACAATGATATTGATGCCAAAGCAATTTTTATCTGTCTGCATATTTTTTGATTATTTCTTTTTTTTACACCTGCTAGGGTGTTATGTGTAAAGTAAAAATATTTTAGATTTTTTTTTAAGCTGTCTGAGCGCATAGTGACCAATAACAGTGAATTAGTGGCAAAGGTGGTTTAGTGATTGCTCAGATGAGCATCACCATTCGCTAGGTCAGATCAATATTTGTGAATATTGATTTGACCAATTTGGATCTGCCTCCCTCTCCTCACTTACATTTTTGTGAGGGAAAGAGACATATCAGTATTAGTGTTAAAATAAAATTTTATAAAATTGTCAGGTTTTATGAAAGCTATTACCTGTGTATTAACCCCTTCCCTGCCATCGATCACTGTATAAGCAGTAATCTTGCACAGCAACACTATTTTTTGCTGCCTGCACTTTTTTATGGATTAATTTGTGTACTGTTATATATTACAGTACCAGATAGGCTCCTCTAAACTCCTTCTTTGCTGTGGATCACTGCTTAGGCACTGCTTAGGCACTGATTCTGAGGCCGCTGACTCGGGGTTCGATTTTCACTCTGGTCAGCTTTCTGATACATAGAAACATAGAATATGTCGGCAGATAAGAACCATTCGGTCCATCTAGTCTGCCCAATTTTTAAGATACATCTTCTAGTGATGTGGCTGCTGAGCCCTTGCCACAAGGAGTCATGGGTGTCTACTTTAAAAAAAATATATGATTTGGTGGGGGTATATTCCATTGGCTGGCTTCAAAGATATATCCCATATAGGACATGGACATAGGTTGACTACATGTCAAAATTCCAAGTTGGAACACTGAGATGCACACCTCACAAATGTTGCCTTTTACCCATCAAACAACCCAACAAAACTATACATGGATGTACTTCGCTGTCCTTGGGAGATGTTGCTGAACATATATTGGGGTGTTGTTTGGCAGTGACATATACCAGAATCTGTGAATTCATGCCTGAAATACAATGTATGTGGAAACAAAACTCCAAAAATTTACTATCACAAACTTTGACAAAGGCTGGTGGTAGAATTAGTACATATACAGTATTAAAATACCACCATTTAAAATACTTTAGGATGTCTGTTTTCCAAAACGATATGGTTTGGGTAAAATATATTGGCTGGCTTAAAAAATGTTCCAAATGGAACATGAGCGCAGGCTGACTACATGTCAAACTTTCACGTTGGAAATGTGCACATCCCAAATGTTGCCATTTAGCCCTGAAACAAATCAAGAAACCTATGCATGGGTGGTATACTGTACTCCTGTACTCAGGCGATGTTGCTGAACACATATTGAGGTGTTGTTTGGCACTGACACATAGCAGGAGCCATGAATTCATGCCTGAAGTATAATGTATGTAAAAAAAAAATTACTACCCAAAACTTTGAAATAGGCTGGTGGTAGAATTAGTGCATGGAAAGTGTTAAAATACTACCATTTGAAATACCCTAGGGTATCTAGTTTTAAAAATATATTGTTTTGTGGGGCAAAATACAATGTCTGGCTTCAAAAATCTCCCAAATGGGACATGGGGCGCAGGTTTTTTGCATGCCAAAATTCCAAGTTGGAATACCAAAAAGTGTACCTCTCAAATGTTGCCTTTTAACCCGTAAATGACCTAACCAACCTATGCATGGGTGGTATCCCTGTACTCAAAAGATGTTGCTGAACACATAGTGAGGTGTTATTTGGCAATACAACTTCACATTTTCAGGAAATGTTCAACGGAATTGCAATCTGTGTAAAAAAATCACAATTTATTTATTTTTGCTGCAAACTTTGGCAACGGTTTGTGGTAAAATGGCTACATGAAAAGTGTGAAAATACCTCAAGTTAAATGCCATGAGTTGTCTATTTTTGAAAAATATGTACATGCAGGGGTGTCATTCATGGATTTAGTACAGATATCAGTGTTACAATGTCACTATCGCTAATCTTTAAAAAAAAATTTAAATACAATTCTGATTTTTTTTTTCCATTATTTTTTTATTTTTTTTATATCAAATTATATGCTATTATCAACATAATGGTATCAAAAGAAAGCCCTTATTATGACGATAAAAACGATATATAGTTTGTGTGGGTACACTAAATGAGAAATAAATAAATGACAGCAAAACACAAACACTGAAGAAATGTTAAAACAGCCCATGTCACCAAGCGTCAGACAAGCCAAAAAAGTTATGTCACTTGGGGTTAATGGGGCTCTGGTGTGTCATAGTTATGGGGCTCCTGTGTTTGGCATAGTTAATGGGCCATCTGACTGGCATTACTAAGGAATCTGTTTGTCATGGTATTGGAGGAAACCGAGGGAGGTGACACCAACCCTAGTGATGCCGCTGGGCATACTGACTGTGGCATATAAATGGGCATACTGGCTGTGGAATATTAATGGGAAAATAGTGGCATATGAATGGGAAAACTGGCTGTGGCAAATTAATGGCAAAACATATGGCAGCCCTGCATATGTCTATATCTATATATATCTATATATATCTATTTATGTATATATATATATATATATATGTGTGTATGTGTGTGTGCGCGCGCGTGCACATGTGTGGAGGAGCATGCATACTTCCTTACTGCCATTAACACATTTTCACCTAGCATTACCGCTGCTATGACATAATGTCATAAATAATTTGTCCTTCATGATGATAATACAAATACATTATTAGCTTTCTTTAACCTTAATCTGCTAGTTAGTAAAGTTACAGATTTGAAGAGGGTTGGGAAACATTATTGGCTAATGCTTATGCGTAAAGTCTTTAAGCATGTGTTACATCCCCATGTCACCAGCAAAGAATCTGTCAAGAATCTATATCACATTTCATCAACTATATATACACGGGATAGAGAAGGTGGGGGAGATGTCACTCCGCTTGATGGCCCTGATAAAAGTTATTAATCCAAATACTCTCAGTAATCTGCTTTTACATTATCATTCTCATAAAAGGCAGGAACCACTGTATAACTCAAAGGAAATGTGGCATTTATAATGCATCCTTTGATAGTCTGGTAATTGCACGCATCTACGTATGACATAAATCTGCTGGAAAATACTCCTGCAGCTCTGTATCTTTTTAGCTACCAAGGAATTTCAAAGTCTGCATTTAATTGCAATATTTCAAAATGTATTTTTAGGGAAATGGAAATAGAAGTGTGTTAGCGAAAGTCAACACAAGTATGTACATGTGGAGGATGCAAAACTGGTAGCAGAAGGCGCGTAAAAGACAGGCATATGGACATAATGAGGTCTCCCAGCTGCAGAACTAAGTTAACTAAGCAGAAAGCCACATTTCTACCAATGGAATTCATTTGCTTTGCAAAACATGGGGTTTTTCGCATTTAGGAAAGTAAATGTTAACATAGAAGTATGATAATTGTTACTGAAGGGAAATACTTACAAATCAATTTGTCTTGCAACTAAATTCACTTATTACCATGTTGCTCTTAAACAGCTTGTGACCAGGGCACCAGCATTGTGTACGGTGGAGATTTACTGGGGTCTGTGGTGGAAAATGTAATGATGTGCATCCAGCTCAACTCCTTTCTTTTCAAAATGTAAAAAGTCCCTCAAACTCATCTCTTTAATGAAGCTTACGACCCATCCAACTAGCACACTGCTTGGTTTACCTCTAGCTATTCCCACCTAGCTCTCGCTGTTCTCAATCACTGTTAGTATCAGGTAGCTCCCAACTGATCCAGCTAGAACACACACAATTAATCTTTGGCCAAACTCACCTAGTGCCAACCATCCACATTACTGTTATTACATTCCCTCTGTCCTCTTGACTCCCTTATGTGTTTCATGTACCCCATTCCCTCTAGATTGTAAGCTTGCGAGCAGGGCTCTCTACCTCATGTACCAGTCTGTTTTAGGTTGTCTAAATTAGTATGTAGTTCTCTTCTATGCCCTGAATCTAACACTACGTACATTTGTTGGCGCTAAATAAATAAATGGGAATGTAATGTAATGTGCTATGAACCTTCACACTGGTATCATTGTATGGACAGTTTGCCTATTTTTAGTTGTGACATGCTACTGGGTTTTTTGGTTTCTCACAACGCTCTATACTACGCTGTTCAGGTTTTCAGAAATACCTAAAGTGGAGTGACCAAATTAACATTTCATAGTTTGTACCTTTGGCGGCATATATAGGAGATCCATGATTTGAACCAAAGCCATATTTTGTATTCAGGACATAAACACTCCTTAACAGTGGCGTCCCGAGGGGGGTGCGTGGGGTGCGGACTGCACCGGCTGACACCTCCAGCGGGGGCAACACCCGTGCTGCCGGCATCCCCCCGCACCGCACTGACTAACTTTTTTTTTCCTGGCAGCCGCATCCGCTGGATTTGGCCGCCGGAAAAAAAAAATCACTGCTACCGGATGTGACGTTACGGAGGGAACACTACACGAAGATGTCCGGCGGGGGACATGGAGCAGCAGCCAGGAGGTAAGTGATGGGGAAGGGGGGGGGGGAATAACGAGCAGGGTAATGGCACAATATTACTGGGCTCTGTCTGGCACAATATTACTGGGCTCTGACTGGCACAATATTACTGGGCTCTGACTAGCACAATATTACTGTTCTCTGCATGGCACAATATTCCTGGTATCTGACTGGCACAATATTCCTGGGCTCTGACTGGCACAAAATTACTGGGCTCTGCATGGCACAATATTCCTGCTATCTGACTGGCACAATATTCCTGGTATCTGACTGGCACAATATTACTGGGCTCTGACTGGCACAATATTACTGGGCTCTGAATGGCATAATATTCCTGGTATCTGACTGGCACAATATTACTGGGCTCTGACTGGCACAATATTACTGGGCTCTGAATGGCATAATATTCCTGGTATCTGACTGGCACAATATTACTGGGCTCTGCATGGCACAATATTCCTGGTATCTGACTGGCACAATATTCATGGGCTCTGACTGGCACAATATTCCTGGTATCTGACTGACACAATATTCCTGGGCTCTGACTGGCACAATATTACTGGTATCTGACTGGCACAATATTCCTGGTATCTGACTGGCACAATATTACTGGTCTCTGAATGGCACAATATTCCTGGGCTCTGACTGGCACAATATTCCTGGGCTCTGACTGGCACAATATTACTGGTATCTGACTGGCACAATATTACTGGGCTCTGACTGGCACAATATTACTGGGCTCTGACTGGCACAATATTCCTGGGCTCTGACTGGCACAATATTACTGGTATATGAATCGCACAATATTACTGGCAAATGATTGGCACAGTAATACTGGCATCTTAATGGCACAATAGTATTGGCATCTGGCACAATAATACTGGCGTATTAATGGGAAAAATTGGCTGTGGCTTATTAATGACAAAATGATACTGGCATATAATTGGGCAAATTGGCTGTTATAGAGAGAGAGAGAGAGATATCTGTATGTATAGATATGTATTGTTTTAGACTTGTACAATTGTCACCTCATGGGGCTCCTGTGTGTTGTATAATTAATGGCGGTCCCATGTGTGCATAATTATGGGGCGGTTGTGTGTGGCATATTTATTGGGCCCCATGTGTGGCATAATTATGAGGACTCTTTTGTGTGGCATAATTATGGGGCAACTGTGTGTGTGGCATAATTAATTGGGCAGAGGTGAGGCATAAATAGTGGGGCTCTGGTGTGGCATAATTTATGGGGCTCCAGTGTGTGGCATAGTTATGGGGCTCATGTGTGTGGCATAGTTATGGGGCTCCTGTGTGTGGCATAGTTAATAGGCAATCTAACTGGCATTACTAAGGAATCTGTTTTGCATTGTATTGGAGGAAATCCAGGGGGGTGACACCATGAGTTTCCGCACCGGGTGACACCAACCCTAGTGACGCCCCTGCTCCTTAACTCAATCCTAAAAGTAGCTGAAACATTGGCTTGTAAAAATTATTCTGGGCTTCCTACTGGCACATGCAAGAAAGTAACAACTATTTGAGATATGTGGGAAAGCTCACTGATCATTGCCTCCTAATATATAAACTGAGAAACAAACTTACTTGTTTTCAGTCACGTAATGGGCTAAATTTAGTTAACTGCGCCCAAAATAATATAAAGGTACCTCAGTATTTGAGACTTGCATTCATTAACTTCCATTTTGCCACCATAGTACCATCATTTCTACAAAAGGCCATTTTGTTTCCAATAAAAAATATTATATGTGTGTATATATACTATGTGTTTACGTGTAATACAATAAATAAGAGGATAACAAATGTAAAAATATGAACATAAAAAAGTCATAAACTACATGTCTGAGATTAAAAAATATATATTTCAAAAGGTGTACAGGAAAAACAGGCAGTTATGTTTACTCCACTGACTTGACTGGACTGATTGGAGAAGCCAAGGAAAGGTGAAGCCATGGCTTTGAATAATCCCATGGCTTCCAATAATCATATTCATGTAACACTTACCTAAAAAATATATAAAAACTGCATTACTTAAAGGACAACTGTAGGCAAAAAAGTTAAATGTTTAATTAAGACATCAAGGCATAAAATGTAAATGTTTTAAATAGAAAGATGCATATAATCCTGGGTCAGCTGTGACTTCACCTGACCCAATTGAAAGAATATCTGATCCAAGATACTCAAAAACATCTCAGACCCCTCATAAAGCAACACAGAGCTAAAAAAAAAAAAAAAAAAAAGCTCAATAAGATATTTTATTTGTATTTGTTTAATCAAGGATTTAAAGCGTCTACACTTGATGCTTTCAGTTAAACATAAATATTTGTTTGGGCTAAAAATCAACTTTTAACCTTTATTCCCTATAGCTGATATCCTCCTGAAATGTCCCGAAATAATCCGTAGTCAACCGAGGCTACCACTTCGTTTTGGTGTATTTCTACGGCATTTGGTGTCGGGAGATATCAGCATGGAATCAGCTATAATGTCCACATCGTGGATATATATGGAGGCACATCAGTGCCACCAATGTGATCCAAATTCTTCCACTATTCTGATTCACCATTTCGTTGCTGAAAACTGGAGTCATATCTTAGATCTCCATGTTTTGTCATGTAAAATAGGTGTTTTAAAAACAGCTTTAAAGAAAATCGTTGGTTGTGTGTGTATACATTTTGTGTTTACAATAGATTTATGTATTGTGTATACATTTTGTTCACTTCCGCAGCACACCTTATTATATATGTTGGTTTAGGGTAGTGCTGCCATTCCCTCGTTTCTATATATGTATATAATTTCTTAGTTGTTTCAGTGAGAAGATCACAAAAGAAGTACTTTCAAATTGCTTATTTTATTGCATTTATTTTAATAGACAAGCAACACATGAATACAGGTTGTAGGAAGCCAGACAGCCATAATGAATGAAGGCTACTGCACAAATGTCTGTATTCCTGGATCAGTAACACATTTTGCTCTGTTACACCCTTACTCATTCCAGCATGGAGTGTTCTTCTTTTGGCATGTAAAGCATTATACTCCATTCCAACACAGAAAATACGGTTTTATTGGTTATTGAATGTAAGCCTTGCTTTTATGATATATGGATAAAGCTTCTATAAGGCTTGGTAGAATATGGCTTTGTAATATACAGTATTCGTTTAGTACATGTTCATAGAATAATCCTTTACACGCTACACTGGTGTGAAATATGGCGTCTAGGAACATCTTGCAAGCACTGCTAGCACGTGAAGGCTTTTCATAAAAAATAAATAATAGTTATAATTTATAAAGCATCTCAAGTGTGCAAACATCTGATAAATGTCATTTTATTACAAGATATAGTATTCTGCCAAACAATTGTAAAATAAACATTTTCAATATAACCTTTCTTAATGGCTGTTTTACAGTCTCGAAAAACAAAATAAATGTAATTTATTCCAAACCATTTTCCCTCCATTTTTATTCTACATTTGAAATTCTAAAACACACAGACATTGCTGTCAAAGAACCATGCAAAATGGCAGATGGTAAGCTTTTTGCTAGCAAACAGGGTTGTTGCAGTGCTTTTTTTTAATATTTATGAGAACAGTTTATACATTTTAAATGATACTTTGTAACATCCATATGAGTTCCATTGAGATATATATAAAAACCATTGTTAATCCATCTTGTGTTCAGTTTCTTGACCCAAACAACAGTGACAAGAGTTCTCAGAATAGACCAGGAAATGCAAAAAGATGCCTAAGATGTTGAATACATGCAGTTATAGAAAACTCAATTTAATAGAGAAAGAAATGTTATTTCATCACATTTCCTACAAGAACCTATTTTCACCCCTACCTTCTACCCAAAGCTATTTTGAAAATTTAAAAGATTTCATTTTTCAAATAGTTGTTTTAAAAAAAAAAAAAAAAAACAACTTTGTCTGTGAAAGACTTATAGAATGTTTTCTTGCATCAGTATTGGACCACAAGCCCATCAATCAATTTAATGGGGGTCACTGACGTATAAAAGTACCTTTTAAACTCAATTCCTGTGCTTAAAGGAATCTAACATGGAACCTTAAACTCTCCAGCTGCTGTGGAACTCCCATTATGCTCGGCTAGCCAGAATATGTTATTCTCCTATGCCAAAGATTAGAAAAGTTTGATTGTTGATGAAGTAACATAGGTAAAGTGGGTGGTACGCTTTCACTCCAACCAAATAATATAATAAAATAAGCATGTAGCACTTTTTCAACATTACTTGCATAAAGATTTAAGTTTTAAAAATACAAGAAAGTAAATAAAAGAAAAGAAAAGGGCAATATGTACAAATGAATCATAAAATGTGCAAAGTGATCCTGTGGTAGTGGCCACTCACTTATTCCTGAGCAGGGTAATGGCACTTACATCTGAGATACCTTGGGTCACTGTAAGGTATCCTAGACAAGGAACCCGATCACTTGAAATACAGATGAAGAGGCAAAATGGCATCAGTAAAAGTGAAATGTTAATAAAACAAACACAAGTTATGCATTACAGAAAAAATAATAACAATGCCACATATTCTTTAACCCCTTCGTGACGCATGGTGAATGCATCCCCGACTACGCTAGCTCCAAAACGTCATGATTTGAAAACTATGGCAGAGAACCGATCAGGGTCTTACTAGACCATATGGGGTCCTGCCAAAAGATCGCAAGACCTCCGAACGTCATGTGTGACGTCACAGAGGCATGCCCGAACCCGGAAGTTCTGGCACAGCGCAATTTAGTGAAATGTAGCCAGTGCTACAGTTTTCCCTGTCAGAGTGAGGTCCCTTAAAATAGCCTCATCTAGCAGGTGGGATCCCACTTCAAGTCCCTGCAGTGGGATCCGAGCACAGCTCATCGCAGCCAGCGGCGTTGAGCTGTTTAACGCTGGATGCACTATGCCGTCCTACTGTCTTTTAGGTCCTGTAAAATCAGGATGGCATAGTTCTAGTGTCGGGAAGGGGTTAAATGGTATTGCCCTGGGAAAAATTACTAATGAAAAGGATTTAGGAAAAATTGTAGATAACAGACTTAGCAACAGAGCTCAATGCCAGTCAGCAGCTGCAAAGGCCAAGTTAAGAATAAGTGAGTGGGCACTACCACAGAATCACTTTGCACATTTTATGATTAAATTGTACATATTATATTATATACATTTTCTTTCATTTTTCATGCTTAAGTCCGGACACAATTTATGTTGAGAAGGTGCTATACGTTCATTTTATTATATCACTTATCTGGAGTGAAAAGTGCACCACACACTTTACCATTGTTATCACTTTTTTTCTGGTTGAGACACCAGAGGGGAGTTGCAGTTATTTGTGATTTAAAGGTGCAGTACTCGCACACACATTTTTGGGATTGTTGATAAAATACATTATATAAGGACAAAGAAAATGGAAAAATCTTTTCAATCAAAAGTGAACTGAGGTAAACACAAAAGTAAACTTGAAAAATCAGGCATTAACAGCAGAGTTGGAAAAATTAGCCAACTTGTGTTTCTTTGCAGCTATTAATGCCTTATTATTGCTGTTTATGTTTTAGTGAATACAGCCCACTGACAACGGCAATTAATAAAGGGGTCACTACATCTCCCAAGAAAAAACAGTAGAAAAATTATACATTATAAATATCTGGTTTCTGGATAAATAAACAAAATTAATCTTGACCCATGGGACGCCTGTTTTAAAAATATATTTTAAAATATATATTTTGTATACGAGATCTTTAGTTGCCTTAAATATCTGAAAATTTGAGGAGATTATGGAAGTAAAATATAAGCGACATACATGGGCATGAGAAAGCTTGGTACATCTAAACAGTGGACTGCTGATATAGATGGGTGCTATTAATCAGGCCCATATCATTTATATGGGAGTTGTGTATAAAGACCATGCAGAAAAGTGCTGGTAAGTTAAAAAGAGGGCAGTTATTAGTATCTTATATATAAAAGTGATTGCTTTTCCCCCCTTTTTTTCTACATCCTGACACTTTTATGTGCTGCAATTGTGCCTCTGCCAAACTCTGTTTCAGACATATTATAGTGCCTGTTTCTTCATTCATGGGCTGCATACTTTCATTAGTTGACTACTTTTACACATAACTCTCTATGTGCTGAAGTAGAGATATGCACTATGCGGTACCTAATATGCCCTTATCTATCACTCTCGGTTTGGGGAGCTTGGCCAGGCGAAATCCAATGGATTTCTCATAAAAATAAAGGGCAGAGAGCCCTAGCAGACATATTGAATGTAAAATGGCCTCATTCTGAATACACAGGGCCGGCCCTGTGAATACACCATCACTGATACCTTTAAAGTTAGATTCCAAACCCAAGGATGTCTGTTTATAACGCACTGCTCAATAATGTCAATTAAGTCAAGTAGTAGTGCAAGGTAAACAAATGCAACATGAACTTACCATAAAATGATATTATGGAAAGTTGCTCAACTCCTTCTAACTGTTTACAAGCAAACCTGCAAATATTATGGAATGAAAGTATTCCTAACCAATACATGAACACCAGATGACGTCACCTTAATTGGAGTTTACATTGACCCTAACGTTTAAGGTTTATTCCAAATGAAGAACAACATAATTACCGATTTAGAAAATGTTGTCTGTGACAGATTGACACAGCATCCATGGACAGAATAAAACCCAAAGAGTTAAAATTTGTGAAGAAGCGCCTAATACTAGCGGTATTCCCATGTGCGCCTGTGTATAACGCGGGCTGTTGACAAATGCTCTGTGTCAACACAACCCATCTATAAAGCACAACCCATCTATAAAGCACAACCCATCTATAAAGAATGAGAAACAGAATTGGCGGACAATAAAGTTGTCTGCACCTTTCATTACTTCCCCCAACATCCTAGTGTGCAGAAAGGTTTAGACTTAACACACCATGCCTATATCATTATACTTAATTCTAAATGCGACGATTTGCCCACAATATAAGATATTTTCACCTCACCTTTCCCCCTGTCTTTGTGTCATGTTAATAAGCTTTCACAATAGTTCACTATTTGAATTTAGTGTTGGTGACTGACAAAGTCTCATTCATCTATCTATGTTTGCAAGAACTGGAATGTATTCTTCATATATGATGGCGCTTAAGTTTGAGTAAAAAGTTATCATACAAAGTAAGTGCCACTCAGTCCAAGAAAAAACAAGGTCTGTTTTTTAAGTTTAAATTTATATTGTGTTTTTCGGATAATGGAAAACCAGAGGAAAGTGGCTCTTATCATGACAGATACTGTATAAAAAAATAAAACAGAGCTTATATCCATTACACAATCAAGTCATTAGGCCAGGACTCAAAAATAGCCATTCTCCCAGCACCCTAAGTCAGATTCAAGATGAACTAGCAGTACAGTGGCTGATTGAGTGATGGGAGCCAAACCACAACCAAACTGAATGGCCATACCGGAAAGCTCTGTATTAAGCAGCAAATTCTAAAGTGCAATACTCATCTTCAACAAACAAAAGTTGCTCTATTTAGTTAGGATATGTTTTTGGTTAATGCATGAGCACACATAGCTGAAAAGAGTATCTTAGCATATTTGAAATCAGTCAGTACCCTGCGCGTTCCACTCTAACAAGAGAGCATTTACATTGTGTTGGATCCTTATCCACTCTTATCTTTCAAAGCACCACACAATTGGCCAGAGCAAAGCATTCACACAGCAAGAGATGAACGTCCAAATATTATCAAATTAGTTTTGTACAGTGGTATCTGCCTTTTATACAATATTTACAAAATATCTCCATCATGATAAAAAAAAAAATACAATATAAGGTAACATAAACAATGAAAATGCATGTGGGGCCCAAGGACTCTCCTTTATCTCTTGCAAGCAGATGCCTTTCTCCCTGATGCGTAGAAAAGTTAGCCAAGATTATTTTTCTTCCTTTTGCTTGGACTTTGGTTAGGATCTGGTTTCAGTTCCCGATACTGCACCTGTTTAAACACAGAAGTTCAGACACAAAATGGTCAAATGGACACACTCTTTTAATAAAAAGAATAGGAATAGGAAGGATATATATATATATTTTTTAGTCTGGGAAAAGAAAATCTTTAGACCTCTTAGTGGAGTGGGAAATGCAGATGGAATAGATTGAAAGATTTGAATTGACACAAGCGTGAGATAAGTCTGGCAGGAAGTACAGCTATGTACTTGTGTCCTTTTCAACCACAAGGTATTAGACTGAGAATGGACTGCTTCCAGTTTAAATATTCCAATGATTTCTTATCTCTGCCTGTACTTGCTTTTGGCTTTTTATTACACATGCACAAAATAACTTATCCTCCCCACTGTTATATTACTCAGAATTTTGTAAGCATTACTGGGATATGGGCATGGTGCTGTGCACTGCCAAGGACATCAGAGTGCCAGGGGACATGAGCGTGAGAGGCAGCATTGTAGCATCTCTGTGTGCTGCCTGCCACTAAACACCAGGGAGATGTGGCTTATGGGTGTAGTTAAGTCCTGGGAGTGCAAAGTAGTAATGGGGCATTTCCTGGGGTGTGGGGTTAAGTCCTAGGAGTGCAGTGTGGTGATGGGGCATGCCCTGCTTTCCTGGGATAAGTCCTGGGTGTGCAATGAGTGTGCTGGGGCATGTCCCAGGTGTGCAAGGAGGTGCAATGGCAAGGGATGTTGAGGCAATAACGAAAGGTGAAATGGAGTGGGGGAGGCCCAGACCATCTGTAAGGGGCCCTACAATTTCTAATGACATCTCTGTAAGCTATAACACCTATACTGTCACTAGTGAACAACTTTTTGCCTTTTAAATACTCCTTTGTTATTGAAGTGCTCCGTTACAGGATTGTGCAGATCTTTTATTTTATATACGATGTGCTCGGTTAAGTTATAGGCGTGTAGTGAGTGTGACACTGGAAGCTCCCTTTAAACTGTATGAAAATTAGCAGCGTAAGTTAACAGCACCGTGGTAGACACAGCAAGTAGACTCGTGTTTAGGATTAGATGTAGTGAATTCTAAACTAACACTAACCTAAGTTTCAATTAAGTTGATCCAGGATATTTGTGGGCAAGAACCCTATCACCATGGAGGTGACTTTGGCCTGGCAACTGCTGCCTGCATGGCATCTAGGGCCTACTTCTCTTTTTTACATATCCATATTTTAAGTCTGTGACTTGTTATATCTGTATGTTGATATACTATCTGTATCCACCAATATAATATGTAATACATGGCTTTGTCTTTGTTTCAATGATCAAATAAATTGAGATCAAGAGTAATACACAGCATTATTTTCTGAAAGCTGTGTAGATGAGGCAACATAACAAACGCACAATACGATTCATTACATACCACTTGTACATCAGAAGGAACTCTTGATAGAAAGTCAAAAATTTCATTGTTGTCAATCATGTATGGACTCCGAATTTTCTTTGTAAACTTATTGATTCCTGAAAAGATGAAAATGGAATATAGCTTGAACTCTGAGTATTTGTGTAGACTCTTAGCAACACAGAATGGAGCTTTAATATAGCTACATGGTTAAATATGGTTACATTTTATGTGTCCCTTATCTGAAAAATCCCAATTCTTCAAAATTGGAATTTTTTTGAGCACCGAACCGATGATGCAATTGGAAAATTTCACACCTGACCACATGTGACAAGTTGCAGCCAGAACACAGGCGCACAACAGACAGTTTATTCAGCATCTGCAATGATGTACATTAATGGTTCAATGTACACAAACTTTGTTTCATGCACAAAATTGTAAAAAATATTGCATAAAATTACCTTAAGGCTATGTTTATAAGATGTATATGAAACATAAATACAATTCGTGTCTGGGTCCCATCCCCAAGATATCTCATTATGTATATGCAAATATCACAAAATCCGAAAAAATAGCAAGCATTTCGGATAACGGATACTCAACCTGTAATTGTTTTTCCAAGTAAGATTTATATAGGACTATATAATATGAGATATAACATACAAATATAAAGAATACATTATAGTAAAATATAACCCAGATATACTACATGAAATAAGAGTTGACCAGCAATGAGTCCAAGGGGACTGTATCATCTAAACATTGTTTTTACTGTGAATGTAGAGCATACAAAATTATGGAAAATTATCTATACATTGTATTAGCAAAATTGCAAACACATTAGGAGAAAAAAATTTGTTTTAAATGTGTCTGGGGAGTCTGCTTCATATGACATCACCTGTGGTCCGGTATGCAAATAACACATTTTCCATTGAAAAGCAGTTCATTTGCTTACAACGGTATAGGTGATGTCATAGGTAGGAGACTCCAAAGACACATTTAAAACACATTTGTATCCTAATTTAGGAATTTGTTTGCAGTTTTGCTAATACAATGTATAGATCATTTTCAATCATTTTGTAGGCTCTACATTCACAGTAAAAACAATATTTGGGTGATACAGTCCCTTCAATACTTATGGTAAAATTTAAAAAACTGAAAAGGGTTTTGGCTGTCTGTCACCTTCTAATGCTCAGGTGTTTTTTTCTTTTCAAAAATGGTGTACACTAATTATACGGATATGACCTAATGCTTTTCAGCTCATAGAAATGTGATTTTATGTGATTTTAAAGTTGGAGTTTGATATTAATTGGTTTTAGTTGGAAATGTATTTTTACACACGTGTACAGGTATGGCATATTTTACATTTTTGTATGATTTTCGTGTTGCGATCTGTAATTATTTTAATATGAAGACTTTTTCCTCACAGGTAATGAATGAATGAAGGTTTATAATTTGTTTTTAACCCCATGAAGAAATATGCCTTTATTACAGTTTCTTGTGTCCCCTGAGAGAGGGACTTTGTTCCTTTCCTTTGAGGGGGGGGGGGGGGGGGGGTTTACTGTGATGAAGCCATGTTTACTGCTTATCAAATACTACCAATTTTTGATCGTATCATGTCTCTTTTGGGAATTCTCCACAAAGCTTTTTAAATGACTGAATAAAAAAAAAATATTACTATTTTACTAGCTGGGTAGCAACCAGACACGGTTTATGTAAACTACTATGGGTCAATTACCATAAAGTATCCAAACAGGCATACGAGATTTGCAGCTTTGTAACTATAGTGTATTACTGGCATGGACGGCTCTTTGCATTTGCTGATTAAGGGTTATAATATTTAAAGCAATGGTATTGTTGGTTTTAATATCCATGCAGTCAAAATATAATTGTCAAATCATCATGTAGCAGAAAACTTGGCCTTGATGTCTGTACTTTGGCAGAAGTGTTCTCAGCTGGGAGATCTCTGAGCAGACCTTTGTATCTAATAATTGGAATGCCAACACTTGCTCCAATCTCTTTAGTGCTAGGGTAGCATGTCATATAGTCACAGCACAGCATAAACTGGCCTTGGAGGGGCACAGATCTATGGGCTGTTTATTGTACCAAATATGTTTCAAAACTCTTATTATACTACAGCTCATAACAATCCAGTATGCACAAGTGTATTTCTATTTATTAATGTTAACTGATCATAGATAATGCCATCAGTTGACACAATAATAAAATGTAACATGGAAAATCATCATCTGTGGAATATGGAATGTTATATATAATAAGGTGCTCATAACCAAAAATATACATTTGAATTAATTAAAAATATAAATCTGTACTTCTTAATTTCCTTTCATGCATATGTTGTATTGCAGGCCTGAAGTAGAATTTAGGGAAAAGGGTAAAAGCTCTCCACCGATGGGAGATACATCTCGTATTTATTATAGTGTATGTAATACACAGCTATAGATAACAGCTACGTCATTATTAGAATGCCAACAAGTCAGCTAGTCTCACTGATTTCAAATGTACTGGGGAAAAGGTATTCCATATTAAATCTATTTCCCTTAAACATTAAATAGAAGAAGAGAGCAGAATAAATCTAAATTTTAAAGATCCAATGCAGCCTGTAAAGATAATTTTTTAACCAGTGATATAATTCTAATTACTCCTTCTTGTCATGACTTCAGCACAAAACATAAAACTTGTGCATAAACATTTTACAAGTCTAATAATGTATTATTATATCACTGATGTCAAGTGGTATTCCGCAGACCGGATGTGGATTTAAAGGATTTGTGTGCGACCCCCTCATCTGATTGTATAATCTAGATAACAGGCCTGTAAAAGATGGAGATGTCTCCCTGCTATATGTTTAGATTATTTTGCTGAATTTTTCAGGTCTAAGAGGAAAAAAAAAATCATGTTGGGGATACACTGAAAAAGTTATCTGGCTTTGTCACTCAGCGATACTTTCCTTGATCACAAACTCTGCAGATAAAATAATGATCGAATAACTCTTCCCCTTAGGAAATGCTTACATCAGGATTGTTCCAATAGTTTAGCAAATGGTTTACGTACCCCACGCAAGGACGATGTATCTGAGCGGTATAAAATATAGCACTGCTGTAAGGAGGCAAAGGGCGATGATTGCCAGCCAGGTTAGGAATGGGACTGTCCAGTTGAATGTGCTGCATGAAAAATTAAGATGAGTCAGAAACTCAATTATCTCATATTTCTAATAAAAGACATAACAAATAAAGTGAAGGCTTCTAAACGAGACATACAACTCTTCATCATATCCTCCCGAGACTGCACAAGAGGAAATACAGAGATAAATGATGCCAAATAAATTGTATCTTAACAACATTAAAGACAATGGGACACATGCATCATAGCTTAATAACTCTCTTACAAGGAATAATAGAAAGGAAACTGACTGAACAGCAGCACAAATTAAACCATTTTCATAAAGGTCTTCATACAAAGGTAGCAAGGAATGAAAATGGGTATAGACATTTAATCAGTAGCGATCTCAATATTTGCTGTGAAATATCTTACATAGATAACCTTACAAACACTGATAATACTCCTTTATGTCAGTGCTGTAGTAGTGGGATGGGCTAATTCTGAAATCATATGGCAATACTTACTATTAAACTAATGATGTAATACAGCAGAAACTATGAGTTTTCTTAAACAGGTTAATGAAAGACTTAAGGACACATCTGAGCATCGGGGCTTTCAGTAGGGCTACTCTGTTTTACAAACCATCATTACATAGAAGTACAGGTGGTTGGAACGCATTTTTTACTGCTTTTTAAATCAATATCTTTTAGAATAGCATTGACCATAATACCCAGAAGCTTTCCCTGACGGTTTTATCTGGCAGGCCAGTCAGAAATGAAACCAGGCCCTCATTATATCTCTGTCAGGGAATTTAGTTGATTATATTTTTTATAACAATGGGTACTAAGCTAAAAACTTACCGTCATAAACCAGTAAGTGAGACATAACTGAGTTTGAAGGTTGGTAGGGCAACATAACTGAATGTAATATTAGTAGCGTTAGCTATGTAAATTATGATTTGGTGCAGGTATGTGAAGGACATATGGATATTTATTAGGGACCAATGAGAGGTGCATGGGTTGGAAGAACATGGAGACTGAATACTCACTTCTTTATTCTCTCACCAATGGAAGCTACTTCATCAAGAACATTTTGCACACTGACACACACTTCCTGGATGGCATAGAGTTTATTCATAAAACCTTTCTTCTCACTGTCCTAAGTAGAAAAGGTGGGAAAACGGTGACAAACTGGATTATTTTACCACCCAATATACACTAGGTTTTGCAGTGAATCCTTTGCAATGCACAAATAGTAAATGCATTAGTACATATGGAAAATACAGTACCCTTCATTATTTGAAAGAGAAGTGCTACACACTGCTGGGCTGGTTGGAGAGGTCTCACAAACCAGCCTAGCTTTATATGGAAAAATAGTAATAGTGCCCAAGTACCCCCTACCCTTTCATTATCCATGCATTTATCCAGGAGAATTATCTCATTCAAGGTTATTGGTCAAGTTAAACAACCCAACTGAAAATTGAGCTACAAAAAAGTACTCAATGGTCAGATAATAATAAAAACAACAAACGTATATATCAAAAATGGTTTGTTATGATAACCTCTTGTCTCAAGTACATCCTGGGCATATTTCTATTACCCGATTTTATGGTACTCATTTAATCTACCTCAAAAGGATGAAGGGCTGTGGTGACTTTGCAGGTATTTGAATGTGCAACCCTGAAGGTTGAACATATGATACAGATGTACTGCCATTTACATCTAATTGACTTATTTGACTTGGGATTATAAACTAGTGTTCATCCAATAAATGACAAACGGATAGAATTGACTAACGGGAATCTGAACCCGAATGAGAATATATTTCATATGAACATCTTGTACTCTCTTCAATGGAAACCATAAAGTCATGGGTTGATTCACCTCTCACCAGATACTTAATCACACCTGATTTTCTTGAAACCTTACCGTGTGGCCAATAATATGTGGATTTCGCGTGTTAGCAAATTGTATCTAACACCTTAAAAAAGTCTAATAAATAAAAACAAGTTAGAGTTAAAATAAAATCCTATTTTGACTAACTGAGAATTTGATTGTAAAGTTTCAACACCACGATATTTTGTCCCTTCCCCATGCATTAAGAAGAGGCTAAAGGAAATCTTCCATATTATGCATGCCTAATACATAGCTTAAGAAAAAAGGAAGAGAGAAAATGATACCCTTGAACTGTCCTTGTTTCCTGTACCTTTCTGTATTTCCAGGGATAACACAGTAATATACTTTGTAACAATTAAAATGTTTATTTTCTTTCACTACCTCTTTTATATAATAGTACTTGTTCATTCCTATTGTCTCTGAATATTGAGCTGATTATACTTACCACTTGCATTTAACCCATGCGTACTTTATTTACTGGTTTATCCAAGAAAAACATGGACAAAGCAGGTCAAAGAGACAAGAGGCAGCAGTGCTTTCTTAAACCAGTTCCATATGTCCCGCAAACCATTTACTGTTTTTTTTTTTATTTCCTCCACTTTTTTGTGAAAATAATCTATGCAAGGGAAAAGCTATCCTTATTTTCCCAGCGCTGTATTGTGTTAGCAAATGGAACATGTGAAGTACCTTCAGCCAAGCAAGAACCTTAATAATCTGATCTTCAAACACTACTGGTATTTCCTTTCCCAACCAAGATGGGCTGAGACTGGAATCAATTTAATCATTTATTAGACTGAAGTTGCCAAGAATCTGGAATTAATCACTGCTTAGGTACAAGGTACAAATTACATGACACATGAGCTCCTTTTAGCATCTAATTTTTTTTATTATTTTTGTACGCATGAGGATAATATATAGAAGTGTACGTTATGATCTTCGTTCTTGGTGCAAAGTAAACAACATTTAAAAATAAAACAGGTAAAACAGCACTTTCTCATTTAAGTAACTGTGTCATTATTTTCTATATAGTTCATTTTGGATGAAGGCAATTTGTTTTGTTTTTTTGTTTTTTTAAATCTTCTAAAACCATAATTTTTGATTACATTACATTACATTAACATTTATTTGTACAGCGCCACCAATTCTCGTAGCGCTTGGTACAGAGCATAGAAGGGAACTACATACTAAGTTAGACAAACTAGAACAGACTGGTACATGAGGTAGAGAACCCTGCTCGTAAGCTTACAATCTAGAGGTTATGCATTGAATAGGGTTTAAATGATATAGTCATTATAGTCTATCACATATCTCAACCTGTTTTTTGAGTAGTCCTTCATACTTTCCAACATGCTCCATCCGAGATTCCAAGTCTGGAGGCGTGGCATGGGAGGAGGAGTGTCAGCAAATGCACAATATTCGTTCTACCGGGAAAATCATGACTGTCCTGCGTAAATCAGTTTGGTACTTAATAAACCCAGAGGACTAGAAAGAGCATTTGACTGAGGATAATTTGACAAGAAAATGGGTGAAGAGCAATAATGCATTGCCATCGTTGTCTTTCTATTAACTATTAAACCTATGTCATTTGACAAATAACATTAGATATGATTATCCCATAAGGAACCATTCTGCAACAAGCCCTTTTAATGGGGAAGATCCACCTAGCTTATTTTGTGTATATTGTACATTTTTTAACTTTAAATGACCGTCTGAGCAATCAATAATTGCCTCCGGTGATGAAACAGTGTTTCCATAAGGAGGCATCATGCAACACCATGAACATGCAATCACCACTTCTGTCGCTCTGTTGTAGTTTCTAGACTGCCTAACTATAGTTAGGGTTGAGACGTTGGGTTAGAGTTACAGTTCTAGTTAGGGTTAGAGCTATGTTAGGATTAGAATTATGGTTAAGTTGGTAATCAGGGTTGGGGTAAAAGGTCACTGTAGGGGAAAATTGTAGGAGAAAATGCTACTTTAGGTTATTGCCCTATATCTTGCAAAAAATGAAAATATGGTATATTTCAGTTTTCAGGACAAATATTAGAAACTAGGTGGTCTGTTTTATGACTTTTATGAAATCTATTACAAAAGTCATATTTTATGATTTTGTTCTCTAAAGCAAGTTATAAAATATAACGAAAATTAAGGTACCTAAAGAAAGCGTTTGTTAAGTATAGAGTATGTGTGAGTACACTAAATAAGAAAAATTCAAATCACAGCTAAACACAAAAAATGCAGTAAGGTGTTAATTTACACTATATAGACAAAAGTATTGGAGCACACCACGTAATTATTTAATTCATTGCCACAGGTATTTAAAATCAAGCACCTAGCCATGCAGTTTGAATTTACAAACATTTGTGGGCGGAAAATGGGTCATTTTGTAGAGCGCAGAGCTTCAAAAGTGGTACTGTGATAGGATGCCACCTTTGCAAAATATTTACAAGTCACAAAATATTTTCACAACTGGAAAAATGCACACTAAATAAACATAAACCTCAAGGGTTACCTATCCCCCCACCCCCCCACTGAGCTTGTTTAGTGCATGCTCTCTTATAAGTGGAACTCCTTCAAAAGAGAAGCTCAATGCAGTACAGCCCCTGCCACGTTGATTAGTGATAATTAATATTCATTCCAGAAGCTGATAAAACAAAATGTGTATGACCAGATAGAAAATGATACAAACTCCTTTCTGTCCCTTTTCTTTAAATATACTTGCACCTTTCTTTAGCTGAATTAATTTGATTTTACCCTTCCATGACCTTGTTTCATCTTGTATTGAGTTCATTGAGTTCTTGTGATAACAGGCCAGATATAGCATACGATCACATCGTGGGTTCTGGATAAGAGCTTGTCCTAATGTTCAAGAGCCACCTAGTGGCAGATATCTTGGCAACTCACTACAAAGAAGTTAATTAAGATATTTTGGCTCAGTGTGATAACCTCTGATGCTGCCGTTTATGAGACATCAAATTAAAACAGGGAGAAGAAAAAGTCTTACAGCTTTACAAGATCACACTAATCTTCTAAATAGGATTGGTTTTCATACGGTTTGAATTGTTCGACTTTAGTTCTGCTGGGAAAGTGGTCCATATTCCCAAAGCTTTAAAGCTTTTTCTCTGGTATTATTTCAGCTTCTTGACAGTTTGTTTTCTTCAGACAGGGAGCTTGAGGAAATGACTATCTAAACATTATTTGTCTCCACATTCCAATGGAAGTGTGTGCATCAGGACATAAAAGATTTTAAATGAAAGTGTCTTCAACATGTTATTCATGGTAAATAAACAGAAAACTCCATGTGAAAGTGCACATCCTGTAAGATCGTAAATACCCATTTTGTTTTTATGGTTTATATCTCAAATTCCAAGACATTCTGTAGCTGTGTGACATTTGTATAATGTGTTCTCAATCCGGTCACTGTGACTGCATGCGGAGTGCTTTGGGGTTAGAAGAGAGATGAAATGCGTCTGACCTGTGTATAGAGGCATCTGTCCACAAATTAGGCATAGGGTTAATGTTATTAAAAGACAATTTGCACCAAGTCAATCCCTTTTTTGTACTGCGGTTCCGTTTGATGGATAATCTTTGAAGCTGTTGTACTTAGAAAACTACCAGCCATGCTATTGCGTTCATAGAAATAACAGTGTCCTGAAGCCAGTTTTCAGTAGCTTGCAGGTATAATACCGGCTGAGTGCCAATCCTTTTTGTACTTTGCCAGTACTCATGATCACCACCAACCATGGTGTCTACTGCCCACAGAGAACAGTGTGAGTGCAGAAGTGAACGAAATAGGGACTACTATTGAATTATAACTTCAAAAAAAAATCTCTCTAATGGGTGATTCAGAGGTTTTGGACAAAAAAGAAAAGGTATAACTCCAATAATGGCAAAGTATGTGCTCAGATGTGGAAATGCATGGCCAACGGCATCCTCAGCTGCAACACACTGAAGTAGCAAGGTCAACCAAATAAGGAATCCACTGTGCTAGATCAGTAGAACATTTCTTTGACTGTATTTCATAAGCAAAATGGACAAAACTTTACCCCAAAGGTGCTTACTCATAGACCTATGAGTAAGAGACAAGTACAGACACGAAACGCATAAGATTGTGTTCTCTGCAACTCAGTGGTTTGGCTCTGATAATGGCCTCTGCAAATCCTTTTACAGCACTTCATTGTCAGGTACACTATGGCACAATAGCATGTGAATATGATTAATATCCATGTAATTTTCATATTATATTTTTATTTTGAATTGTGCTAAATTACTTCTAATACTCATTCGACAAAGGATTAGGACATAAATCTCATACCTAGTCTGACACGACAATCTATTGGGGGCGTCTGGCATTGCCTGCATGACTGCATTGTGCCAACTGTACATTTTGGTGGAGGAGGGATAATGGTATGGAACAGTTTTTCAAGGGTTGGGCTAGGCCCCTTACTTTCAGTGAAGGGAAATCTTAATGCTTCAGCACACCAAGACATTTTGCACAATACTATGCTTCCAACTTTGTCGGAACAGTTTGGGAATGGTCCTTTTCTATTCCAGCAACCAGTCCTCAGAGCAAGGTCCATAAAGACACTGTCAGGCTCCTACCTCTGTGTCCTCCCGTCGGAGGGGTCGCAGGGATGCAACAGCCTCTAATGGGTGCCAGTCATCTTCCTGTGAATCCATGGCTCTGTTCTCCGTGCCCTCGTGTGGGGGAAGAGCTATTGGTCTTGGCGCGATGGCAAAGCTTCCGGAAGGGGCGTGGCTTGTGGCCAAGTATGCCGCACCCTCCTCTGACACCCTCAACCAATGGAGGACATGGAAGGGTGGGAATTGCAACCTCAATGAGCTGATCCAGCCTCACAGCACTATAAAAGCCCCAAGCTTCCTCAACATGGTGCTCAGTTAATGTTCCCTGTACCTTCATGCGCAGTAAGTCCTTGAGCCCTGTTATTCCTGGATTTACCCGTTGCCTGCTGTTGCCCTTTACCTTTGGACTGCCTACTGGATTTACCTTGCCTGTTGTTGCCCTATACCTTTGGATTGTTTACTGGGTTTACCCCTTGCCTGCTGCCTGCCTTTTGACCTTGGATTGTTTACTGGACTTATCTTTTGCCTATTTACCACAGTTAGTCTTTTCCTGTTTTATTCGTTTTGCATCTTGGGTTCCTTTCTAAAATGCGCTAGCTGGATCCTTATAGACATAGTTGGATAACTTTAGTGTGGAAGAACTTGACTGGCCCCCACACAGAACCCTGATTGCAAAGGTAGGCCTTCTCGTCCAACATCAGTGCGTGACCTCACAAATGGTCTACTGGATGAATGAGCAACAATTCTCACAGACATACTCCAAAATCTTGTGGAAAGCCTTCCGAAAAGAGTGGATCAGCTACATGTTAATGTCTATGTATTTAGAAAGCAATTCACAAAAGTCCCTGTTGCATAGTAAACAATGCAAACAGAGGTGTTAAAAAAAAGCTCACATTTTATATATATATATATATATATATATATATATATATATATATATTTATCATAGCTTAATAGCTATTAGTGTGATGTAAAAGAGGTCAAGTAATAACTGCTTAATTCCTAAAATTTTAATTTGGAATGGGAAAGAACAAATCAGCAGCTTTCGAGATCTGTGAGCAAACTGTGTAGTGTTGCCTGGTCACGTGATACGGCGGCAGCTGAGGAGTCTGAGAGGGACTGCTCAAAAGAAAAAGAGAAAGTGTTTGATTTGCAGATTTGACAATCTCTCACAATAATTTAACACAGCCAGTCAGGGCTTGGAAAAAAAAGGGGGTCATTGTTCAGTTAAACCCCGCTGTCAGTTTCAGCTGCAATGAGCGTCTATTCTGAACAGGAGAGCTTTTTTTATTATTAAGTTCTGCAGGATACTTGTAAACTTAAAAGGTGAGCGACAATTAGGTTTTCTATTCTCACAAATCCTGGCATTGTCAAAGATTTGTCCTCGTGGCCCTGTTCGCCCCCTGGTACTAGGCTCTTTTGAAGCCATTATTACCATAGATGAGCTCTGAGAGATAAGAGGTCACTATGCAAGTTTTTTTGAAGACAAAAATACTCTTGGAGGCTTTCTTTCTACTTGAAAGTTTTTTCTTCTTCCGACATTTATTCCATATTACTTGGGACTAGCCACAAAGGCACTGTCAAAATGTACGCAGTCCACATGATAGACATCTCATCACCGCTCCATTGTTATATGTGGATAAGTATTACACCTGAGCAGTGCATGACTCTTTTTCCATCCGCTTTATCATTTATGTGCCAAAGGAGCAAGCAAGGCGTTTTAAACCTAGCTGACCTTTGAAGTGTCAGAAAGTTGATGAAAAGCTTACTTTGAAGCACAGGCTTAAAGGAGCATTTTCAATCCCCTGAATTAAATGAATTGATGCTCTTAAATCACACACATGCCGGGCAAAGTGTAATAAATATGCCTTATTATATAAGCACATATTATGGTATGCCAAGATAAATACATATAGGTCCAGAGCTAATGCGAATCGGTGAAGGCATCACAAGTCCTATGACTGTATGCAACACACACAAGATGCTTCAGCTTGCTCTTCATCAAAATAAAGGAAATATGTTTCTTTTCTATTTTTTAATAATGTATTTTATAAAATGTTTGTGTACTACAATTGAATATCATATCACTTATAATAATAATACATATGCTTACAAGTACAAATTACATTTAAACATGTGGTGTTTTGAACCCAAAGTAAGAAAGTGGGACCTTTCACTTCTTAACGCCTATTTTAGGTCAACTTGTGTCCTCCATAGTGCTTCCTGGCTCTCTCATTAAAAAATACAGTATAAACATGCAAAAAGTGAGCTCTAGACATTACATTACATTACCATTTATTTATATAGAGCCAACAATTTACGTAGCGCTAGGTACAGAGAATAGAAGGGAACAACATACTAAGACAAACTAGAACAGACTAGAGGGAATGGGGTACACGAAACACATAAGGGAGCGAAGAGGACAGAGGGAAGGTAGTTGTAGTAACAGTTATGTGGAATGTTGGCAGTAGGTGGGTTTGGCCAGAAATTAATTGTGTGCATTTTAGCTGGATCAGTTGTAAGCTACCTGATATTAACAGTGATTTAGGACAGCGAGAACTAGATGAGATTAGCAAGAGGTCAACTGGTATTCTAGTGGGATGGGTAGTAAGCTTCATTAAAAGGGATGAGTTTTTTAAAGTTTGAAAAGGAAGGAGAGAGCTGGATATCGACCATGCTATTGTAGCCATAGACTACAATTTTTTTTTACTGGCCTGCCAGTAACATACCAGCTGGGTGTCAACACTACATGTGACTACTACTATTTGGCTCCTCTGAGATTTGAAACCCATTCTTAACTACATAAGACAAATAGTATATCACTTAGTAAAGTCAAACAATAACAATAACAATTATAATAATAATAATCATAATATGTTAAAAAGGCTTTATCATATTTTATGATGCTATACATATGCATGCTGGATTATTTTCAAGCCTTACTTGAACATTAACATTTAGAAATGCCCTTTTAAAGTACTTGTACTCCCTCCTTCTACAATCCTGTTTACGTGGCTTTATAAATAACTGTATTACTAGTAGACTGATTATTCGTAGCGTGAAAATTTCATTTTAGTACAACTAACGTCATGCTTATCGAACAGTCCAGTTTACAAATGATACATATATAGGTTTATTGGCACAATTAATAAAACAAATAAAAATGATAAAGAATGACATGTATCATTCTGACAGCATACGCTGGACTGTTACCATCTCTTAGACAGCTGTAGTAACATAGCAATGTGATCCTATAAATAAACCTGTAAACTAATTATCAGGTTGGCAATGGAAGAATAAAATAAGCCTGGGACAGGAGTGCCAAATCTATAAAAATATTTAAAAAAATCCCCCAAAACATTCCGTTTAGTTTTGGAAATATTGCTCCATTCAGATTAATTCATCAGTGAGTCGACTATCCCATAATAGGATCTGAATGTATGTAACCAAGGGCACCGAGCCTGGCAAATCTCTAGCACGCTCAACAGTAAATTACCATGAATTCAAATCATCTTTATTAGTGTAACCCCCTCAGCCATTGGCAGGAGAGTTACATTGGCACCACCGAGCACCATCTGGCACCATTGAGCACCACTCTGCAGTGTCACTCAGGGATGAGTGATTGGATGAATCTGGTATGAGTTCACTACATATGCCCGGTGGAGAATGCAGGCAAATAAAGCTAGGTAATGAGCCTTAACTCCTTATGGGAGCGAATGACGGGCAATGCCGTCATAACTATCTAAAGACCTATTGCGACATGGAATGCTCATAGCTCTATAGTGCTGATGGCAAATAACCATGACAGTCTCTGCTGGCTTAGAGACTTGAAAGACCAGACTGTGAATCTGGCAAGGATAATGTATTAGTCCTTAAGGGTTAACGTGTATAAATGCAGGGAAACAGCTTCACTTAAACAATCTAACGATTACACAGAGCATACACTGCTGAGATATATACATTGCAGTAGGCAGATATACAAAACAACACTAATTAAAACACTTATGGAGTACGTCATCACTGCGAAGGACGCTATCCATATGATGTAGTTCTATATGATCCTATACACTCCTAATTAACCTGCTATTTATACTTTCATATCACGGTGCAATTGTCACACTTTCATTCTCACTTCTTCCTTCTATACCAACCTTTTAAAATGATCCTTTATCACATTAATAGTTATTTTTTATCTGAATATTCTTATTTCTAGTGAGAATATATAGATATGATTTTTCAATTCAATGATACTATTTACATCTGGAAGAACAGAACTGGAATGTCTATATTCCTAACAGGAAAAAATGATGTTATTACATGGCAGAAATTCAGGTTTCTGGGGTTGGTTTTTGCTGTGACAGTGTCGTTTTTTTGGGTCCTGCTCGCTTGCTGCCTGTGCACAGTGTATTGCACTGAGCATTGACAGCATTGTGGTTAAACTGTATATCTCTGAAACACTGAAGGAATGCGCTCCATACACCAGGTAATGTTGCTCACACACATCTTGGCATTAGTAATAACCTGGCATTACATGATGGGAATATTGCTGATATGGTTTTACTTTTGGCAATATATACAATTTGCCTGCAATTCTATCAATACCATGCTGAATGCGCTTTCAGTGCCAAGAGATCAGGTGCTCACCGCCTTTAGAAGGATTCCATCACCTACATATTGCTTATATTTTAATGTATGATCTATACTTTGTCCAAACAGAATTGCAAACAAAGGCATCAATTAAGAGAAACTGACATCAGTGGTGCCTTGATATGCAAATTTCACACTCCCCATTAAAATGCTGGTTAATTTGCATATTATGATGTCATAAAAAGGAGACACCACAGACACATGTAAAACGCATTATTCTCTTATTCAATACCCTTTCTTGCTATTCTCTTAGCACAATTCACATATTATTTAGATTTAGTTTTAATTTGCTTTATTCACAGTGTAAATGTTTGGGCGACAGACTCCGTTTAAACCTAGCAAAGGGTTAAGCGCGACACCATCCATTCGTATCTTTGTAGCTTCATCGGCGTGGTTATATAAGTCTACCACATTTATGTTCAAATTCGCATCACACTGAGAGATCAATTGGGCTGCTCGGAGAAGCGATGGTCTTCAAAGTGGATTAAGATGCTCGGCTCACAGCTTGCTAACTGCAACCTTTTTTCTCTCCCTTGTTTAACGATCACTTCCATTTCCTAGGTTGGGCAACAACAATAAAAGAAAAAAAGTACTTTTCCTATAATTGCGTTCTACTGTGTCTGCTGCCAGCACAATGTATAACTATGTTATCGATAACGGTATATTCAGCCACAAGCATATTGACTGTAACTTTTCCTTGTCAAATAGGCAAAGATATTTAAATTATTTAGCTAAGCACAAAACATGCTGTCAGAGCCTCTCTCTTCGCGGGATCAATATAAATATCTTTCTTTTAGGCACTTCACAGTTCTTGACATTAACATGAATAATAAAATTATTCCTGACATAAGGATAGCATCTGTAATGAGGAATCGTCGTGCTTTCCAGGTCACCGTCATTAGAACACAGTAGGTTACATGACTGAGAGATGAAGGGACAGAGCTCCCTATAGATATCATAATTTTACATTATAAATCCCCCCTCTCATCCAGAACTAGGTCACAAGGGCTGCATGATCTACCTTCGTTAAACGTGAAAATACTCCTAAAAAGAAAAAATCCCCCCGTCGCCAGACACTGTGTACACATTCAATAACAGTTCTCCTCTCCAGCTCTTGGCAGAACATTTTTGTATTTATTGTGCAGTAAATAAAGCTTAAATGCTTTGTAGCCCTGGTTGCAATCTATCTACCCATTCACAGCCCAATAACAGCAGGGAATAAAAGCTGCCATCATCTAATGTCTTTTTCCTCCTCTGTGTGCCTCTTTTCCCAAGATTTCATTATTTTTCTACTGGATCTGCGTGCACTGTCATATCTAGGGCACAGCAATACTAAATAAATAGGGAGATATGATTCTGCTGTACTTTATCATGAGAAAAAATGGTTTCATCGGAAACAATAGCACGGAGGCTGAAAGGTGGATTTGAGAATACGATGCTATTCAAACCGCTTCTAAAAGAAAAAGCCAAATCTGGAGCCGAAAATGTAACCTCCCTCTTGGAAAATGATCTGCACTTTCCCATTTCTGACAGCTGGAGATTACATACAGTAACACTTCAGAGACGTTCTAGTTTGTCACAGACTGGATACTACATAGATTCCCATACTGCTAAACCAATCATAGACTTTTCAAACAGCATTTAAAAGCAGCCTGCCACTCAGGCATCTGTTCTGAGCATTGTCTGGAACGCTCGTGTTAAATATTTGCTACAATTCTGCATTCGTGAGCAGGTTTATTTCTACCTAGATTTGTTGAAAACAAACGATTATTTTAGAAACATATTTTCCTGTGGTATAATAAGATACTGTAACGTTGAATGCTTATTAGAATGCATCCATCACCTTTCTGACACTCAGAGAGTTAAAGTTACCCATGCCTTTAGGACCCTAATCCCACTGCCATGGCTTCAACCTCGTGTCCTGATACTTTGGGAATTTACCCATCTTACTTCAAGCAATTGGGAATGAATAGGGATACTAATTGGTTTTAATAATAGTGCAATGATTTAGACAGGTAATGGGGTGGAAGGTAGGAGGGAAACAGGATGTGAAGCATAAAGAAAAACTGGACAGGGATTAAGAGATAAACAAAATGGAGGAGGGTGGTCGTGAAAGGTACATGGATGGGAATTGGATGGAAACATAGGGGGAGGGGAGAGATGGAAATGTGAGGGGATGATGGATGGGTAAATGTAAGGGCAGGGGAAGTGGAAGGGAAATGTTAGGGTGAGTGATGTGGACATAGTTCTCTTTCTACCCTCCACCTATGCCTCTTACTGTTTCATTCCTGTTGCCAGGTTAACACTTTCTCTGCCATCTCTGCCTTCTACAACATGATAATAATGCCACCTAAGTAGCAAAGGTGAAAAGAAGACTAAAAAAAACGTACCAGAGGTTTTACTCCATTCTTCTATAACTCATTTCCAGAATTACCACCTGCAATGCTCTGAGATTCTCCATCAATTTGTACTTATATTTAATTTGTATACTCATTTTGCATATTACAACCTCTGACAGTCCTAGATAGGGTTAATGATTGCTTTTTGCATTAGATCTCAAGTGGAAGGGCTGATTGGTGCTCCACAGGAATGAGATCCACGTGGCATACAGAATTGGATAATGTCAGCTTTCCCCTTTTTTTTGTGCAGCTGTAAGATTGATGGGCTGCCTGCAAATAACTGTTAAAGGGGAACTATTATGAAAAATATTTTCCAGTTACAACAATGTAGAGGTCACATATCATTAAATTATGAAGACAATATGATTCATCTCGTCCAAGTTGTCTGTGTTGTTTATTTTGCTTTCACGCTGGCTAAATAGAGCTCAGTCTTGGTTTATGGATTTCATCCTGTAGAGCTCTATAAACAGTTATCAAGTGAAATGGAATGATCAATTAATTCAAAGAGATGATTAGACAATTATTTACAACAAGCAGTCAGGCAAAATTAGAATTACTTTTCTTGGCATGGTGGAAAACTTAAATAGATCTAAACACAATTAATTTGCAATGCAAATCATATGCAATACGTCATCATTATGAATTACTATAAAAATGTGACATTTATATTCCTCCAAAAATCATTTCACAATACTCAAGATTGCTTTACGTTGAAAATAAATAAATCAAAAAAGAATTAAAGGAAAATTCTGCATAGTGTCCCTTTAAAGTAAGGATCTGCAAAGATAGGCTATGCGAAATCGATGCCCAGAAGCAAATTTTAAGATTAAAGTTTGATGGAAAAAATGTATGTGTTTATAAAAAATAGCACTGCAATTGTGATTAATTAAAATATAACGTCTGCTGTGAATTAATGAGGTCATTCTATTTGTTCATATATTCTATGGAGCAGAGAGGTCACAATCCGGGCAAGAGCCTAGATTGGATTTCCATTCCCCTTTGCTTAAAAATACATTTTTAAAGTCTATTTTTTAATATTATCTTATTAAACACTTTCACAGGTTTACTGTTAAGTCATAACCTCCGGCACTGCGTCTACCAAAGAATACAAATCTTGTGCACTATTGCAAATCCGCAAGTTATCTGTTTATTTTCTGGCTCACCCAGCTATCACTAACGCGATTTAAATATCAATGTGAAATGTGGGAAAATAACATTTTAATTCAACTGCTACTGTGTGTCATGCAAAGTTCAAAGTTCAAGATGGCTGTACCAAGCTTCTGTGACTAGGGCTGCAAAACAATGGCATTGTATTACAAATAATCTAAACATTATTTATTGTACTGGATAGAACATTGAGCTCCAATGTATTATACCGGAATAAAAGTAATTCTTATTACACCAACAGCACTTCAATGTTATTGAGTATTTTATGGCAATAATAATTTTGCTTATAATTGGTGCATATAACTAGGGGGAGGCTCAAAGGCAGGGTTCTACTTAAGCAGGGTGCTTTAGAGATCTCCTCTTTTGGTCCATATTAAAATAGCTGTTTTTTTTTGGCCCGAGAATTGGTACCCACCTAGCCTATAATTATTATTGCATTACCCTACTTCACAGCTTAAGGGATGGAAAAAGAACAAACATTATGTCCTTATTATTACAAATTCATTGTGAGGACTATCATGGTTAACTTTATGATCCAACTTCCATGCATAATGGGAGATACAGGATGCATTGGATTTTAATTTTAAAGGACAACTGTTGCCAAGAATTAAGTTATGTTAATTTAAATAGAAAAAGTTTAATGGAAGAATACAAATAAAATACTGTATAAAGCACTATTTGCTCCATAGCGTAAAAGGCAGACATCAAAGCCAGATGAAAGATGATCTGACCCAAGATTCTAAACAACATGTCTACCTCTTGACAGAGCTATTGCCAGTAAATCCCCAGCATACAAACCTATAGCATGTGCAGTACCATAATTACTGCACTATCAGGGACCCTCCATCCAAGCATACACCTCCGTGCCTCTGGATTAAATAGCTATCACTGCTGGGGTGATGTCAGTGCAAAATCACAGGACATGACTATACGTTAAAAAGGACCCGAGTACTTCATACAGTGCTTAGTAGTTCCGTGTTACAGTCTCCTTGAACGTATTTATTCTGTGTCCATCCCATATAGAGGTCATCCGAAATCTGACTACTCAATATCATTTCAGGAATCAGCAACCAAACCATCGGAAGCATTCAGAGTGCGCCAATTTTGCTATGAAAACGCTATATTTTAGCCCATATCACCCTCGAACATGCCCCGTATTTGGAAAACATACACGAAATTCACAGATATTAATTTTTCCAGATTTTAGTTGGAGAATAGAATTGAAAACTCTAAAAGTAAACAAATTATAAAAACAAAAATAAAAACATACAATTATAATATATTGATATTATATATTATAATCGTATATTTGCATTAATATAAGCATTTTTAATTTTTTTATATACGGTTATTTTATATTATGTAATGTTCATTTACTTTATTTTAATTTATTTAATGTACCTTGTGATTTTTTTAAAAAATATTATTTTTAATGATCTGTTATTTATTACACTTAGGCTATATCCGTAATAGTTGATGCTCTCCCGAAATGCCCCCAAAATAAACCAACGTTCTCCCTATAGTAGGCTATGGGGTGGACCAAGGCTACCTCTACGTTTTGGTGCATTTCAGCTGGTTTTGTTGTAGGGAGATATTTGTGTGGAATCTGCATGATGGTTACAGAAATTACAGCTCAAAATAGACTGGAGGAAAGAAATAGAGAGTAAGGTGTGTAAAAGAGAAGGAGGAGGATGTGGGGTCAAAACAGAACTAAGGACAACGAGTTTGGTTTGGTACTAAGTTGGGGAGTTTAAAAGTGTAGGGTGTAAGCAGATAGTAAAGGAGATTGATGGCTGTGGGGTCCTCACTATATTTTAACCCTGCTGCTATAAAATAAACTACTGGCATTTCCATAGATTGAAGGTGATTATTGATCTGAGGCCTAAGGATTACCTACAGCAGGCATCCCTCCAGGTCTCCATACACTCCAACTCCCAGCAGCAGTCTATGGCCTATCAAAAGTACAAGGAAATCTGAAACCATGGGGTTTGAGTGAAAAACAAAAATTGCAGCAGAAAACTAGTAAAGAGAAACTATTTGTTATGTATTACAATCCTCTGAAATCCATTTTATTTAAAGGTGTGGCTATCAGTTACGCAGCTTTCCCCTCCTCAGTTACAAGCGTCTCACATGCCAGCTCACGTTTAAGCTGGACTTGCTATCGGAAAATGAAGCCAAAGCCAGGTTGGGGTCATGAACAGCTGGTTTGGTTTCTGGCTTGAGTTTTCTCATTTCCGTGATGTTTAGCTGATAGGTGGCATGGGCAATGGGAACAAAGCCAGAAAACTTCAGCTTGGCGGGTAGGCAGAGAATTTGATGTGCTGGTCATCCTAACAAGCGACAATAGAGCAGCTGTGAGGCTATGTCTGAAGCATAAGCTGATCTTTACCTCTCCTGTTTAACTGATATTATAATACCAGAGAACACTTTGTGAATACAGTTACACGAGATCCACAGATCGGGAATAGGCAATACATAATGCAGCTGTTTCTGGGCTTTAACTTCCACCAGAGTAATCTTTAATGGTTAATAAGTCCCTAGTACACCCCCTGTACACCTATTTCAGGGAAGCTTTATGACATTCACACACCAAACTACCAGCGATGGGCTGAAGAGAGTGTGCAGGATGCACCTAGGCACATTCAAGATACAAAGTACCTAATGGTTAAGCAAGCTATGGAAGTTTTACCCTAAAGAAAGGAAGATTCATAAAATAATTGTAAACAATAATATAATAATGTATGTATAATTTACAAAACATTTAATGAGTGTTAAATACCTTTGAGATCGATTGGTACTATTTTTGTACTGCCGATTGTATAGATGTAAAATATAGGCAAAAAAAAAAAGAGAGAGGCGCTCTCAGGATGAAAAATGATTTAAGGTATTTTTATTTCAGCAAAAACAATAAAGTGCAAAAAATATAAAAATTGCGTGGCAGTTTGGAGACCTAGTAAGCCAGCTGCCTCACGCATTTCGCGATTAGAGGCGTTTAATCATAGGCATCATGGTCTCTAGGAGGTGGCAGCTCCGGTCTTTGGGAGGTGTGTATTTAATTTGGCCCCTATATATTCCAGTTTTGTACAATAGTCTCTTGTAGTCTCACAGTCTATGGGCCTCTGTTATGTAGATCTGGTCCTAAGTACAAGACCAAACTAAGGTTCACCACATGCTCACGCTACCCCATCTGTCTTCTGCACGTGGTATTTTCTCCGTTTGAAGATAATTGTGCATGCAAAGTGTAAATGTAGTGGTTATCACTGTAAAGGGGTTAAAGAATAGTAGAATGTTTATATCACCGTTTGAAAATGAACGTAACATTGGTGTGTTTTAAAGGCCCGCCTGTATAATAAGAGAATCCGAGGGATCAGTGGAGTTGTTCTAACATGTCCTGTGAGAAGATAAGTCAGTCTTTCTTATTAAATTGCTGCTGACATAATTGTGGTTGAATGGTGATATGATTTGATATCACATGGTGCAAGAGGTGACAGATATTCACTAATGCAAGCCATTAGAAAAAGGAATGGATGTCATTTGAGGAGTCGGATTCAAAAAACTGTGTGACTCTGAGGTCAACCTATTTGAAAGAAAACTGACTTATTCGTCTACACCAAAGCTTTAAGTACCACAACAAGCAAAGCTAACAAACTCAGTATTAGGTTACTGAGGAAGACAATCAATAAAGCTTTCTATTATCAAAACACTACAGCCGTATGTTCATCTGTCATGTTCCGAGGCATTCCAACACATTCTACATTTACTGATTACACAGGTGATAATGAAACTAGTCTGCTTCTCATGTCGACAATGTCATAACATGTAATTTAACGTAACTGCAGCAACAGAGGTATACATGTATTACTGTAACACAACCTTCTGCTATTTTTCTCTTGAATCATTTGTTCATTTTACTTGCATAACAAGTATTTTTCTTTCCTTTGCGCTTTTATGATAATGAATATAATATAGAATATCATATTACTATATATATATATATATATATATATATATATATATATATATAAAAAAAAAAAAAAAAAAAAATCCAAAATATGGTGCACTCAGCTACAGGCAATCATCACAATTCATGGCCCGGGTGCTATGCAGCTATAGTATACAAAAATCCAAAATAAAGCAAGCACTCACAGGACTTGATGCAAAATGGGTCGAAATGTTTACTTACTCATACAGGTATTACAGGTATGCAGTACACATGAGCATGAAATCGACGTTTCGGTCCACACCGTGGACCTTTATCAAGACTGAAGGACATGGAACACAAACAAACTTATATAGGGGAGAGGAGAGGCAGAATTACTTACCCCCAGCGTGTCAAACCCCCGTGCTGATGTAAAAACCGCTGGCCGTAACGCACGGCGCAGCCATGTGGGCGTGTGAAGCAGGGTAATGGGAAGGACGCGGTGCCATGGCAACGCGTATAGTAAACAGACCTGAACTCATACAAGTCTAAGAAGCCGACGTGGGGAAAGGCGAAGACACCGGCAGCCGAAATGGGTTGAAAGACGAATGTCGTATAAGCCGAAATAGGGACTGGATTATTGAATGAAAATGTCGAACACCCAGGTCGGTGTGCGAATCCGAAAGTAAAAACCGAAGGCTAGTCGGTGATGATGCGGGCCGGACTTGAATGAGTTAGGTGTGTGTGAGAAATACGATCTATAAGCCGAAAGTCATAGAGGGAGAAGGATACAAAGAAACAAAGTACCCTGGTATAGACACCACATGTGGTATACAGACTATGGGAACCACCACAGAGATAGAAAGAGAAAGAGGACAAATAGTGATTATGACGGGAAAACCACAAAACACAAGTACTACAGAAGATGTGGAACAAAGCTGAAAAACACAAAATAGATCACAGATAATAAAGGACATGGAGCATGGTGTAATATTAACGTCTGGGCAAAAATGGCCAGAGTGCCACTTGTTCATTTAGTCCCTTTGGGGAGATAGTGTCCAAAGTACGTATCCAGTAAGCTTCACGTTGTAATAAGGTTCTGGCACGGTCTCCACCACGATGAGGTGCCGGTATGTGGTCAAAGGCAATAAACCTTAGTTGGGACAGTCTGTGCCCCAGTTGAAGAAAGTGTTTGGCAACTGGTTTGTCCGATTTGAGTTCACGATACGCTACTGTAATTGAGGAGCGATGTCCTCTAATTCTGTCCCGCAGGGTGAGGATGGTTTTGCCGATATATGATAAGCCACATGGGCATGTGATCATGTATATCACATGTTCCGTGGTGCAAGTTATCCGATGTTTGATGAGGTATCTCTTACCAGTGTGAGGGTGTACAAAATGGGTACCTGCAGCCATATGTGAGCAAGTGACACAGTTGAGACATCTGAAGCATCCTGGCTTTTGATGGGTTTCGTGCCGCTGTTGTTTTTCATAGCAGTGTCTTGGATCCGATAGTACCAGACGATCCCTCAAATTTACTCCTCGTTTGTAACAAATGAGGGGCTGTTGTTTAAGTGTTTTAGATAGGGTGTTGTCACTTTGCAGAATGTGCCAGTTTTTTCGGATGCTCTGGGCCACTTGTGGGGAGGCTGTGTGGAACTTGGTAGGAAACACAACTCTGTTGTGGGGCGTCTGTGGAGTGGATACCCTGGTTGTATTGGTCATCTTATTGATTGCCTTTGTCATCGCTGAGTTGATCAAAGACTTAGAATAGCCACGTTGTTTGAACCTCTCAGCCATGTCCTGAAGTTGTATGTTGCTGGTGTCTTTATGAGAGTTGTTACGTAATACCCGCAAAAATTGCGAATATGGTAATGATTTCTTCATAGGTTCTGGGTGGAAGCTTGAGGCATGGAGGAGGGTGTTTCTGTCTGTAGGTTTTCTATAGAGTGAGTACTTCAGGGATGACCCCTGGACTGATAGTTCCACATCCAAAAACTGGATACGGTAAGGGTCAGCGTGCATAGTTAGTCGCACAGGGGAATCTAGGCTGTTTAGACTGTTAACAAACTGGGTCAATGTTGCAAAGTCTGCATTCCAGATCAGGAAGATGTCATCTGCAAATCTCACATAATAGAGAATCTGTTCTTTGTAGACAAGGAGGATATTGAGGTTTTCGTACGTAAACATATAGATGTTGGCATAAGTGGGTGCCATGGCTGCTCCCATTGATGTGCCAGAGCGCTGGATATAGTAATGGTCCTCAAATTTGAAAAAATTAGAGGACAGGGTCAAGTCTAACAGTTCGGTCAGTAGATCAATTGCCGGTCCCTGGTACGTATCTGATTGTTCGACCAACTCACGTACTGCTTGTACTCCTTCTTTATGTGGTATGATGGTGTATAGGCTGGTTACGTCCAAAGTAACCAACCAAATTGGGCCATCAGGAAGAATGAGGTCTTTGAGTTTGGATAGCAAGTCTGGGGTGTCTTTGATGCATGTCGGCAATGATGTGGCTAGGTCCTTCAGGTGCCAGTCAATCCATTTGGCTATCGGTTCTAGCAGGCTGCCCGGTGCTGATACTATAGGTCTCCCTGGTGGTCGGTTGGCATTTTTATGGATTTTCGGTAGTGTGTGGAGAACAGGACAAATCGGGTGTGTTTCATGCAGAAATTCATATGTAGTCAGATCAATGTGTCCCGCTTGGAGGGCTTGATCAAGAGATTGTAGAATCTTCCGATCCACTTCTGCGGTGGGATTGTATGTAAGTTCTTCGTACGTACCTGGTACAGATAATTGTTGCAAAATGTCTTCTTTGTACATGGAGTAGTTCATGAGAACAATTCCACCTCCTTTGTCAGCAGGTCTGATCACTATCCGTGGGTCGCTGGCTAGTGAGGTGAGCGCTTTAAGCTCGTCTTGGGAGAGGTTCCCGGTGAAGTTATGTTTCTGCAGGGCCTTTTTGGTTTCAGCACTGACGATTTGGGTGAAGGATTTAAGTGCTATGTTCGACGTTTGTGGGTCGAATGTGCTTTTGAGTTTGAAAGGTATTGCGGTCTGGTTACTATCTGATTTGAAAAATTCTTTCAATCGAAGGTTTCTGAAAAAACGGTACAGATCCACTTCTTGCTCAAAGTTGGACGGCTTATTGGTGGGAACAAATGATAATCCCCTAGCCAGCAGATGTTTTTCTGGCTCAGTTAGGGTGTGTTCTGAGAGGTTGAAAATAGGCATTACATCTTCCTTGGGGGTCTGCCCTTTGGGGCGAAAAAACCGACCCTTCTGTCCGCGTCTGATGTGGGACCGCCTTTGCGTTCTACTTGGCCTCTGGTTGTTACCCCAAGTGAAGCAGGGCCTGGCTGCTCGTGGGGGACCTCTAAAAAAGAGGTTTGAGAGTGAGAAGGCATGTGGTCTGTACTGTTAGGGAGAGTGTCTGAATCTGAAGCCGATTCGCCTGAGGTGACATCAATGGTTGGTTCTCTTGGCTTGCGGATTCTAGTTCTGTCGCGTCGGGGTCTCTGGGTGCTGTTCTCTTGTTGGCCGCTAAGCCAGCGATATACCTGGTGGTTAGCATAATCGTTGTTGACCTTCGTTAATTTCTGTCGTTTGAAGCGAATCAAATCATTCTTGTATTTGGTGACCTCTTCCTGGAGTTTCACCATTGATTCATTAGCTGCTGTGGTAGTAAGAGTTAAAGCATTGGTGTTGTCAAATTGTGCAATTTTCTCACGGACAACCGACAGGTCTTTGCCGACTTCTTCTATAACCAATATAAGCAGATCCAAGGAGCATTTGTTTAAAACAGCAATCCATTTGCGGCAGAATTCTGGGTTGCCTCTGCCAATTGTAGGTGTGTTTTTAATCCTGAATCCCCGGGGGATGCGTTTGGCACGAAAGTAATCAGAGAGAAATAGGCCATGCAGATCCATATCCACTTCTCTTTTCTTCAGTTTAAGTAACTCGAAGTAGAGGTCTTTAACCGTATCAGTGCTGGGTAAGTCTAGCTGAGAGGTCGACCACAGTACCTTTGAGGCATCCTCATCTGTAATCAAAAGTGTTTCAGCTTTGTCTGCCAGAGCCCCTGCTCTGGATAGAAAGTCATCCATGGTGTATTGTAGGGGAGAGACCCAACAATAAGAAGTAACGTAATGTCTTAGCCAACCAGTTCACAGAAGATAATCAAAAATATCTAAAAATGCGGTGCAGTCAAAGAAGTAACAGCAAACTTACTTCAAATACAAAAAAATCCAAAATATGGTGCACTCAGCTACAGGCAATCATCACAATTCATGGCCCGGGTGCTATGCAGCTATAGTATACAAAAATCCAAAATAAAGCAAGCACTCACAGGACTTGATGCAAAATGGGTCGAAATGTTTACTTACTCATACAGGTATTACAGGTATGCAGTACACATGAGCATGAAATCGACGTTTCGGTCCACACCGTGGACCTTTATCAAGACTGAAGGACATGGAACACAAACAAACTTATATAGGGGAGAGGAGAGGCAGAATTACTTACCCCCAGCGTGTCAAACCCCCGTGCTGATGTAAAAACCGCTGGCCGTAACGCACGGCGCAGCCATGTGGGCGTGTGAAGCAGGGTAATGGGAAGGACGCGGTGCCATGGCAACGCGTATAGTAAACAGACCTGAACTCATACAAGTCTAAGAAGCCGACGTGGGGAAAGGCGAAGACACCGGCAGCCGAAATGGGTTGAAAGACGAATGTCGTATAAGCCGAAATAGGGACTGGACAACCAGGGTATCCACTCCACAGACGCCCCACAACAGAGTTGTGTTTCCTACCAAGTTCCACACAGCCTCCCCACAAGTGGCCCAGAGCATCCGAAAAAACTGGCACATTCTGCAAAGTGACAACACCCTATCTAAAACACTTAAACAACAGCCCCTCATTTGTTACAAACGAGGAGTAAATTTGAGGGATCGTCTGGTACTATCGGATCCAAGACACTGCTATGAAAAACAACAGCGGCACGAAACCCATCAAAAGCCAGGATGCTTCAGATGTCTCAACTGTGTCACTTGCTCACATATGGCTGCAGGTACCCATTTTGTACACCCTCACACTGGTAAGAGATACCTCATCAAACATCGGATAACTTGCACCACGGAACATGTGATATACATGATCACATGCCCATGTGGCTTATCATATATCGGCAAAACCATCCTCACCCTGCGGGACAGAATTAGAGGACATCGCTCCTCAATTACAGTAGCGTATCGTGAACTCAAATCGGACAAACCAGTTGCCAAACACTTTCTTCAACTGGGGCACAGACTGTCCCAACTAAGGTTTATTGCCTTTGACCACATACCGGCACCTCATCGTGGTGGAGACCGTGCCAGAACCTTATTACAACGTGAAGCTTACTGGATACGTACTTTGGACACTATCTCCCCAAAGGGACTAAATGAACAAGTGGCACTCTGGCCATTTTTGCCCAGACGTTAATATTACACCATGCTCCATGTCCTTTATTATCTGTGATCTATTTTGTGTTTTTCAGCTTTGTTCCACATCTTCTGTAGTACTTGTGTTTTGTGGTTTTCCCGTCATAATCACTATTTGTCCTCTTTCTCTTTCTATCTCTGTGGTGGTTCCCATAGTCTGTATACCACATGTGGTGTCTATACCAGGGTACTTTGTTTCTTTGTATCCTTCTCCCTCTATGACTTTCGGCTTATAGATCGTATTTCTCACACACACCTAACTCATTCAAGTCCAGCCCGCATCATCACCGACTAGCCTTCGGTTTTTACTTTCGGATTCGCACACCGACCTGGGTGTTCGACATTTTCATTCAATAATCCAGTCCCTATTTCGGCTTATACGACATTCGTCTTTCAACCCATTTCGGCTGCCGGTGTCTTCGCCTTTCCCCACGTCGGCTTCTTAGACTTGTATGAGTTCAGGTCTGTTTACTATACGCGTTGCCATGGCACCGCGTCCTTCCCATTACCCTGCTTCACACGCCCACATGGCTGCGCCGTGCGTTACGGCCAGCGGTTTTTACATCAGCACGGGGGTTTGACACGCTGGGGGTAAGTAATTCTGCCTCTCCTCTCCCCTATATAAGTTTGTTTGTGTTCCATGTCCTTCAGTCTTGATAAAGGTCCACGGTGTGGACCGAAACGTCGATTTCATGCTCATGTGTACTGCATACCTGTAATACCTGTATGAGTAAGTAAACATTTCGACCCATTTTGCATCAAGTCCTGTGAGTGCTTGCTTTATTTTGGATTTTTATATATATATATATATATATACACAAATACATACATACATACATATAAATTGGTTGATTATTTATTTGTAAAATTTATAGTAGGATACTTCCCTGAGAAAAAAAGTGTTGAAAGTAAGTGCTGCAAAGATTGAGAAATGTTTTTTTTTACACAGGCTTGTGCATTTACTTAAAATGTCAGCATTAAAGAGCAATTAAACATTAAAACAAGGCATACTAAAGGCTTCACCTAATACTTTTTGTCCAGGTCAAGTGTGACGGAACAGTTATTTTACTTGTACATTTTCAGCATAGATGTGCTTCCTCTTCTATTCCAGCACCGACAATATGGGCTTATTACTAAAAGAGAGAACTGCAGGCTATTGAGAAAGAAATTTCAAGGCCAAAGTTGCTAAGTTGGAAAAATTCTCCAATTCAGCTGCAGAGGAGAATTTTTCCAACTCGTCTATTGTGGCCTTACATTTGAAATGCCCTTCTCAATTCCATGAATTTCTCTCTTTCATCAATAAAGCTCTTTGTGTAATGTCATTCTTCTTAACAGTTCATATAAGCATTAACATACATGTTCACATTCACTCCTACCTCACTCTCTTCCTAACTGTTCACATTCGTGCTCTCATTCTCCTTAGCAATCTCATTTGCATTCCTACTCATTCCCCTCCCTCCCTGATTACATTATTGATTGACAGACACATATATATATATAATATATTTTGACTGATATGTCACATAAGTACCATTCAAAAAGGATACGAAAGGGAGAAATAGATTTCATAACAAATATAAAACAATACATTTGGGGGTTAGTCCATTCTTTAATTCATATTAAATTAGTTTCACCTTTTTTGAGAGTGGTGTGACCCATTAAAGGAACTTCATGCTTAATATATAAAGATAAAACAATAAAAAAAAAAATCCCACTTCCACCACCTATCTATTTTTTCAATTTAAGTGCATCACTTAAAAAAAGGGAGCATTTAGAATTGTTTTTTCAAACCTGGTGATGGTACCATAGTGTGCTGATGCCTAGTTGCAGTCTGCATCCCAGATAAATAGCCATTGGCTCTAATTTATAACTTACCCACAACATAAGCTTCTGCCTGATACCCGGCCCTCCATATTTAAAATGGGAACAATACCCATAAAACATCAAAGGAGTTTTCATTCCAAAAGTTTCCACCACTTAGTAAGTGACCTCCTGGTAGTGATAATTCTTTTTAAAGGGAGATACTCTGTTCACTCACATCAGATATATGATAGTATCTATCAAGGATGTAAAAATGTCTAGAGACCAAAGCCTTAGTCTCCCCCCCCCCCCCCCCCCCCCCAGATAACATATTTTCTGCACCACTTGAGATTTTCTTTTTTCATGTCATATAAATATCAAACGCAATAACAGACTCCTTTCCTGCATTCTTGAAGTTTGCTTTGTGACGACAGAAACTGAATGAAGATATACTGTAAAGAAAAAACACTGAACATTATTAACAGATTTGACATCACTATTTCAACAGAGGACATAACCTTGTCAGGAGTCGGAGAGGAAACATGTGCTGCATAAAAAATAGCATTCAGTTCCAAAGCCAAGGCCACACCATATGGAATTAGGGTAAAGTATTAAATACAAACAGCACTCCACCAAACCCTTTAAATACTAAACGGCCAGAGGCATAGGCGATGCAGAATAAAGAGTGTTAAATTAAAAAATGACAAGCATCTCCAGGTGACAAATGACTTTATGGGTTTTGGCCAACCCTTTCCTTAGATCTATTACACCCGCAATCCACAGGCTTTGGGCAGGTTCAGATGTAAATCATTGCTTATCATCATGATACTGGGGGAAAGATACTACTCTACCTACCTGGGACGGGGGTCTGGGATTTATTACAGTTAATGTGTAAGAAATATGCTACTACCCTGAAAATATTTTGTTTTCTTTTGTGGACAGTTGGCAAAGAAACGCACACAGTGATATGTATTTTAAAAGTATATTAACAAGAAAGTTATACAACAGTAAATCACTATTTTTCAATAACAATACACTACAATATATGGAGCAAAATGACTATACCAACACCACAATGCCACAGTATTAACGGAACTTGACATTACCAGTTACTAAAAAGACAATCACAACATAATTACCACTACTGTAATAATAACATCCTGAATGTGTGAACGACACATTTCTCCTACCAGATAAACTCCTTAGGAATCCTTAGTTTAATTACTCAACCTGCAGTGTAGTCAATGCATATCTCAAAGTGACCTCACCACTGAAACCACTAGAGTTCCGATACCTGATAACTAAGCTCAGGGGTAGGGTTGCCACCTGGCTGGTATTTTACCGGCAGGCCGGTAAGAAATTGTCATCAGGACAGTGTTAAGTCTATGGAGACAGTAGCAAGGCCGATATATTCAGGAGTAAGAGATGTACAACTGCCTGCAATCCCAGATTCAAGATATTAGTCTTTTTATAACACATAATATATGTTTTCAATGTTTTCAAGTGTAAGTCCCAAGTCTTACCAATGATGTATATCACGGGTAATATGTAAGAAAATTATTCCATTTGTACTGTGGAATATATAATATTGTGAAGCAGAATTTACTAATAATTTGGTTATCAACCTATTGAACAATTATGTCTGATTCAGCATTGCAAGTCACTGTGCCGTCCTCTAGCTCAATTAGGAATAGCAATATCAAATACAGGTAAGCCCAATTATAACGCTATGCGTAAAACATGGTTTCTGTTAGTAAGCAGTGTGCTGATGGCTCCCATGGATCTCGCTTTTGCTTCCACATAAAGCTGTAAGTTAAGAGAGATCCCGCTGGTATCGTGATGTGAGTCTGTGGATCGCGAGCTACGCATTATACCGGGACTCACGTGTATAAAGATGTGTAGCCATTTTTTGCTTTGAACTGAACATTAGACTGGGAAAATCAGGGTTTGCTGAGCAGGGAGGTAGTAACCCGTAATTGTGAACCTCTGCTGGGTTGCTAGAGGTCAGGATATTTTACATGTGTCTCATGTACCCCATTCCCTCTAGATTGTAAGCTTGCGAGCAGGGCTCTCTGCCTCATGTCTGTTCTAGTTTGTCTAACTTAGTATGTAGTTCCCTTCTATGCTCTGTACCTAGCGCTACGTAAATTGTTGGCGCTATATAAATAAATGTTAATGTAATGTAATATGTAATAAATAACTAATGTAACCAGTAAACCTTCCAAAGCAGAGAGAGGAAGACTCTGCACCAGTATCTGACTGAATAGGACTTTTACAGCTAAACTCAAGTTTAACAAACATAGCTGAATATCTCTGTGTCCCACAAAATTATTGCAGACCTAATTCCCCTTTCCAATAATGTCCAGAACCCAATCTCAACTCTGTGTCTCTAAATGACTGACATGGCCACTGGCAGTCTGTAGAGGCCTCTGTCTATTACAGGAGCTATCACTTTTGGGACTATCACAGGAGATCTCACGCTACACAGTCCTCATTTACCCTCTTTTTAGAAGACTCATAGGTGGACAGATCCTCCTTTATACGAATGTCTTCAATTCTTGGCATGGAACTATGCACAAAAGTGGACATGCCCATATTCACATATAACCGCTACTTCCCTACACGACCTTTGCGCTCCTCCAAGGGGTTAACACTCTCTTCTAATCTCATCACCACTTCTCACTCGCGTCTCCAAGATTTCGCCCGAGCTGCCCCCTCTCTCTGGAACTCCCTTCCCCGGAGCATCCAGCTCTCTCCCTCGTTTTCAAACTTTAAAAAGTCCCTCAAAACTCATCTCTTTAGAGAGGCCTACTACCCAACCTAGCTGGAACACACACTCCCTCTTTGACCTATCCCACCTAATGCCTCCCATCCACTCTACTGTTTCTACAACTTCAATCCCTCTGACCTCTTCAATCCCTTAATTGTGTCATTGACCCCATTCCCTCTAGATTGTAAGCTTACGAGCAGGGCTCTCTACCTCATGTACCAGTCTGTACTAGTTTGTCTAAATTAGTATGTAGTTCCTTTCTTTGCTCTGTACCAAGCGCTTCGAGAATTGGTGGCGCTGTACAAATAAATGTTAATGTAATGTAATGTAATATTCAAAAATGTAGCTTGGTACTTAAGTGCCTTATTAAAAAGAGAAGGAGGAACAGCTAATTTTGAAAAAAAAAAAAAAAGTAATAAAAACTGTGATTGTTTGGTAGTAGCAGCTATCTATTTTTGCAAAGGAACTGAAGCTTTTTATCTCCATATGAAATTGGTACAAAGGAACTGGTTCAACTATACTGTGTTTGAGATACATTAGCGATTTTAAAGTAAAATTCGAAAAGTAGCTGATTCACCATGGAAAGCGGTGGAATGTTGATTGCTCCACTTTGAGGGAGAATTGTGTCTTATAAATATAGACCTTTTTTTTGTTTATAGAACTTTGGCTAATAAGAAATATTTTACAAAATTCAATGGAAGAGGTCGCACACAAATTGCAAAATCTGTTTGTAATTTTCAAAAGGGTCTGACCAGCAAGGTCCAGCTCCCCTATCTTAATCAGCCTCCTTGTATTCATTACCAAGTCATTAGTAATCTGTACAGTGTAGTAAAAATCAATTATTATAACTAATGACAATAACATTCTATACTTTTGGCTTGGTCATTTGTTGACCGTATAATAAACAGAGTAATTGGTAGAAAAATATGGTCAGTCACACATCAACCAGCCTCTGTGGAAATATGCCACACGGACCTCATCATCAGCCACCGACTTTCTTTTTTTTCTTGTGAAAAAGTGACTAATATCTGTGCAAGCTTTAAAGAAAGACACTTTTTATAATCACCCAACAATCTGCTAAGTGGAAACATATGGGCAGGCTTATGGAAGGCCTACCAGGGGTCTTTCTAGAATGTAAAACAGGTGCTTCAGCTTTGTGCCATGTAAGACTGTATTTACCCCCACGTCTAAAGGTTACAGGACTAATGGCTGCCTTGTGGTAATCAGGAGAAGCCCAGGCACTGGACAGAGTAGCACATCTGGTACATATTTGAATACTTGCAACATATGCTTCAAGTTCAATTAAAGAGAGGCTTTGGCACATTTATTAATCTTTTGTTTAAACTTTTATCCCATAGAACAGTCCTCTGACCTCATTTTACTATTAACCCACATGAGAAAACAGACTTAATGAAAGTAAGAAATTGGCCACGCAGTGTTTCTGCTGGTTGCAGAGATCGATCGTTAACCAAGCAGCATAAATCTAGAAGACAGTTGCTTGTAACTTGTACCCAGATGTGATTAAAAATGGTACATATATATTTATGTATGTCAAGTACATTTGTTATGCCAAATACCCCATAGAATATATAGAGTGGGTGAGAGAGGATGGTATATCACTAAGTAACATTAATCATGTTCAAAAGATTTGAGGCAACTTGTTGGCAGGAAGGCTCCTGCGGACCTTTTCCAGGTGGGAAAAAACTAAATTGAATAGGGGCAGGGGATGGATTTAAACTATCAGAGTTTGTTAACATACTGCATTCGAATTAGTATTGCTATCTTACATAGAAAGCACCATAGTATTCCAAAGTGCTGTACAACAGAAGACAAGATGCACTAAGGGATGACAAGAAAAAAGTGTGCACTCCGCTGCAGCAACTTGTAATTTCCAAAAAGTGCTTTAATGGTGTTACAAACAGATGGAACTCCACGGACACAACAAGCCGAAAAGGGAAGGACCTTACGCGTTTCGCGTGATAAACACGCTTAATCATAGGGATGACCTCTTTAATCAATAGGAGAGGAGAGCTCTGCCCCAACAGGATGAAAGTCTAAAAAATGGACTTACAGTCTAGGCTCATAAGCACAGTACATCTATGAGTAGCTCAGTATTGCAATGAAAAGTCAGCAAAATGTGACCTCTGTTAGTTTTTTTTGAAGTGCGATTAAAATGAACCCCTTAAGGACCAGGGATTTTCTGGGCCAATGACCAGAGCAATATTTTTGATATGTGGTTGTTGAAACATAATTTTCTCTGTCATTTAACACACCCATACAAGTTATATGTTATTGTCATTGTTGTTAAAGTTATTTGTTTTTTAAAGGACAGTTAGAGCTTTCTTTAGATACCCGTTACATAAAGATAATCTACCATTTGGTATCAAAATGTACATAAAAGAGCAAAACCTTTGAGAATGTTTTTTTTCTTATTTCTTTTCCCAATAATATTCTACACAACTACTACAAAACGAACCCGCTTATCTCAACTAATACAAAGTAAAAATATAGGTTTCCAATTCACCCAAAACCCCCAGAAAAAAATGCTCTGAAGGGTTAACTTTTTTTAACAGGAAATGGTTCCCTCCACTTGTCTCTCTGTGCTTCACAATTAGGGAGTAAGGGAGTGAATTAGAGGGAATTAAGTAAGGGAGTGAATTAGAGGGAAAGTCAGTGTGTGAATACTATGACTTTGCCGTATATATTGCATAATATCTTTGTGATCACATGCCTGGAAAAGCGCCAATCGGGTCCAGGAACTTTGCCTTGGGTGTGAGGCAGTGTCCTGGACCCAATACAGACTAGCTGGTGGCACGCTCAGCTTAACTACATGGCGAGTTAACTCGTCACAAGGTCACGAACGCTGCGGATCTTATGATGAGTTAATCTCTTCTTGCACAACTACAAATATTCAACTATAATCCAGCAACACAATCTGAATTTTACAACCTAACCAGAAATGATAGCAAAGCAATTGCGCCTGCCAGATCCAACTACGGAAAGTGATTATTTTCAAATAGTGGAGAGTTAAAATACAGCCAACTTATCACAGTGACCTTTGCAATACATTGTATACTTATGGCCAAATATTAATGCTTATTACTCTTTAGCATAAGGATCTGTGCTCACATTTGTTGCCATCCAATATTTGATGAATCCAAGAAGGAAAATGGAACCAAAACATTCCTCAACCAATCTGTTGATCTCCAACTGTGACCCAGTAAATTTATCTAGGAGCTTACGTTTCTATCTTTATTGAAGTCTAAGTGCATAAGGAAGGTTGTTAAGGGGATAACAAATCATGGAGAGTTTTTTTTTGACATTTCTAATGCTTTCTCCCAGAGAGTGAGTTCTTGCTGTATTATGTAGCTATACATCTCCACTAGAAGCAAAGGTCACGGGTATAAATTAAGACTCAGTTCTTCTCGTCTATTAGAAGCTATCTTTGGCCCAATGTAACATAATTCAGGATAAAGTGATTGTAGGTTAAAATGTTCAGCATTTGAGAGATAGTGAAATGTAAGGTGGTGTCACTTGTATCTGTACCTTTGACTAATGGTCTCCTGAAGCGTTGAAATATAATTTGTCCTGCGTCCTGTTCAACTATTAGTTATTGTAAATAAACATATAAATTATGATGGATTAAAATGAGCATCATTGGTAGTTGCAAAAATGTTGAAAAGGGGTTGGTTAGCGGTACAGAAGCTAAAACACGTGACTTTAAAATAATGAATACATTGGCCCTCTTTTGCTGACTTGCTATTTTTATATAGTATCTTTCCATTATATTTAGTGTGGATGTTATCACTGAAATAGCAGGATATAAATGTCAAGCGTTTATGACATTTACTATTTTCCTGTGTCTGCTTATGTGAGTGGTCTGTCAAACTGACACTCTGGCAGGCCGGTAAAAAAATGGCTTGCGGACAATGTTAAGTCTATGGAGGCAATAGCAAAGCGGAAATTTTTTAGGGAAAAGGTGGCAGGCCGCACCCTTTTTGCCGAATCAAGGAAGCAAAATTTCTACTGCTTGGTTTTTGCCCTATATAAACAGTGACATCTTCTAAATAAAAAATTAGAGAAAGAAGATTTAAAAAAGTGACAAAACAGTAGAACAATGTATTAGACATTTTTATTTTTGGGCATAACTCCCTATTTAAGTTGTAAATATATATGAAATCAACCCACATAAGCCATATATATACATGACACTTTTCTAGCAAAAGCAGGTCACACTGCCATTGGCATTTCGGTCATTGCTACTTTGATCAGTGTTCTTTCTACCGATCTATACATATTTTCCACATATTTATAAAAAATTAAAGCATTTAAGTGCATTTTATAATACCTTTTAATTGGAAATACTTTGAAGTAGCTGTAATCTTGCACTATTCTCTGTCACATTTCGAGATACACAGTGCAATATCAGCTTTTTGTTGTTTCACATTGTTTGTCACTAAAACAAATTTTAGTATGTGCTACAACTGTCATGAGCTACTAAGTCATTTAGGATATAACAACATAAGGTAAAAATGACCCAGCAAGGAGATGTGGCTAGATTCCAATTTCTCTTTTGGTCTCCATGTTGTAAAACATTTTTCCAAACAGTATTCTAGAATTGGTGCTTTGTACAGAAACATGTCTCACTTAGATTACATAGTGAGAAGAGGGATTGTGCAACAAATGCGAATGTCAGTCCTAGACTGGGGGGACTTGGTTTATGCATTTGCACCATAGACTCACAGGTAGAGGCGCAAAAGTATTCAGTGGTTGAAACCTCAGATCTCAGTGCAGAGTGAAACATCTTACCCATTTTGTGCTCTGTATGAGCACTTAATCGTAGGCCAGACAGGGCACAAAACGCATAAAGCATTCTCATCTTCCTTTTCTGTACTATGTGTCTTTCTTTGATGGAAAATAGAAGCATTTAACTTCATGCTCTTTGTCGGTATGTTGCTGGACGAGATGACCGCCTGAATTACTTTTTCATTGTATGTGACTGGAGCACCGCGGCCGGTGTCTGTTTTTGGAAGCACGGTAACTTATAACATTGTTGCTAAGTTCCAGTATATGGCTTTACTCTGTTTGTTTGAAAATATAGCCAGTGGAACTCTACTTTCTTTTAACCAATGTTCAAAACTAAATTTCAAGAACCATTTCATATAAACATTTCTTCTAATATTTGTCTTGCTCTGTGCCATAATCGCCCCTTGTATCTGGCAAATACATGGTTAAAGCATTTTTATTGGGTTTAAGTATCTATTTAATAATGCCTTCAAATAAGCACAGGAAGGCTCATTAATGGCTTAGAAATACCATTTGCTTTGGAGTCACAAGTCCAAAAATTGTACCAATTTTGACTGAATAGGAATATGCTAGCAAGGACATACGATTTAAAAGATAAAAAAAAGAACATGTATTCTTAAGAACATAATATGATAAAATGGGGCTTACAACAAAAAGTCCTTTCAGCTCTTTTATAAATATAGGTAATAGTCTGTTCAAAAGTTTAATTGTAACTTCTCATCTATTGAAGGTTCCTGTAGAGACAGAGAGATTTCAGGTATTGTAAAATTGCAGACAGTTTCAGACCTTTATCACTGTGCTCTTGTGTGCTGCAAAGCAGTCCTGCTAGCACAATCCATTGCTTTTGTGGTACAAGGTCACTCTAATTTCCTCCCTCTGGTTTTCATATTCCCACAAGGGCAACCAATCCAAGTGCTATCAAATCCTGACACAATGAATTGTGGAAACAAGCCTGTATTTCGTTTCGGTCTTTTTTTTTTCTCTCTCTCTCTCTCTTTTTTTTTTTTTTTTAAACTGTATTTGAATTGGTCACAGAAGACACAAAGACTAACTCCTCCCGCTACAGAGAAACTAATATACATACGGACATCAGAGGAGGCCACGGCTGAATACTGCCTCACAGACACCCGTCTTTCATAAATAGTGAAAGGAAAAGTAGCACATTTCATAAAACAACAGTTAGCATTCATTTAATAATTAACCCTAAAAGCAGTGATTCATTGCTGATACCAGCTTTTCTCGCACTATAGGGTTTATTAAGCTAAAATAGTACAGGCGGTATTTGCTTTGTCAGGCCCTCTCTCTTGGAGCACAAATATAGGGCCTGACAAAGCAAATCCTCCTGTACTACATTAGCTTAATAAACCCTATAGTGCGAGAAAAGCTGGTATCAGCAATTAATCATTACTCACTGCTTAAAGGGTTAATTATTAATTGAATGCTTACTGTTGTTTTATGAAATGTGCTACTTTTCCTCTTTTTAATACATATCATTATCAGATGCTGAATCATCGCTGGAGTTCCATTTAATGTAAGGAGAGGAATCCAGGTCAGTGCTCTGATGTCATAATATTGCCCTCTGCAGTTCAGACAGAAGGTGAATACAAAGCCCGTTTGGAGATTAACTTAACAATGCACAGCAAGGGGCTCAGTCATTAGTGGCTGGGGACAGGTCAATATTTCAGATTTTTTTTAATAATGAAACGATAATGAAATAATTAATTCTGCCCTTTCCGTAGCAGCATGTGAAATATAGTGGACTAATTACTAATCCGGAAATCCTTTATTTTTGAGTTTTTCAGATCAGAAAATATATAGAAATAATAATGTCAAGGTTGTGACAAAAATAACATAATTAAAGCAATAGCCTTGAAACTATATTATTATTATTATTTACCAAAAATGCATAGATGTTATAAATCTTTTGCATATTATCTTTGATAATAAAAACACCAAAATGCTATATAACTGTAACACTAAACATTGGACACTTTTTGTCCTTCATGAACAGCTGTGAGTGCAGCCAACTTCAAAAGAGCCATCAAGTTCTAGACAATCTGAACTATATTTGTTCCTGGCACATTTTTTTTTTTTTTTAACCAGCTCTGGACAAAAAAAATGGCCCCTTTGTAACATACAGAAGAATTCTTAGGATGATAAACAGTCTGTCCAATTTTCTGGGCTAAAACATCTCGTCTTTTTTCTCCTTCTAACTGTCTGATGCAGAAACAGTGTCATGACTAAATTCTGCTCCCCCCAGGTACCCAAGTGTTCAGAAGGATAATTACCTTGTCATCTTTGTCATCCTCCTCCTCCTCGTCCTCTAGCATGTCCTCCACTACCTGCGGACACAAACAACAGCATGTTACTACTGCTCATACAAGCAGGATTTGCTCAATTCAATTTCAAGATTTTTTGTAAGAGAAATATTTTTTTAAAAATATGAATACACAACACAAAATCGTTTTAGAAGATATAGGCAGGATAACCGATATTTCAATATCCCTTTAATAAACTGGTGGTGCCATTTGGGTTGCATAGTCCCTAGTAGAGATATCCTACTATCCTTCTGATGGCCCACAAGCCAGATGTGTCCCTCAAGGGGTTTTGTGCGGTTCCTGTTCTATTTAAACCACTCTCTTTGCCTGGAACTAGATACTTGGCAAATAATAACTATAAATAATGGACAGGTTTATAGGCACCTGAGAACTTGCCATACATGTTTCTCACAATGGTCGAAAATGGTTCCCCATGGACAACATGTTCAATATATGTGATGTCACTTCTGAACCACCGAAATAACTGATGACACTTTTTTTTTATAATGGGTTATAATTTTTGTTTTTTTCACATTCAGGGTTATCAATTAGGTTATCCATAAATATAAGAAACCCACTCCCAATATTTATATTTGATACACAAGGGGAAAATACCCTATAGTAATCCATTTCCAGTGAATTTATACATGCCAGGAGACAATCTAAATCTATACACGAAGAGGGAATAGTGTTACAGACTGCAAAATTAACCATGCAGTTATTGCTTCCAAGTACACATTTTATGTAGTATTCTGCTAGACATGCATTAATGGACAAACACTTCCACTTTAGCAAGCTATAGAAATATCTTTCAATTGCTCATTTTCCCATTAGATTGCATTGTATGTTTACCTGTATATGTCCTTGAAGGACAAAACAAAAATAATTAATTTTTAAGGATTGTGCGGCTTTGAATGATTTAGTTACACGGCATCAAAGAAGCTCTTAGAAAATGGTCTAAAACATACAGTTGTTTAAGCAAGGTTATTTTTGAAGAGCCCACTAAATGTAATCCATGAATTAGTTCCAGTATAAATGCTTGACTCTAGCAATGAGAATAGGCTTATTATCTCTGTAAAATATTTTACTTTACTTGCAGAGGCTGGAACAGATCTTAGAAATTATTATGAAAATTTACTCCTGTAGCACGAACACTTTTTGCATGATATGATTCAGTACAAGTAATTACATTATTATTATTATTATTATTATTATTATTATTATTATTATTATCTTTTACAAAATACAGGTTGAGTATTCCTTATTCCAAATGCTTGGGACCTTAATAATTTTGGATCACGGATCATTTCGGATAACGGATCGTTTCCACCAATAAGATATATTAAAGCCTCTCTACACTTATGAGATCCAGTAGTACCAATAAAAATACTGTATAGAGCCAATAGTGAATTTTACAGTGATGTAGCTGTGATTTGGGGTATTTTTGGGAACCTGCCGTTGTGCCATTGTATTACCCTTTGTGGGCATGGGGTATCTGAACATGCATGGAAAGCCTATATCACAGCCTAAGGGGGATGGATGCGGAGTAAAATGTTGTCTGCATGCATTCTGAGAGGTGTGTGTGTGGAATTTGCAACTTGAGGCAAAATCAGAAAAACACATTTTTGGATAACGGATCATTTTGGATAATGGATTTCTGGATAAGGAATACTGGATCTGTACCACCATATTCTGCAGCTGGATGCCCAGCTTTTTCAAACAGTACTAGAAGGTGGCATATGCTATTTTCTGCATGAAAAAAACTGCATAATTGAGCATGAAAATGTATGGCATGCTTAAGGCAATATACTCTGCCATACTACCCCACCCCCCCCCCCCCCAAAAAAAAAATGGCCCTTTGAGCCTTTCTTGTATCATAAATTCAGTTTGATAGAAGTAAACCAACGCATTAGTCATACACAAGTTTACAATCAAAGAGGGACTGCAAGATAACATGCCTAATAACATACAAATGCCCTGCTATTGCTCATTCATAAAGGTTTTAAACATCCCTGAGAGAGTACATTTCATGTTTTAATCAGTATTTGGGGGGGGGGGGGGGGCAGAAATCACTATGGGTGGTTTTAGAAGCCACTTATGTGACCTTTCTCCATACCTGTGCCCAATTCACACCCATTCCTCCTCATCTCTATCATTTCTTTAGTAAATTCTTTACTGTTGTGTTTTACAGGTGAGAAAATATATAGAACCACTAATATCAAGGCTGTGACATAATAAAATCAGTAACCTTGATCATTATTTATCTTTTTTGCCAAAAATGAATAGGTATTATTTTGCATATTATATTTGATATTATTGTCCTGTCACTGGCAATACATGTCATACAGTGTGGAAAACACTGGCACTAATTGGGTTCTATTCAATGACCTGAATTAATTTATCTCAAGACATTGAATCTCAGATATTGGAATAGTAAAACCTGAGTTCAAAAACAGTAATAAGCGATATCTTGCATCATCAAATTGGGCCCATTGTGTGCTAAATTGATGGAAGGGCAGCAGAGGCTGCATATTAAATATGGAAACAAGCACCAGCACTACAATTTGCATCCAACGAGGAGGCACTCCCACGTAGCCATATCAGGGGCCCCAAAGAAATTGTTGGAAATAAGCTGCCACTGAAATAAGCTGCCACCAGAGTGATGTGCTGAACTGACAACAAAATGAAAAGCACGAGGTTCAAATAGTTGATTTTTTCCACTTATTTGTCTAAACTCCAATGTTTAGTGAATAGACAATATACGTTTCCAGGTTGCAATTTTCCTTGTCTTCATAAAGCAGACATGTACATACCGGACATAGTATGAAAAATAGATTTTATGATACTGCCCCACCTTCACTCAGGGAATGGATACTCCAAGTAGAAAACATAAGAAAAATGGAAGAACTGGCCCTACAAACCGAAAAATAGCACACTAAACCCGAAATTTATGGTACTATTGGTCGACATTTCTTGAAGGTCTGGATATCCAAGCTATAATGTAGACCTGAGTTATCATCCTATCTTATGAGTGAGATGCTGCCCCGTAAAATGAAAAACTTCACAATCTATAAAACCTATATGAGATGGAACACGTCCCATTGCCGACTTCCCCAATATTTCCCTGATCTTTCCACACTACACCTGTCCCTCTCTGCTCCCCCCTTTTCTCTCTCTTTGTTTTGATTGTATACCTGCCTCACGAGTTAAAGTGTTCCAGGAGTTTACGACGATATTAATAATTATCTATCGTATTTCTATCCTGCATTGAACAATTATATGTCTACACCCACTGCGACGGGAAACTTTCTTGGACTCATTGTTAACCCCCGTCCTGTGACGTCCCCAATCGCCCTTTATCTTACCCTATGTCTCCACCTTTCCCCCAACAAACGCCCCCCCCCCCCCCCCCCCACACACAACGAAGTTTATATAACCGGAAAATAAATAAAAACGTATTTGCAAAAATAAAAATATATTTTACACACATTTACACAGCAAGCCTAATTTAAAATGAGATTATTCATCATATAACCTTTTCAGTTTATATGTTTATGGTGTATACTTGCGTTTTTCATTCAAATATTGTACAAATGTAACGTGAAGGACTAACAGAGACAAAGCAATGTGTTTACATTTACTGTAGCTAGACAAAAAAAAACAACAAAAAACACTCACAAATGAGACAGCCTGTGGTGAAATGGCTACAGATAAATGCAGATGGATTCACCTTATTGTCATCTAATAAAGAAAGTGCTAAGTCTAGATTGCAGATGTAGTAAAAGCCAGAATACAGGTGTGTTTACAATGAAAGCAACTTTTTTTTTTTTGTCATTAAAAAAGGAGTACACATTCACATATAAAGTGTATTTCTTGAATTCAAGTGAACAGAAAAAGCAATTTAAAAAAAATGGAGCAACTAAATGTAACTTTGCTTTTGACAAGACTTTTGGTCACAAAATTGCAGTAATTGCTGTGGTAGAAAAAAGTTTGATAAATGTGGCCCCATTCATTTTGTCTGCTTTGATTTGTTCCATCCAGACGCCTTTAATAGGCCACAATGCTTGACACTGTCTTTCAATGCATGCTGAGAAGCTGGCAGAGTCTTCTGAGTCTTTCAAATACTCATCCAGAGAGCTTTGCAGGTCCTGACCTGCCGGATAAATGCACTGGTTCACCTCTGTAAGATAGAGGTGTTTATCAAGGATACATGCTCCACATTATAATGTCGTCTGCCTTCTGTCCGGCTTAACGGAGGTGATGAGGTCATTCAGATCACCTCTGAAGACCTTTAGGGATAGAAATATGTAGCGTTTTCAGTGCAGGTAGTAAATTATATGGCAGCCAGAGATGATCTTATAGTTTGGTATATAAAAGTGTAGTAGATGAATTTATTTTTGTCACAGATTGTGGAGCGTTTCATAAATGTTTTCATTTATCATGAAATTCAGAAGCAAACGGTCATTAGGGGGATAGAATGACTCCATAAATAAAGGAATTATTGAGTCACCTGTCAGGTTCCATGTAGTTAAGAAATGTAATGGATCTGACAGCTGAGATAACACTGGCCAGGCCGTGAATGGGAGTTTAAACGGGGACTGACTCCCTACCTTACCCAATCATATACTAAGCAAAACGTTTCTTTTATTGCATTATGTATGAGAATAGATCACCTATAGAACATATTTTAATATTAAACGTGGAGCTTTTTTTATAGCTTACAGAAAGTAATATGATTATTACAGGAACATATTCTACAGAACTATACAGGGGCTCGGAAGTATTTAATGGCACATCACATATAAAAAATAAGCTGATAAAGAGTATAGGGGGTGTTTTTAGAAGTCAGTTTTGGGTCAAAGAGTGGAGCAATCACTGTTCAAACCTGCTGGGATGCTCTTGCTTTTTGACCACTTTTAGACTTTGTCTGAGTGTTCGGTCTTAATAATATAAGGAGGTCAGGGTAGTGTATGGTGGTGTTGTCCAGGGTGACTGAATAGACCTTCCATAAGCACCATATTAAACTCACCATCTGGTCACCGTAATCTATCATGGAAGGTGGGTGTGTCAGCATAAGGTTTGTGTCTATAATTAAGCATCCCTAGATGAGATGTTTAAGAATGACCTCTTTTAATCCCTTATACAGACTGCTTTTATTATTATATTTACAAACTAAGGTCATCAGATTTAGACCTGTGAGTAACTCCTATTAGTACTGTTATGTTGAGCTGCCGAGTCAGGTAGTTGGCTTTGAGACTCAATGGTTGTATCATGTGCTCATCATATAAAATTACTCCCCACATCTCATACAAGGGAGAGTAATGACCATTTATAGGTGGAGAGTCTTGAGTCCCTTCCGTAAGTGGACCAATCATTGACTTCAATGGCCTTTTCTTGGGTAAGAATAGATTTGAAGTCAGTTGCAATCATTGCAGATTGTCCCCTTTACACCCCCCCCCCCCCCCCCCATAATAATATGCCTTTTACTTGTGTCAGCAAGATATGATTTTGTTTCCTATTATAGGATAGCCACAGATCTCATGTGCATGGCCCATTATCTCAATGGGTTTTGGTCAGTGGCAGCTGTCCATACATTATATAGGTGTTTAACACATAAAGACTGATGTGATGCACCATTGTAAGGATGCGCCTCTTCCTCTGTCTAATTATTCTCCACCTACTGGAATAAACAATTTAGGGATTATGGGTGAAGCTGTAGAGCACGTCCAGACATAACTGCAGAAAGTTGACAACATACACAAAATTATGTTTTCAAAGCAAATTGGCTTTTCAGTTTTGCTTTTAAATTATGTTTTCCTATACCTTGGTTAGAGTCAAGTAGTATTAATCAAACAAAGGAAGGGCACAGGGGAAATCAGACAGATTTAATGCAAGCAGTTAAAAGTGACATGACCTTCTGTAATGTCACTTGTCACAGACTTATATGCCACATACTGGTAGAAGGTCTTGAAGGAAACTGATGCTTGTTTCTGTTCCCTGAATGTAAAACTAATACAGATGACATTTTAAAATAAAGATATTGCATGTCATCTTTTTTACAGATAAAGTGAAAGCATTTAAAGGGGAACTACCTTGAAATTAAAAGAGTTAAATCTCTCCCTCTGCAAACACATATGCTATTCATTTTACACTGACTGCATGGCCATGTCTCCGTACGGTTACAATACCCATAATATTAATAAGTACATTTTAAATCATACCCTTTACATCCTCTTTGTGGATATTCTGCCTCTCCAAGGAGTCGTTTGATGTCCCAATCCCAAATATGATACAGGCCTATATTTGCTTGGACAGCATCAGAGCAGCTAGGGCATCTGTCATAGCTGTGGCTGGCTGAGCATCATGGGGACTGTAATTTACAACTGTTAGGTGCCAAAGGTTAGAAATCACCACCCTCTTATTTGTTTCCTAATATCCTTATTACTGCCACTACCTGCCTAATAAATAGTTATCTTAATTTCTCCTTATTTAAAACCATTTCTATCCTTATTTTACCATAATCCACTTCACACTTTATTGCTGCTCCTTCTTTTTGCAAAACAGCTAGCCAGTGTGGCTAGTCAATCACTCACTTTATATGAAAGAGAATTAAAAGGTATATGTATATTTTATTTCCAATATTGCATAGTTATACATAAAGGTGCCAAGGACCTTATTGGGCCTGAGGGAACCAGTTGCTCTTTGTCTGCCTCTTTATTGCATATTGATAACCACTCATGCCACACACAGTTTAGGAAAAGTCAATATGACATTGGGGCATGTATTAACACAGCGCACAAGCAGATTGCGCCAAATACTGGGGCAATCGGCGTGTGCACCAATGTATAAAGCACATTCACAGAAGTCTGCATTATCTATGCTGAATGTGTAGATTTAGGTTGGTTGACAGAGAGAGGCTGAAAAGCGCCTGATTTATGTGGGTGGGCCTCCCTCAAACTGTCCACTGTAAAAGTGTCGGGAGTTATAAAAAAAAAGCACAATCACTGTTATAAATACCAAAACAGTGATTGTAATGTCCCCCTTTATGTGTGGTACAGAGGGACCTATTCATTAAAAAGTGAATTTTCGTGATCTGACAAGGTATTCTATTTTTTTTAAAAAAATGATATTTTTTTATTTTTCAACTGCAATGTCGCTGACTACCTCAAGGCAGTCTAGCAACACTCAGAGAGCGAAGGAAATAACCTTGACTTCAAAAGCCCTTTCCCGCTACATGGCATGCTGCCTTTCAATATGGCGCTTGCAATAGATTGCTCTGTGGAGTGATCGCATTGTGCCCTGGGTGCTGCTAGATGCCTTGATTTGGGTGTTGCTAGACGCCTCAATATCGAGGCACTGCAGCAACACATGCTGAGCATTGGAAGCGACTTTTGATTGTTTCACTGCATGGTGTGCCAAGCACATCAATGGTCACTAACTGCTCGTTTTTTCGTGACGTGTCAGGCATATCAGTTGTCACAAATGGGAAAGATAGACAAGTTGGAGAGTGTTTCCAAATCAGTTACTAATGCCTGACTTTTCAGTTTACTTGTCAGTTCAGCATAGATCACTTTATAGTGAATACAGCCCCAAAAATCATAGCACAATTCCATTAACTCTCTTAACAATTGCTATTTTGGAGGGAAAAGAGGCTAAAGTCGCCTACTCTACAAGGAAATAAAGATACACTTCTAATCCATCTCGTGGGATTTTTTTAAAAAGTGTCTTTTATACACAGGATAAAGAATTACTTTTAAGTACACAACTATTACTGTGTCATCCTTAAAATATTCCTTTACAAGAGGACAAAGGGAGTCATATTTTAAACAAAGGGATTGCAGAAAGAAAATGGTGCAGTAAGTAGAAAGGCAGAGATAGGACAGCGGTTCATCCATCACATAACTTAAAGCAAAGCAATAACCAGTTCATGACCTCTGTACTTGACTGAACTTACTCCATTATTACAGAGGACATGCAGTTCAGAGGACACATTTGAAAAATGAACGTGTCTGTAAATTGCTTATACACCATCCATAAAGCACAGAACTTAAAGCTCTAATACAAAAACGTAGCACATTAGGTTTATTTAATTGTATTATTTTATTATCATTAAAGTACTCTATCTTGTGACTCTGGGTATAAAATGGCACTTTAAGCAAACTACAATGTAGGAAATAATGCAGTTAAATTTACCACCCAGCCACCATTTTAAAAAATTGGCTAGAGGCCAATGTCAAGTCTATGGAGCCAGTAGTAAGGCTGGTATTCTTTTTTGAAGAAAAAGTGGCAGTGCAAGTTAACATATTTGCAACATACAAATGCAAACTTTTGACGCATAGTTTATGCAGTACAGTAGGGTTCTTTAAACTGCTGATCACAACCAACTACTGCATTGGAAGACTCTCTACCAGATTAAGCTGCCATCAGGGGAGGCGGGACGCAGTTGTTTTACCTGCAACCTCTCGCGTGAGAGGTCATCACAGAGAGTTCACCGTGGGACAGTTCATCACAGAATCGCGTACAGGGTATTATTAGTATTAGGGCTTAGTGTTTGTGTTAGAATTAGGGCTTAGGGCTTAGCATTATGGCTTAGGGGTTTGTGTTAGTACTAGGGGTTAGCGTTAATATTAGTGTTATTATTAGGGCTTAGTGTTAGTATTAGGGCTTAGGGTTAATGTTAGGGCTTAGTGTTAGGGCTTAGGGGTTAGTATTAGGGCTTAAGGAGTTAGTGTTAGTATTAGAGGTTAGTGCTAGTATTAGGGGTATTAGTATTAGGGTTCACAGGGTTTAGTATTAGGGTTCCGGAAGATTGGTATGGGGGTTCAGGGTCAATTTTAGCAGGGGTTTAATGTATTAGGGAGGGTTTACTCTAATTGACAGTTCAGCGCTTACATTGCTGCGGTGAATCGGCTGTGTTGCCTTCCCCGCTGACAGTTCAGAGCTCAGACTGCCACGCTGAACTGTCAGCGATGAAACATAGAACTGTTCTAGAAGCACCATCAGGTGGGTATTTTTGTTTTTTTTCACCTAGGATTAGTGATCAGCCAGGATTCCCACATTGTGGTCAGGGCCAAAACAGAGAGAGGAGAAACAAACAATGACTGAGCAAACAGGAGAACAGCATAGAAAGTTAGCAAACCCATTGGGAGCTAAGTCAAAATGAGCTGGTTAGTTGGAATTAGGAGGTTGATACATTAAGAGCGTGAGAGTAATGAAATAAGAGGAGATGGTATTAGATGGATGGAATGAGAGATATTCTATAGCATTATAACTACATTATCAAACCGTGCACAAAAATAGGATCATAATGGTATGTGGTATTACACTGAGCCATGGGGAAAAATGTTTGATGTAGAATAAAATGACCAGAAATACCCTGTTTACTGAGTGTTATGAGAGTTACACACTCCGCATGCTGTGTCAGTGAAAGGTGATTCAGAAGTCACTACAGTCATTATATCTCCTAAAACTCTCTGTGTGCCTGTGACTGCCAGTGATACAAATTATTGTACTACAAAAACAGCTGGATGGACTGTAGGGTACACAGACGTGATTCGATGAAGGATATCATGTTTCCTTCTAAATCACAGCAATTGATGTCAGGATAAAGTATAAGAACAGAGGAATGCAGCAGGTGGAACTCTGTGTGCAGGATATAAGCAAGGGTGTTAGATAAGAGAGAGTGCTGGGCATAATATTAACAAAAATTTACCTTTAGCATATATACTAGCAACATTATCTTACATTGCTGGGGCACAGTTCTAAAAGTGGAAACCGAAGGAATACTCCTGCAGTTTAGACATATTTAAAACTTTCCATCAGAATTGAATTCCTTTTTTAGAAAAAAAAAAAAACTAAATCAAAATATTTCTCCGCATCATTACTATATTAGTTAGCAGTGATTTATTTTGGTTTTGTGTTGCCCTAGGCCTGACTAAACTCATGCACACCCCAACCCTTATTTTTCGTACCCCTCCCATACCTGTCCACAGAGCCAGATTGCCCCCACATGCTTTTCACTGCCTCACTTGCCCTCACATATGTTGCTGCGACAGCACAAGGCAGTGAGATTGTTTGATCACATGTCCCAGATTGCAGCCTCATTCCGGAACAATGCAGAGTCTTGGAACGAGAGCTCTGAGTGATGGAGGTCTCAGGCAAAAGGAGAGGAAAGGAGCAGAATCAGGAGAGGCTGCTGAACTCTACTGATTGGCTGAGAATTCGGAAACCTCTACTGATTGGCCTTCCTTCACAAGGAGCTCAATGTAAGCTGCAGAATCACCAGGTAAGTAACCCATACTGTGTGTGGGTGTGTGACTGTGTTTGTCTGTTTGTGTGACTGTGTGCATGACTGTGTGTATGGGACTGTACCTGTGTGTGTCTGTGATTTTGTGTGTGTGTAATTGTGACACTCCATGTGTTTGTGACTGTGTAAAAGTAAAGCACACACTCATTTGCACACACTGTCACATACACAAAATACATTATTTATATTACATAAATTATTAGGAAGCTTTGCGGACTATGCATTTATTATATGTGTATGGCTGTATGTATATGTTAATATAAATATTTATTAAATCTGAAATCTACATGGTTCTCAAAGATTCCTAATATTTTATATACTATAAATAATGTATTTTCTATATTGAGTGTGTATATGACTGTGTGTGTGTGCATAATAATGGCCATGTTGTTGCCTCCATTACCTTTAAACTAAAGCCATTTTTTAACCTGGCTATCAGTAAAATACTGACTGGGAGGCAACACTAGCGACATTCTGTGTCCCTGAAAGAAATAAAATGGGGTCACCCTACAGAAAGGGAGGATGTATAGTTGTTGGTGAACAATGTTAGCTCTGGCTCTGCTAGCGCCCCCTTCAGTCTGCCATTTTTCTATTGTATTTTTTTCTGAAATGTTAAAGGAGTATTAAATCATAGTCTAGGCCTATGCCTTAATCCCACAGAATACTGAGGAAACATATGGCACAAAACAATGGCATAGTAAATACATTTACCAAAGAAAAACACACAGGAGACATGATGGAATTAAATAGGCCACAGTGTGTATGAAAACCCCAGCTTAGTGTAGAACAGGAGTGGGAACTAAAACAATGTTCTATTAAAGACCCCTAAACCATGTCCTAGCTATATAGGACCCTCGACAAGTAGGCATTGGCGCAAATCAAAGAGGCATATTCCAACTGCACTGTAGCTGATAAGGATGACCAAAGTTCCTGTAGCTATCTTAGCCACTAATCCTGTGTGGCTTTACAATGGACTTCATGCCACTACCGCCCAATGCCATACCTTGGTCTCCCCCCGCCAACCAACCTGCATGGCAAGATCACAATAAAGGAAGGGAGTGAAAGTTGTCCAAGTTGTGAGAAAGAGGGCGTGTCTAGGTAGGAGAACCATTATATAAACGTGCCTCACATGCCAAGATTCAAGACATAGTACAACACACACCATGAGGGTTAACTATTACAAACTTGCGTTAATGCTCACCTGCAGACCTAATCTTTAAATAAATAAATAAGAAACATCCTTACATATAATACAAGTAGAATAAAATAGAAAATTAAAAATACAGCTATTAAAAGTGATATATAACAGGAATGGTTATTCTGTTTAATAAATATATATCTAATAAAAAAACATATTATGCATGTACAACATTAAAAAATGTGATTAGTATTTTTATCAACTGCATATGAATAACTTCTGCAATGTAATTGCTTGTTAGTGAACGGGATAAAAACCAATTATTAATGAAACAAAATAAACCTTTTCCATGAAAATGCCCTCATATAAAGCTGTACGATCCCGCTCAGCTCAGCAGATGTTAATACTTGGAGAGCGCACACAAACCACAGTAACATTTCCACCCCTCCTACACAGAGTGGATTTGACTTGAGCTGTTCTCTGGAGCTCATTAGGATCACTCTCCTGACTTTGCATCAACTAACCACAACATGTGTTTGTGTGTCACTGGATTTACAACGCTTATGTGTATAACTGTCATGAGGACATATTGAATATCGATGAGCTGAGAGGATGCTGAAAGCAGCATGATTTTACAGGTCACTCCATCGCACCTTCAGCTCAAACTACAAAAGGTTTCCTTTTGTCAGGCAGCTTTCCGGAGCTGCAGTGAGGACCATTCTTATCAGAGCAACATCTGCTTTTATTATTAAAAACAAAAAATGTGAGCTGTGTTAATGAATTTCAGAGCATGAAACATGGTCTTATAACAGCATGCACTATATAACATTAGCTTGCGTTGTCATACAAAAGGAAGATGTGCGTGATCATACTTAGCCCAGCAAAGACATCTGTAACGGGCATACAAAAGTCATAACACAGCAGTGGCCACATCCAACTATTGTGATGCTAAGAAGAAAAGAAGACTTGAAATCTGTATTCGATGCTGTATATAGTGTCAAATAATACCCTGTTCTCACATATGTATATTTGTGTACATAACCAGGTGCCTTATGACTCAGTATATTTGGTATGAATTAGCAAAAGACCACATTTTGTCTTCTACAAAGCATTTACATTTTTTCGTTGCAAAGATTTTTTCTCTCTCTCTATATATAGAGACTATTATATATATAAGGACTTCCTCAAACTGTCTCCACAAAGTTGGAAGCATAGCATTGTCCACAATGTTTTGGTATGCTGACCATTAAGATTTCCCTTCACTTGAAGTTAGAGGCCTAATACAATCCCTGAAAAACATCCCACTATGATTACACCACTTGATCCGATGCTTGGTATTGTACTTGTTGATTTGAGATGCATGGATCTACTCAGCCTTGGAAACCCATTTAATTAAGCTCCCACCGCAGAGTTTTTGTGCTGATATTAATGCCAGTGGAAATTTGGAACTCTTCAGCTATGGAATCAGCAATGTGCATATGTTTCTATCATATCTTCTCAAAAGTCGAATGGTGTGAGGAGCTCGACTTGCGAGGTCAACTTTCACTTTAAAAGTCAACCTTACCAAGTTGACCTCCTCGCACCATTAACTTAATTAAACTCCACCTCCCTCTCACTTCCTGGTAAAATAATTATTGTGTGGCCCAGGAGCTTTGGTTGAATTGCAACTAGCAGGTTTGTTTCAAAGTCAAACTTGACCGCCGATCTTGGAGGTCGAGTCTGACCATCTCTCGCTTCATCTCGACCTCACATAAACTGTTATAATTTTGCAAGGCCGAGATGAAGCATCTGAGAAGGGGGTGAGTCTGATTTGACTTCCAGATTTGAATTTTAGTGAATAGACCCAGTTGTCTTGGAAATTATCTTCATCCCAACATATTTTCCTGGTAAAGTACTTTACATAGAATTAATAAATAAAAATGAAGCACTTAAATTATTGGCAGTACTGATGACGATTGCGTCCCTTTAATACACAGAACCACTTAACAGACGCCATCATTTACCAAGCTCCCCGAAGAAAAATCTAATTATTGTCCTTTTCCTAACATAATAGAACAAGTTGCACAGATTGCTATACGGGGAGGTTATTCTGTATTTTAGATTTACTGTGCAGACATATCCCGGAATATAATCCCATAAAGTACATTTTCACATTAACATGTATTTAGCCATTATGAGAACTATCTAATTAATACAACACTCACACGATGGGTAAAAACAAGATCTAATAAACCCTTAATTTGCAATGTAATAAACATAAAGCACTTTATATTTATATTTTAATTTAACATTACAAAAGTGACCTTGGCGTCCAGCTAACACCACTATTAAGCTAAGCATTTTGCAAGACCAAATAAAAAATGAGTTTAGGAGCGGTTCAAGAAAGCTGACTACACTAAAGTACAAATGACGATGGAATATTGCAAAACGGATTCCTTCTCCTCTACAGAAGATGCCTGGATTTCTCATAGACATTCCATTACAATTAGTGCCGTGAAAAACACATTTCATCTGCTGCTCACTCGCTGTAGTGTAATGTAATGATTTTTAATAGGTGCTGTAGCTTTGATGTGGACATCTGATGACTCCTGATGAATGGCACTTATTACACGAAACTTGATGTGATCAACTGCTACATCGTTATTAACAGAGCAGTAGACATTTCGGTAAGGCTTATAAAGTAAATACCCTTTGAAAGGCGAATGATGTGTAACCTTTGGGCTAATGTCAGCTCGATATCCACATAGAGCTCAAGCAATACAAGTACAAACCATAGCTAATTCAGGATGTGTCGATAACGTTTGTACATTTAAATACTACCTTATATCTGTCATATTGTTTTATATCTCAGGTAGTCTTATATCTAAAATGTTCAGGATTATTAATGCTCTGCTGTTTGTAAATATTTCAATAATTTAGAAGACAGAGGTTTGTCAGTGTACTGCCAGGGAACAGATAGTAAAAGCACTCAAATTAATTAAAAGCAAAATTTAGGGTTTAATAGTTTCTACTATTTATTGTATAGTTGTCTTTTTTACCCTGATTTTGGTTATGAAAACTGATGCTCTAAAATAGATGTTTAGAATTTTATATATTTTTACATTTTATGAGAAAACAAAATCATTTGTCATGTTGTGAAGCTCACTTACAGATTTCATACACATATATAAAACCCAATAGTTGTAAATAGTGTCTGACCTGCTATAACATTATGACCGCTGGCAGGTGGCAATCCAGCAGAGGCAGTGTGATGCTTTGGCCATTGTTCTGCTGGGGAACCTTGGGTCCTGCCATTCATGTGGATGTTACTTTGGCACGTACCACTTAAGCATTGTTGCAGACCATGTGCACCCTTTCATGGAAACGGTATTGCCTGATGGCATTGGCCTCTTTTAGCAGGATAATGCTCCCTGACACAAAGCAAAAATTGTCCAGGAATGGTTAGAGGCACACAACAATGTGTTCAAGGGTTGATTTGGCCTCCAAATTCCCCAGATCTCAATCTAATCGAGCATCTGTGTGATGTGCTGGACAAACAAGTGCTATCCATGGAGGCCCCACCTCACAACTTTCAGGACTTAAAGGATTTGCTGCTAACGTCTTGGTGCCAGATACCACAACAAACATTCATAAGTCTAGTGGAGTTCATGCCTTGACGGGTCAGGGTTGTTTTGGTGTCAAAAGGGGACCTGCACAATATTAGGCAAGTGGTCCTAATGTTATGGCTGATCCGTGTGTAACACATACAGATGCTTTAGGTTTTTTTCTTTGTACACTTTTATTTTTGGGGGAGTGGTTACAGGTGAGGATGTGGGAGGGGCATTGTGGGAACTTTTAATTGGCCTTGTGGCCAATTGATAGCTAGTTATTGTCCTTTAAAATAACAATATTTACATGAATATATACACATATTAACTGCAGTTGAAACACACTTTAATGTGAGTTGTATTGCTTCTGAGCTCCTGGCAAAAAAAACACAAATGGATTCAGGTCCAGAACAAGGGCATTTGAGAGGTATTGTGATGAAGTATCTACTTTAATCCTCTTCATTAAAAGTATTTGACTGTGCCATACAGTTTGGATAACTCCATGAATCTCCATATATTTTTCTATATGATCTCAAAATATAGCACATTCCACAGCTCTACTGGCCTCACTTTTAAATGTAAACTACAGGAAACATTAGTTGTGAAGGGACGCTGAGATTGCTTTCCATTTTGCCTTCCATAGGTTATAATGGGAGGTGAATTAGTTGAATTAAAAAAAAACAAAGAACATCAAATTTGGCATCCTCATTTGGAGGTCGAGTTTGACTTAGACCCCATTGCAAGTAATGGGAGGTGAAATCATCGAGTTTGACTTTAATCATTTTGCCTCCCATTATTTTCAATGGAGACAATATAAAATGTGGTTTTCCAAGTCTCGACCTCTCGAGATGTTAGTGAATACCAATTTTTAATGGTTTCTATGGCTCTCGATGACGAGATGGGAGGACGACTTTGACGAATCGTGGCAAGAGGGTCTGAACTCGGATGATAGTGAATCATTGGAGGAGGTCAAGCTTGGAGGTAGAATTTCAAAATGAAAGTCAGCCTTCAAACTCGCCCTCCATGAATGAATATTGATTTTTAGTGAATAGACTCAATTGTGTTAATTAACAAAGTTAATTTAAGCATTTGTCTGTGGCGCTCCTGTTTATGACATCACATATGGTTTGATATGCAAATGAACTAATTTTAATGGTAAATGTGTGATTTGCCTATTGCACATGGGAGATGTCACAGACAGCCGTAGACTTAGTTAAAATATTTTTTTAATTAATGCATTTGCTTGCATTTCAGCACAATATATAGATAATTTTTTATTCTCTACTTTCACAGTAATGTTTAGGTGACAAAATCACTTTAACCACCACTGCCATCATGTACTCCCCAAGACAAAGAATTTGATATATGCTAATGTACGGATGGATATTATTGTATCAAAAACTAACATGTTGCAAACATTTACAATACATGTGTATTAGGTGATGATAAATATGAACATAATTATATCCTGTTTATGTGCAAATACTTTTACGCTGATAATAATATGTATTTAGTCACAATTATCAGTTTAATGAATCTTTCTCAAAATACATAATATAAAAATGCATAAAATATAATATAAAAAGTGAGTTTGGATTGCTCGCATCACTTGAAAAATCTCTTTTGATACAGCACTCATTAATATCTTAATTATAGGTTTCACATTCACGCAGCAGATTTGAAACGCATTAATTCTGGCATCTGCAAGCACTTTCAGAGCTTTCCTAAATGAGCTCAAATAGAGCTATTTGACTCTGCTGCAAAATTACTCCTGTTTTACATTTTCATTGGTGAAACAGTAATGAAAACAGGAGAAGGTGAGTTATCACGAATGGTCTTCATTATGCAACTTTTCCTGTTCAATGTCTACATGGACCATTAGCACTGGAAATGATGTAATCACAGCTCACAGTGCATTGTGTACATACAAATACAGCTAGTACTGAAAGCCTTGACAGTGTCTTAATATGATATTTCTATATTATGGAGAGAATACACTAGGCTTAGTTTAATTAGGTGTGGAATCTATTGTCAGTCCAATCTAGTTTATAATCTGAACTTTCCACAAGATGTTATCAGGGACTATTGTAACTATTATGAGGGGCATGTACTAAAAAAAGTGAATACATTTGTATTCTTTGCTCCTTTTGCAATGTACTAAACATTTCAAACGCAAATAGTAAATATGAGCAAACTCTGAATAAAAACAGGCAAGTTTGCAAATAGAAACAGGAAAGTTTGTGGATATTTGTTCTACCTTTTTTATTTGCATTTGTTAAAAGCTGGTGTAATTTTCACACACAAAGTAATTATTTGTTTACAAAATGTTCAAAAAAGTCTTTAGCGCTTGCAAATATAATCGCAATTTATTACTGCAACTGGATAAATGCACACTAAGCTAAAAATAGATGGCTCAAAATAGGGGGAAAAAAGCACAAAATGTTAAAAATATTTGCAAATTGTGCCATACTCATGTTTTACCTACTTTTTACCCCCTGCACTTGTTTAGTACATAAAGCCCCCCTATATGCCTTCATTGTTAGCATACCCAGTAGTAATGTGCAATGAAGAGAACAAATACCACAAAGACATGTGGCATTATTGATTTGTTAAGATACACAGAAATAAAGTCCCAGAAGGTTACATTACATAAGCATAAGGCCAATTAGAAATGTCAAATTTTGAGATGAATTCTGGGCTGGATTTACATGTATGGGTAAATGTGTGCTTGTATGGGTAAATTACTGCGTGCATGTATGGGTATATGACTCCGTGCATGTATGGGTAAATGTGTGCTTGCATGGGTAACTTACTGCGTCCATGTATGGGTATATGACTCGGTGCATGTATGGGTAAATGTGTGCTTGCATGGGTAAATGTGTGCGTGCATGTATGGGTAAATGACTCCGTGCATGTATGGGTAAATGTGTGCTTGTATGGGTATATGACTCCGTGCATGTATGGGTAAATGTGTGCGTGCATGGGTAACTTACTGTGTGCATGTATGGGTATATGACTCCCTGCATGTATGGGTATATGACTCCCTGCATGTATGGGTATATGACTCCCTGCATGTATGGGTATATGACTCTGTGCATGTATGGGTAAATGTGTGCGTGCATGGGTAAATAACTGCGTGCATGTATGGGTATATGACTATGTGCATGTATGGGTAAATGAGTGTGTGCATGGGTAAATTTCTGCGTGCATGTATGGGTAAATGTGTGCTTGTATGGGTAAATTACTGCGTGCATGTATGGGTAAATGACTCCGTGCATGTATGGGTAAATGTGTGCTTGCATGGGTAAATTACTGCGTGCATGTATGGGTATAGGACTCCGTGCATGTATGGGTAAATGTGTGCTTGCATGGTTAAATGTGTGCGTGCATGTATAGGCATATGACTCCGTGCATGTATGGGTAAATATGTGCGTGCATGGGTATATTACTGCGTGCATGTATGGGTATATGACTCCCTGCATGTATGGGTATAGGACTCTGTGCATGTATGGGTAAATGTGTGCGTGCATGGGTAAATTACTGCGTGCATGTATGGGTATATGACTCTGTGCTTGTATGGGTAAATGACATACAAACATAAAATGTGTCAGCAGATAAGAACCATTTGGCCCATCTAGTCTGCCCAATTTAATAAATACTTCCTTAAAAAACAATAACATTGCTAGGCAATTATCATTGACTGATCAATCAAATTATCTTTAGATATCACATATCAGCTGAGATTTCTCAACCTCCTTAAGTCATTTGTTAAACCGCTTATGTAATTGTAGAAGAAAATAAGCAATTTGATTTGAATATAAAGACAGAACAGAATCCAAACTATTGATTAGTATGCATTACAAGCAGTGAAATCACTGTTTGACCTACAGCTAATGTGCTTTGTTGTGTAATGAACTTGGCCTTTCTAATGATGCATTCTGCATTGTCCCTTGTATTCCTCAAATCTGCAATATAGAAAGAAATTCCCAGCTCTGCTGGCTGCGAATTGTGAGCAGACGAAATCCACATAAAATGCTTTCATTCCTTCTTTATGTAGTGTGGTGTATGATGGCTAAATTAGTGTCTAATACACTTGTAATATTTATAGTGCCAACACTTAGTTAAGCAACCTTTACGTAAGATTTATGTTGATTTCTTCATTTCTCATTTAATGGCGAATTATAAAGACCATGTTTCATAAAGATAATTCTCCATTTAAATTCATCAGCCCATTAAATATTAAAATTATGTTTCTTATGCAGTCTAGAACAAATTTGTCCAGCTTCAGCGATTATTTGCACTCATAAAAATTAGGCCTGATTAATAAAATTTAAATGCTTGATTAAGTTGACATTTTCATGTTTCACCACTGATTTATGAAAATTATTCAGTATTGGAGCCTCCATGTTAGCGTTACTAGGCAGTGGCTCAGATTTTCTTTGGTACAGTGGATACCTTTGTGGATACCAGGTAATTATTTGGTTGCCATATACTATTAGAATCACTCAACAAACTAGTATAGATTGTCACAACAGCTGAGAGCCATTTCTACACTCTAAAATATAGCGGGGTTGTGGAACAAAATATACTCTCTGGAAGGTGTGAGATATAAGCCTGTTCAGAAAAAGTAATAATACAAAAACAAAAATGCATTGGGGTTGATTTAAAGAGTATCTGTGCTAACGGCAGGTGGGTCTGTCATTTACTTATTCACAAAAGCACATGCACATCTCTATTTACTGAGAATCAACAAATAAGGGCACACATTGACCTGTCGGCTGTAGCTACAGCGTGAAAAAACCTACATTGACATTGAATACCTTGTTCTGCAGACCAAAAATGCATAGACTTTATGATTCCCATAAAATACACGAATCACAAACAATAGTCACAAATGTCAGTACGATACTCCACCCCACGTTAACCACACACACAGGTGTTAATTATTCATATGCACCTTCTCTTCATGGGGAATAAAGTAAGAATATGTCTGTTAACATTTTTGGTTTAATAATTAATAAAGGGCTAATTAATACAAAGGGATCTGGAGAGTGTTCTTTGTTTTTCTCTGTTCCATGGGTCCAAACTTTGCCTTTAAGCTTTCCCTATTCCATAGCTTGGAGGTTGTTCTTCATCTTCCACCATTGCATGACCACGGTTTCAAGGGTTCTATTTGTTTTTCCCTGCTCCATGGGTCCAAACTTTGCAATTTAGCTTTCCCTATTCCATAGCTTGGAGGTGGTTCTTCATCTTCCACCATTGCATGACCATGGTTCAAGGGTTCCAAGCCTCATGGTCTCACACCCACCAGGGAGGTTTTTAAGCCCCATAAATATAAATGTTTGACTTTTTTTTGTCATTACAGAGGAGACCCCTCCTGAAACGCATGTCTCCTCTATAAGGGGCACATGGCCAAGACATTTCACATGAGCTGTTCTTAAGTGGATGCATGATGCAGGGCATAGTATTTTGACTCTATATATCCATGGTTTGAGCTAACCCCATTTCTTCTCATCATTCCAATGCATTGTTATATTTTTCCATTCCCATTGGATCACTAAAGATTTCAATGACTGCGAATGGCAGACTATAAGTGACTGTCTAGCAAATAATATTAATTGCTCGTTGAGTAAGTAAACCCCACTTCATTTTCTAAGTATGCAGACATATACACAATGTTTTTTTAGAAAGCTCAGGAGTTCAGGAATGTACACACAACCCTTGTTTAACACTGTGTGGTCCAGGCAATAGAGCAACATCTTAATACTCCATCCGCCACTGAAAGGATTAAATATGTTTATTCATTAAGACTTGAAATCCACTTTGGAGAGCTAATAAACTACAAGTAACATAATTGCCTGTTTATCAAGCACTTACTTTAATATGACTGTGTGTACAAAACAAAAGACTCCAAAACATTATTATGACAAGTCCAATATTTGCATCTACTTGAGTAACAATCTGCATTTACTCAAAAACCCTATAGTGCGAAAGGATCCTTGTGTAGATTACTGTGCGTCAGGGAGCAGTTACTGCAATATTAAGCCATATGCTCATATCCAAGAAAAATTCCAACACTGTTACAATCTTACCAGAGCAAGGCCTATCTGTAAATGTTATCTACTTGATGCCTGTGGCTAGCAATCTCAACAGCCAGCAAAGATATTAAGATGTCTCTATTTTTGGCAGCGTGCAATGCTTCTCTGCTGTATCATGATGCTACTGCAATTAATTAAAATGTGCAGCTAATATGAGCACTGGCTGACTTGAAAAAAAATAAGCCAAATAATAGTATAGTGAGTACAGCAAACAGAATAACTGCAGTGAGGGAAATAAAGAATTGGCATAATATTTATTAATATAGTGATAAAAGAATACACAACATTTATCAAGCTTTCATCCCACTGACTATGGGTCTGAGAGAAAGAAGGCACCTGGTCATTGGGATGCCCGCTTGTTTTATTTTAACCCTCTCAGCCCTCTGCATTAGTCAGCCCTCTGCATTAGTCAGAGCCCCCTATTTTTTTTAGAGCACCAAGGGACACCATTTTTAAAAAATATTTTTGACCTATATAAGTATCATTTTTTTACCCTTACAGGGGTCATTGTATGGATGCAGGGGTTCTATTTTTACAAGGCAGATTAGGAGTTTGTTTAAAAGACCACTTTTTAAGGTTATTCTTTAGAGGCCTCATTAGAAATCCACCATTTTATTTGCATCAGTACGTCACTCGTGCATTCTTTTCAATGTTTTACGACTTTTTAGCACATGCAGGGGCGAGAACCTATCTGTGCCAAGAAGATCCAGGAATGAAAATCCTGTCCTGTGTGCATCATAATGAAGCATGGCACTTACTGGACTGAAAACTATCAGTGATAGGTTACCTAAAATAATACATTACAGTCAAGGTTTTATATATAAGGAGAGGAGTGATACTACTTCTAGCAATAATGATCAACCGGCCTCAGACTTTTGTCTTCTCGGCCTCGTGGACAATTTCAAGTGACTACTAAAATAAAATGTTATCACAAAGTTATTTTCTGGAAAACATATAAAAGGACATTAAAATGTCATTGTTACAGGGCAGTAACGAGTTTAAGGTGGCACTAGCCTCAGGAGCACACAATTGAGGCGGCACAGTAATGATAGCTACGTAACTAGACTGATGCCCTTTCAAGCATCTTCTTTATATCCCGCACTCAGTTATAAAGCCTTCCCGCCACACCCCATCTAACATGTGGCAACTTGCGGCTCCATGGACAGGGGCAGGTATCTGCCAGGAAGAGGATAAGCTCCCTTTACACCACTGATAATCAGGGAAGAGCTCCTGAGACGAATAGTGAGGCAATGAGCTTCCCATCCAGCGGAGCTTCCCAAGAAGGGGTGTATCTGATTTAATTTTTCTGCAAAATAACTGCTATGAAACTATATAGAAGAGCACGAAATGAACTAGCTTCAGCTCTGCATTGTTACCAGGTAATATCTCCATCTATATGTTTCCCATGAGTATAAGCCATATATATAGATATCATGATGCAAGACAAATGAACACAAGACCATAAGTCTCATTTCACAAATAAACACAAGACCTTACGTCCCATTTAATAGTATTCAAAGGTACAGTATATAGCACACCTATAGTTAGGTGTGCTATATACCGTATAAGCCATGGCAAACTTACAGATTTGTTTATCAGATGCATTGTTTCTAGGAAGCAGAAAATGAAGTATTACTCACCATATCCTGTGTCCTGTTATCCTTCCCTGATATAATTAAGAAATAATTCCATGCTAGTAACAGCAACAAAGCAAACGGTATCATGTAGAGCTCAAAATTCCAAACTACCAGAAGGAAAAGCTAGGAGACATAAATAAACAGATTAAATCAAAATGACATATAATAAAGTAAATAAAACACGGTCATATTAGAGAAATAGTGACAAAAATACTGTTGACCTATTACAACAGAAATAGGTAACCATGTGGGAGGATGTAAATTTAGGCCCTGCCCACTTCTATAAAATAGAGGAAATGTAACGTGCATTTCATGGTATTCACAAGTGCTGCACATGGCAGAAGAATTTTACTTTCATGGAAAACAATCATAATTGCATTACAAATATTATATCTGTTAGTCTGTATTGAAGCAAAAAACAGAATGGCGCAGAATAGTGGGTCCCTTTAAGAAATAAAAAACACAATAATAGTGCAAAATGTAAAAGATTTTTGTGCACTATTATTGTGGTTTTTATTTCTTAAAGGGACCCACTATTCTGAGCCATTCTGTTTTTTGCTTTATATATTGTACCATAAGCATTCCGGAGAGTGTTTTCAGAGGGCTGCGTTTAAGTGTGGTATCGCAAGTATTATTGCACCATTTTGCACTTTGTTTGTTCAATTATACATATCACTAGTTTTTGCAGTCTGTATTGAAATTAGTCAACCTGTAATTCATGATTGAACTGTCCTGGGAATAAGGGTTTTTTGCACCAAAATCAGTGATGGTTGGGTGATGGTTTAAAGATTGGTCCATTTTGAGATAGCGCAAAATGAGAAAACAAGGAATATATTGCATTTAAGACAACAGAAAACTCTGCTAGTGAAAACACAGTCTGCCAATACGGCATACAGGGAATGTTTTAAATTGGCTTTGTTTGAAGGTTCTGTTTCCTAAGTTAATTACAAATCCAAGCTTGTCTGCCTTTTAGATTGAGTATGTAATAAGAGTTACTATGACATTTTATCTCTTCGCATACCAGTATCTTGCACATACAATCTCTTTTTAGAATTTAGTAATTCCTTGTTATATGCTTTCTTTCCTGTACTAGGTAACCGAAAATAATCCTGATGTCACCGCTGAGAAACTACATCTTTTACTTCACTGGTAAAATTATTGATAGTACAGGAGCAGTAATGTGAAAGGAATTACAATGAGTCCAAAGTGCATTCAAGAACAGTTCAACCTATTTATATTACTGATTAACACTGAATCATTATTTAATACCAAAGACCTTCATCTCACTGGTGTAGCAATGTCAGACGAACTGGTGGATGATGCAAATGTCAAGCCTAGTAAGAGCGTGTCTGAAGGTCCTTTTGTTGGAAATCAGAAGTGATTAGGAAATATTCTAAAGCTAAGGCTAACGGTAAACACACGTACAAGAAAAGATAGGAGAAAAATAGCTTTTAGCAGAGCTGCGTGGCATAATAATGATACCAGAAATCACAGCATTTAAAAGAAAGTCATCATGCATTTCACTGCAGAATGAATCCTGTAGGGCAATCACACACTGCAAGAAAAAAAAAATCCCTCCAGGTAATGAAATGATTAAGCAATAATTACAAAGAGACAATAGCAAGGTGAATAAAAGGTGTTTAATAACAGTTCATTATAGGGAATAGTGAGCTATAGCATTTTGTGTGAAATAAGCTCTCCTCATGGTTAGCATAGATTCTGGGGCCTGCCATATTCTTAATTACACCTTTAAAATCAGTTAACAACTCCTAACAGACACGTCAGCTTAGCGTGTAGTACACCAATCGCAAGGACAGCACAAAAAATATTTAAGTGGGACCCATGTAGCTGGGGGGAAAATAGAAGAGGCCAGAAAGCACCCAAAACAAATCTTGTTACCAACATATGACATCAGACACATTCTTTCCTGATTTTAATTTCCATAGTTCTGTAAACACAATTCAGTTTTTGATACCTTTATCTGTTAGTAAATAGCACCAACTGAGAAACCAAACTGGAGGCCATTGATGAGTGGAAGTAAACTGGCCTCTATATTATACAATTGCGATGCAACAGTAGTTGCTTTGTAACATCAAACCTTGAAGTATGATTGTTTGTAAAAAAAAAAATTAAGGTGATATATTACATGTGTGAGGAGATATAAGAAATTATTATCTTTTATATCTTATAAAACCTCCATCAGAAGTAAATGCCACACATTTTCTGGCTTTTTGCTGTCAAAAAAGTCCTTTCCTTTGCTAAAGGTTAACCTCCATTGCTCAAGTCTCAAGGGTCGGCCTAGTGTCACCTCCATAGAACGTGCAGTGAAAAATAGGCCTATACAATGACTTTAAATATATTACTACAGGCTTGTCGCTGAAGGCAATGAAAAGCAAGGATTTTTAGGACACAAGGTAGCAAAATGCTTTGTTTAGTGGTAAATCCAGCACATTGATTTACTGAAATCCTAAGTCGTCAAGCAAAAAACCCTCAAAGACTGGGTAGCAGTACACTGTATTTTCATTTTTTCTCCCTTAAAAGATTAGACCCTAAATTAGCCCTATACCACATACCAAATTTTGGATAAAGGGAGACATTTTTAAACCCTTGCTCCCTTCAAGAAAATAAGGGAGCAAAAAAGTCTAATTGTACTTTCATTTGACAGGCCAGACATGATTAATTTGATCAAGGTAATTAAATAAATCCTACGAGATTTTTTAGCTAGGACAAAGACTGCACACAGACTTCTCACCAACGGGCCACCAAGTACATCAGTGTATTATAAACCCCCCCACAATATTATAAAACGTAATAAGGAAGAAATATGTTTTCATAAGCCTTAATTCATTTCATAAATGTGTGCTGTTTTCTTGTGTAGGTATTATTTGTTGGACATAATTTGTGCTTTAGTTTGTGGATTTTTTGGCAGTAGTTTTTGTTTTGTTTATTTCGGGTGTTTTACTTTATGTATGCAATTATATTTGCTTAGTGCATTTACTTATAATGCCGGATAGCTCACCGCGGGCTAAATCTAGCTCATTGAATGTTTATTTATGTATTTTGCTTGAAACATGTTGATAGTATCTGTTTTGTCTAAAACAGAGAGACAATAACACATTATGTTACCTTTTCAGACTTTTCTTTGTGTAACTCTGTATGGAGAAGATGTGCTGCTGTCTAAAATGCACAAAATCACATTGTCAAATCAAGGTTTTTTTTGTGTGGCAGTCTTGGTGTCAGTCAATAAGGAATTTCTCACACACTGCAATAAACTACATTCTGCGCGTGGTAAAAAAAAAAACAAAAAAAACGACAAGACTTCAGCTGCCTCCAGGAAACTATCAAAATTTCCTAGAATTCTCCCAGGAGAAACACAGCACATTATTACTGCAAGGGCAATTCTAAATATATGTGCCACTTTCATTCCATTTTTCCCTGTTCACTTTTTTATTAATGTCTTTATAATCAGACTGAAACACTACAACAGCTTTTTGTGGACATTTTTTTATTCACCTGCAATGAATGGTTATACCTAACGTTAAAGGGTCATTTAAGGAGTTTGTTATTTGGTGGAGCAAGTTGTACTAACAGACCACTACGATCTGACAGTGGCTTTCCTTTTCCATGCATATTAAAGTTAAATACCGTATTTATCGGCGTATAACACGCGCCGGCGTATAACACGCACCTAATTTTAAGAAGGAAATTTCAGGGAAAAAAACTTAAGAACTTAAATTAAGAACTTTGAAGCCCAATAATCCATTTTAATATGCCAGGATATTGCCCCCAATATGCCATTTAATATGCAGGATATTGCCCCCAATATGCCATTTAATATGCAGGATATTGCCCCCAATATGCCATTTAATATGCAGGATATTGCCCCTAATATGCCATTTTAATATGCCAGATATTGCCCCCAATATGCCATTTAATATGCAGGATATTGCCCCCAATATGCCATTTAATATGCAGGATATTGCCCCCAATATGCCATTTTAATATGCCAGATATTGCCCCAATATGCCATTTACTATGCAGGATATTGCCCCCAATATGCCAGGATATTGCCCCTAAGTATGCTCGTTATGCCACCCTTCTCCCCCCCCTTCCCCAGACCCCAGTACTTACCTCGTTCCTGCTCTGTCCCCCGGTGCTCTGAAGCTGCGTGGCTGTGAGGGAAGCGTTGTGAGCTTCCCTTCAGCCGCGCGGTCAATAAAGTTTGTTTTAAAAAAAAACAGACTTTATTGACCGCGCGACCGGAGGGAAGCTCACAACGCTTCCCTCACAGCCACGCAGCTTCAGAGCACCGGGGGACAGAGCAGGAACAAGGTAAGTTTTAGATTTTTTTTTTTTTCGGCGTATAACACGCACACATCATTTTCTCCCTATTTTCAGGGAGAAAAGGTGCGTGTTATCCGCCGATAAATACGGTAGTTATAAAAATGTATGTGAAAATGGAATATCTGTATTCTATGTATGTTTAATGTACTCTCAAATTCCAGATTTGCAGCTTTTACTGATCCTCCCACTCAGTTCTCACCATTTGGCTAGGTCTGGGGGGGGGGAGCAATTCATCCCATTTGATAACTATAATGATAACTATACTCATAATGTGTGGCTAGATATATGTGCAATCATAAGTTTGAGGGATTAAGCCAGAGACTCCAAATTCTTTCATGTGTCAGACAATGGCACTGCAGGATTGTGAGAGCTGATTACTTTTCCCCAAAATGACACTGTGCAATCTTCCAGGTTTGGGTATACCTCAGTGATGTCACAGGTGATGTTGTGAGGTATCACAATGGTTTGTCAGAGACCTTGATTGGATCTGTATCTTGGTCCCTGGCTCCTGATCATGTCCAGGAACCCAACATTGTCTTTTTAGTGCTTCTATCCATAAGAACAAAAGCACCATTGGGTGTTAAGAATTTTAGTTATGTGCAATAACGGAAAAATATATATTGTGATGTTTAACTACATCAAAATATTTAACTCTACCAATAAATACAATGTTTGGCTTGAAGTCCATGTAGCAAATATTGTCAATTGTATTGAGAAGCTTTGATGCAAACATGACTTTACAATGCGTTGGAGAGTGTGTGGGTGTTTTTGGCTAATATTTTGAAGAAGGAGGTCACAACTGGTTGTACTTCAACTGCTGGTTGATTTATGACTGAAGGGTAACGAGGCTAAAGAATACAGCACAGATTGTACTAAGTAACTACACATAATGTGATGTTCTTAGTATGACTCTCTGAGCTCTATTCAGTTTACCTCTGGCCTGTGAATACCATAGACTGCAACAGAACATTTTTTTTAGGTAGAAACCAGTAATAAGTGATAACACAAGTCATTGAATAAAGCCTTCTCTTCATGGAAAACATTATTTCACTATTTAAGTTATTTTTCTTCTTTTATTGTACCTAAAATATTGTGTTCAAGAGAAGATGGTAGGTTGTGAATGCTACATCTCCTATGCCAGTCCAGAACATTCAGTTTGTGCTGGTGCAACCTATAAATAAATGTATATATATATATATATATATATATATATATATATATATATACTTTATAAAATATATATAAACTTACTGGCTGGGTATAGATTTCAAATGAAAAAAGGACACATATTTGTATAAGCTGTGATTACAGTTGTAATTGCCTACAATTAGTTATGTGTTAGAAGGCACACATGATAGTACATGTACAGTTTGAAACATAAAAATAAATAATTTCTGAATTCATGTAGAGGTCACTAAGCACAGATGCAGTCCTTGTCCTCAATTAACTTGTGTGACCCTGTAATAACATTATAATATTACATTTAGTGTATGCCTTAAATTCGTCCTTATTGGTAAAAGAAATGTTTTGTGTAGTAATATTCATTTTAAAATGCAAAGTAAAAAAAAATAAAATGGGCACGTGAAGAGGTCAGTTTGTCTACTCCAAATGAAAGTCATCCTTCAGAACTCTAGGTGTCTCCTGACATCCTTACTCTCATTAAGGTCTACGGACAGCATGAGGCAGAAGAGAAAGACATCCCCCTGAACTACAAGAGACCCATACACCACCACGCACTGCTTTCCCCAGTCCAAAAGGTTGGGCAATTTGGAACAGGGACTACTATTGCAGTTTATTGGGGCAGCTGCTGGATATTGCCGCCCATGGCACGCTTTTAAATATTATAAGAATTTAACTACCATATTTAATGTCAACATATATGTTTTATGACTTAAAAAAAAAAAAACAGAACAAATATCAAATCATTCAAAAGTTATGAAATTAAAATTTAAAAGAATCCAGGTCCCTGAGTAGTTAACTATTTTGAGATATATTCCTATTCTCAAAGAAGGAGACCTATGAATGCATATATATCTTCTGTGGGAAATATACTGCTTTTAATGCTGTAATGAGACCAGATCTCTATTTGGGACAAAAGATGTGAGAAGAATCCAGTCCTTATGGTCTTTTCTGCCGCTTAATCTGAGCAGGAACAATGAACTTTTACATTTCATTCAGCTCCTAGGCTTATAAATTGACATCTACATTGGAGAGTTGTGATAATGCATGCATTAAATGATCATTCAGAATGACATGCGAGAGTATCCCTTGTGTAACACACTTCAAAAAAATAATTTAAGTTGGAATACTGAACATCCTCTTCTTACTGCTAACCACAGCATCTATAAAAGGGGAATATCATCCAAATGATTAACACCTTACAGCTCAAGAAACAAAGCCTGCCCTTTTATACAGGCAGCTGTGGATCATTAGCTCTGGTGATGGGAGCTATGTGATGTGAATTTTTCTTTCTAATTAAGAGATGAGATTTTTCTCTATAACTATCTCTTCAGTCAAAACTGAGAGGTGGAATTTCCATTTACTGCAGAAAAGATATTTTGCTCTTGAACAATAAGTTAGATGGGCTGCTTTTTATCTCTAGCCAACCTGACTTTCCTTTAATTTTACAATTTAATTTCATCTATAACATGTAATGGATTTTTATTCAGAAGGTTACAGCATTTATGTAGCTGTCATTAAGTCTATCTATAATGCTTGTCCTATTTCTGGCCGTTAAATATGCAGATGGTGTAACTGATTTACATGGTGTATACTATAATAACATACCAACATCTATCTTTAAATGCATCATAAAACAATAACAACAGTCAGTGGTGTATCTTGGTTTTGTGCTGCCCTAGGCAGACAAAATTCTGGCACCCAACCCCCCCCCCCCCACCCATGTTGCACACCTAAGACATGCCACATCACCCATTTTGCACACCCACAACATGCCCCATCACCCCATTACATGCCCCATCATCCACATTGCACATACACTAAATGCCCCATCACCCCCATTACATCCCTCCATCACCCACATTGCATACACACTAAATGCCACATCACCCCTTTTACATGCCACCATCACCCTCAATACATACCCCCACCACATCCATTACATACCCCCATCACCCTGAAAATTTGGAAGGACCTAAAGCTTGCTAACGGATGGTGAGGCAGCGAAAATGTTTGAAGCACCAGAAGTGAGCTTTAACACCCTCTGGCAAAGTGCCGCCCTCTGGCAAAGTGCCGCCCTAGGCGAGTGCCTTGTTTGCCTTGTGGAAGATACACTGGTGACAACAGTACATGTAAGCACAATAACTAACATGATACAGCAGGAGTTTTAAAGAGACAATAATCTAGACAGGAAGTCTGTCCTGGCTGGGTTGAAATTATTAATTCAAGCCCATTATGCAAGACAACAGTACTCCAATTAGTGAGGACTGCTGAAAACAAACAAAAAAAAGGTTAACAGACACTTGCACGCAAGTAAATGTCATCGACCGTATGGCTTGTTACTGTCGGCCCTACTATATTGCGGTCTATTCATAAGACATCCTCCATGCTGCCCGACACTGCCGTCTATTATGACGGAACGGCGTGCAGACATCCCCCGGCTGCCCCCACTAGCCACCATGGAGCGAGAGACAGGTGAGAGGGAGGGGGGGAGGGGGAAGAGAAAGACGAAGGGGGGCAGAGAAAGACAAGGGGAGGGAGGGGGGGCAGAGAAAGACAATGGGAGGGAGGGGCAGAGAAAGACAAGGGGAGGGATGGGGGAGAGAAACAAGGGGAGAGAAAGACAAGGGGAGAGAAAGACAAGGGGAGGGAGGGGGAGAGAAAGACAAGGGGAGGGAAGGGGAGAGAAAGACAAGGGGAGGAAGGGGGGAGAGAGAGAGAAAAGTTTGGGGGGAGGGAGAGACAACGTGGGAGGGGGAGAGAGACAACGCGTGGGGGGAGAGGAGGCAGCATTGGCACATAAAAGGAAATAAAAACAAGAAATGCATTTGTTTAATATCATAATTTTTATTGAATATTAAAAAGCAATTTACATGTTAATATATACAAGTTAAACTTGTTTCCCATAGGGTAGTCTTATATTCACGCTTTTAGTTTTTTTCCTAAAGGAAAATCCAAAGTTTGGGAGGTTGTCTTATATTCGAGCAAATACGGTAATTATAATATCTAGAACACGAACTTGATCCTCAATTCCAATGCCACAATCAGGGCTTTAGAATTACTTCTCATGGAGAAGTAATTAACTGTAATATCACTCAGCAATATGTTATAGTGGTGTGTGCCCCAAGAAGCCTAGAGTTTGACATTTCTGACCTATACACTCCAGCAATCATTCTCAAAAAAATGTTGTTTTCTGCTTTCTCTTTGTGTTCGCTGTAAACTGTTTACAGCACAGACCACAGATACAACATGAGCTATGTGTAAATTATTGCATGTTAGATGTACAGTAACATAAAACCAATATACCATTCTCTATACAAAGTTAACAAAGGTCAAACAAAGCTAGTAATGATGTCATCTGTTTTCTTTCCTGTACCTAGCACTGAAAAATTATTTGAATATTTGAAAATCTTGATTGGTAACCACTGTTAGCAACCACATAAATATTTGGCTGATCTGGAATTAATGGGCCTCTAAACATACATTTTTAAAATGGACAATTTAATTCCTATAGTACAATGGACATTTAAAATGTGCAGTATAACCTAACTTTTACTTATAACAAGAAACATAAGGCACTAAAAATTATTTCATTTACCATATTTAATAATGATAAATGCACACAGCTCTCCGTGGCCAGAAGCTAATATCACCATCTGAATAAACATGGGCCGTGTTTTCCCTTTGAAATTCAAAATTTAATTTAACTGCTTTTGTTTCGCTGTTGCATTTTGTGGTAAAAAGGGGATGAGGTATCTCTCAAGGGCCCCAATACTATTATCCATTATGCCTCAGCCTACCCTCATAAAGATTTAATTTTAAGATCCCAAAAGGCATCCGAAATGTGACCATTTAAAAAAAGAAAGAAAAAACTAAAGTATTTTCTTTTTTCTCTTTTTAATATGGATGGTATCTTCAGTATCCACATTTGTCTGATCTGGCAGACTGCCAATGGTGTGCTTTTGGAGGGAAAAATGCAAGGGAGTTTTGTTATTCTTCTTTGTACAATTCCCACCCTTAACATTAAAGACTGGTGGTTAAAAAATAAAATTCTGCAAGCGATGATGATGCTTACACAGTAAAAACACAGGAACTTGACATCTTGCCTATAAGAGTGACCTTTCATCTTGAAAACAGAGTCAAAAAAGGCTTCTCAGCATTACTAGACTACTTATCATGATAACTTGCATTGCACAGTGTTTAGTTCCCATGATTGCATTAGATTTGACCTTCTATCTGCAAGTCAAGTTCTCCAGTTATTTTGATGTAAGATGCCTTAGATTACATACAGTCTCAAACTCTGGTTTTAATGGTGAAGATAACTGTAGTTTGAAATTTATATATTTGCTTATAAGATTTTGCCTAGGAGAAGCATCTCAAATGGTTAGTGGCAGTCAGCAATCACACTGCACAGAACTTGACTAAGATGTAACTCATGTACCATAAAAATATTTTTTAATACCCCATTATTCCATAGTGTATGACATAAATATTGCAGCTGGATTACTTTCATACATTAACTAGGTTTTAGTCAGGCTGAGTATATGTGAAGGTTTTCAGTTAGTTTGTTCTTATGTTGTGTGGCTTAAACCTTTATAGTTTTACTATACCAAAGATCTTACAATTGTTTTTTGTAATAATGCACATAACCTTGCAGTCTCTATAAAATTATGATATGTTTGTCAGAGTCTTAAAACAATCTTATTTACTCCTTTTTTGTAGGTCAGTGCATTAACCGACAATCATTTCTCAAAAGATGTTCATATTTCTATGCAAGGTTTCACAGGTTCTCACTTGGCAAAGAACAATAGGCTCACTTTGCCTCCAGAAATGTGAAACCTTTACAGATTCATATGATCAGCTATCTTATTACACTTAAGTTCAAGGATCTAGCAGACAGCAAATGTCATTTTATTTCGTTGAATGCTGAGTAAACGTAACCTGATTGTGCATGAAACCTTTATGGACTTTTATGGGATAGACATGATAAAGTCCGACAAAGACATCCTTTTTTACACTTTCATTCCTTGTTTTGAACACCCGCTATGTAACAATGCACAAGGCCTAAAATATGTTTTAGTTGTCACTAAAGTGTGAACTATGTTTAGTTTACACAGTTTCATTATTTTATCTGTTAATCATGGGCCTGTTGGCTTTTTGAAATAGATGGGCATCTATTCACTGAAGTCTGAGTTTGGTGGTCAAGATGAGAGCTCATCTCGACTACCAAACTCGAACAGACTCAACCTCCCTTGCCTGGCCCCATCTCGACCTCAAAAAATACTATTCACATGGCAATTTTTCAAGGTCAATATGTTGCGAAGGCAGGATATTGGTTGAATTTGGCGTCCGAGTTTGACTTAGGGAGGTGCTAGTGTCATTTATTCCCCCATAGGAAATAATGGTACTCACCAACCTTAGAGGATGCGAGTTTAACAGAGTGATTTCAGTCGAACTTAATTTTTAATGAATAGGAGTTGTCATGCATTCTATTGAGATCAAGGTCAAGATGGGATTTCATGTTGGACTTTGTCAAGGGGGGTTGAGTTTTGTTTAGCGAACAGGTGATGGTGGTCAAGCTGGGAGGTCATATTCAATTTTGGGACTAAGTCAAACATGACCTCCCAACTCGACCACCTTTCACAAAACTCAACTTTAAGTGAATGGTATACCAGTGGCTAAATGCCCATAGGCCCAGTGGCTCATTTGTTTTCACGTAGACCTATCCTCTCATGTCCTTGTGTGTTGTGTACAAAGAGTCAGAATGAATGCTCTCTGCATGTCTCACAAAACCGTGTATGGTGCTCTCGACTGGGCCCTTTCCCTTTGTGCAGGCTATTAACTATTTTCTATTTCTGTTCAGTTAAGCTTGTCTCACAGGGGTTCTGTTTTACATACTCCTACGTGCTCTCCCTAAGAGTGAAGATTATCTATAAGTGGAGCCCTTGGTCACAGCGCCTTAGTGGATATACCCATACCTTACTGAGGCAGCATATGAGAGGCCAGGATGTACCTCTGAGAGAGGGGTTGCTTGACAATTTTAATCTTGGCCGAAACTGTGGGATTCTCTCTCTGTGTACCAGTGCAAATGATGAAAAAAATTAGATGGGTACTTTCCAGCAGGTAGGGTTGCTACTTTTTCTTCAAAAAATAAATAAAAATAAAATATGCCATATGACTGCCTCTGTAGCCTGCAGGTAAAATATAAGCTAGATGGCAATCCTTCTAGGAGGGCAGAAAATGAAGTCTTTCTGTTCTTGGCTGAACTTATTTTACACACAGGTTCAAAAACTTTACAAGCCCTAATTAAGCAGAACAAAACTACAGTAGCTCTAATTTGACAGCAATAAAAAGATGTCAAATATCCATAGGCTAGCCACATGGATCATAAAAAAACAAACATTTTGACTCAAATATATATTACTTTAGAAATACACAAGCAATCATGATAGTAAAAAGGTATGGGAATGTTTAAAGTTTCTTGTATCTAAATTTGTGTCAATTTATTTGACTTTTCAGAAGAAAAACTCTACAAAAGAAAGTAAAATGAAGGCATGTCCTTTATACCGGGTGGGTGCTCTACGACAGACCTGTCACCAAGAAGAAAGCACACCTGCCACAGAGTCAAGAGTTTCCTTTGCTTTTTTATTTTTCTAACATTTTTTGTTGTTGTGGCTTACACCTTATAACTTCCCCTGACATTTCAAATTACTTCATGGAAGTCAAAGATAAAAGTGTTATCAATTTGCTTTGTGAATACTGACATTTAAAGAAATTTAAATCTTGAATCCTCTGATCACAATCATTAGAGAAGCAACAGCTGAATTACTGATGTAACATCGTACCATATTATCTGTCCCCCCCCCCCCCCCCCCTTTTTTTTTTTCTACAAAGGCATTAAAAATTGCACTGGGAACGAGAGAAAAAAAAAATCTGAAAGATAAAAATCAACTTGAAATTTTCACCTCTGAATGAAAAAATGTATGTTTTAGCAGTGTTGTTTGTTGCTGTAGTTGTGTCGACATACTTAACACTGTATAAGGATGCACAGTTTATCCAAGAGAATCACACTATGCAGTGTAGAAAGAGATAAAAGGAATCTTATATATAAATGTCTAGTGCAACAGGCGCTCTAAAATACATTAGCAAGTGGATCAAAGAAATGTTTAAGAATGAAATAGAGCTATTAGATTCAATGAAGCTTATCCTATTTTAGTACTTCATTTCCCCCATAAGAGTATCCAATTGTTCAGGAATGACCCATGTCTTTGTCTCCAGAGCAGTGCCCGACAGACCATTCTATACATTAATTATGTTCAAAGTGAAAATGTGATGCTGATAATGTCTGTACTCAATTTGTTTGTGTTTTACCTTGCTTAGGCTGCTTTTCTCTTTTATCTGGATTTAATTAAGAGCCGTTACGTATTATGATCAGGGCCTGTCAAGTGAGCTAGTAAATTCTTTTTTAGACTGATTTTTTGGCTGGTGGTCTTTTTGCTAGGATTACTTTTTTTTGGTCTTCAGTAAAGTATTAGCATCATTTTAAAAATCTGTAATTGACTTATTGATGACTGTTAGACATGAGCAGGGATCCCAAAGGTCATGATTTGAATCTGAACTCGCATGGAATAGATTTGTTCCGATTTTCTGGATGACTCAAAGAACTGGTTTAGATCAGCTATTAAAAGTGAAAGATAGGTGTAGACTGTTGATCATGGAAACACACGAACCTAAAAGTAGCATGAAGAAGAGGTAGGCATTATACAGAATCCCTTGAAATGTTACTTGTGGTGGACTGTGTGATTATTGTGTGATTGCTTTATCAGCTTTGCACATAAATATATAGACTATAGCCTACGCATTTCACTGCTGTGAATAAAATACGTTTTATGTAAATATCGTAGTCAATCCAGAAATCCAAGCAAATTGCACCTAATAAAAACACATCATATTTACTTTATATAATCGTCAGTGAAATGCTCACACAACTGAATACATTTACAACATTTCTGTGACTGTTTTATATCCTATGACAATGTGCAAAAACGACAAACTAGTTAGGTGCCACACTTCTCTCTCAGAATTGCTTTGGACTGACCTGGGTTTACATGGAAGGTTTCCCATGTTATATGTAAGAAGAGTGAGTGTTATACATATGTAACATTACACAGTAGGGACACAATACAGGTCAAGTATCCCTAATCCAAAGAGCCATTATTCAAAATGACACAAAATCCGAAAAATAAAATGTTCCTGGAGCCACACTGTGAAGCTCTTTCGCTCTCCCCTCTCAGCCAACGTACTGTGGAAGCGAGTGCTCATGGGAAATATAGTTACCACAGCGCTACAAGGGGAGGGACTACAGCGCTAGGATAGGTTCATTTTGGCAGCACCATGGTGCAGGTCATTTCAGCAGCTCCACTGCTATAAATGTTATACATTACCTTTAACCAGTGCGATCAAGTTACATTTATAGTGCTGGTGCTGCCAAAATGATCCGTTAACCGAAAGTATCCAATATCTAAAATGATGCCAGGCCCAAGCATTTTGGATAAGGGAAACACAACCTGTACTTATGTATTTAATGAATGTGTACATTTGCACCCAAGGATGAATAATTAAAGCACATTTAAACTTAGTATAATATACTGATGGACATCCTTAACTACTTGAAGACACAACTGGTTTTTTGAATGTTGTACAGTTAAAGAAACAGGCTGTTTTTACACTTGCGGTATTTGTGTTTAGCTATAATTTTTCCACCTCCACAAATGTCTAATTTTTACATGAAAAGTATTTTTTTAAACAAATGCAAAGAAAAAACCCCTGCTAAATAGATTTTAATATTTGTCCTGAGTTTTTCTGTTTTTTTTTTTATATAGTTTTATAGTTATAGAACAATAACACATTTTTTAAAAACTTTTTTCTCTTACAGTGACCTTATGATCCCAACCATAATCATCACCTCATCCCTAATCTAACTCTAACCCTAACCTAACGCTAGTTATTAGCACTAACCCCAGTTGCTAATCCTAACCCTAGATCTTAGCCTTTTTTTTCAAAGTAATGTTGCTGACTGCCTCCAGAAGTAGTCTAGCAACAACAAAGAGCAACAGAAGTGAACACCAATCACTTCCAAAGCTCTTGCCCACAATATATTCCAATATTCCAATATAGAATGTGTCAGCAGATAAGAACCATTCTGTCCATCTAGTCTGCCAAATCTCCTAAATACTTTTATTAGTCCCCAGTTCCCTATAACATATATATGGTTTCCACGTTTGCTCCGTGGAGTGACCGTGGGTCATTTGGGCAGCAAGTCATCATGGTCCACAGTGCATGATGGCATGGAATGTCAATATGTCCTAAATGGGTTAATTTGTCTGTTTATTTTAATTTGTAGTTATTAACGAGCTACGTAAATGGCATTTTTTTCTTGGAATTTTGGAAAAGCTGCAGTCCTCTCCTGGCCTCAGGGTTCCTGTTGCAGCCCTGTTTTGGTATGCCCCAGGTATCTCAGGGTAATAGTTCTTTCTAACCGAGCTATTCTACAGGTGGTCTAACCTATAAGTGTGGTACAGATATTAATATATGACAGAAATGTTTCATAACTGCAGCATTTTTTTTTTTTTTACATATTTATTCAACAGATCAATCGAGATAACAGAAGATATTTGCAAGCAGCTGCTGAGGCAGGGGATTCTGGTAAACCACCTCTCAGGGAGATTCATTTAGAGCACGGGCGTCCAACGTGCGGCCCGCGGGCCAAATGCGGCCCGCCGGCCAGAGAGGTGCGGCCAGCCTGAGAGTGGCAGCGGTAGCCGCACCTCTCACCCGCTCCAGCAAAGTGCGCACCGGGATGTCACCGACACCCGGTGCCCCAACCCAGTCAGTGCGCGAGGGGACGGCTCCTCGCACTCTGACCCCGTTGGAGCACCGGGTGTCAGTGACATCCCGGTGCTCAGATGAAGAATGGGACCTCCACAGATGGGACAATCCCCCTCCCTGCAGATACAGGTAAACGAGCAGGGAGGGGGAACAAACCATCTAACATGCTGGGGGGGGGGGGGTTCTTTAAAAAAAAAAAGAAGAAGCAATGTCTATGTGCGTGTGGAAATGTGACAGTGTGTGAATGTGTGTGTGTGGAAGTGTGACAGTGTGTGAATGTGGAAGTGAGACTGTGTGTGGAAGTGGGACTGTGTGTGAATGTGTGTGGAAGTGGGACTATGTGTGTGGAAGTGGGACTATGTATGAATGTGTGTGGAAGTGGGACTATGTGTGTGGAAGTGGGACTATGTGTGTGAATGTGTGTGGAAGTGGGACTATGTGTGTGGAAGTGGGACTATGTATGAATGTGTATGGAAGTGGGACTATGTATGAATGTGTGTGAATGTGTGTGGAAGTGGGACTGTGTGTGAATATGTGTGGAAGTGGGACTGTGTGTGAATGTGTGTGGAAGTGGGACTGTGTGTGGAAGTGGGACTATGTATGAATGTGTGTGGAAGTGGGACTGTGTGTGAATGTGTGTGGAGGTGGGACTGTGTGTGGAAGTGGGACTGTGTGTGAATGTGTGTGGAAGTGGGACTGTGTGTGGAAGTGGGACTATGTATGAATGTGTGTGGAAGTGGGACTGTGTGTGGAAGTGGGACTAATGTGTGTGGAAGTGGGACTGTGTGTGAATGTGTGTGGAAGTGGGACTGTGTGTGGAAGTGGGACTAATGTGTGTGGAAGTGGGACTATGTGTGAATGTGTGTTAAAGTGGGACTATGTGTGAATGTGTGTGGAAGTGGGACTATGTGTGAATGTGTGTGGAAGTGGGACTATGTGTAAATGTGTGTGGAAGTGGGACTATGTGTGAATGTGTGTGGACGTGGGACTGCCTATTTGTGTATTCACATGTAAATGTGTGTGCATTGAATGTGAGTTTTTTTATTGCTGCTGTCTTACTGGGGAATCTGTGATACACTCACACTGCATGTTACAGTGATATATATATCCACACGTATGTATGTATGTATGTATGTATGTGTATACATACATACATACATTTACTTTCAAGGAAACATGAATGCGGCCCACGCACAAATAGATTTACGGTGAAGTGGCCCACTGCAAAACAAACTTGGACACCCCTGATTTAGAGGATCATGTGGTGGACAAGGTTCTCAGTCAACCCTACTCAGGGAAGCTGCTGTTTTCCCTCTAGACCTAACATGACTAGAGATGTCATTACCCTACAAAAATCTTCCAATGCTAGCTTCATATAGGTTGGTTCTAAGCTGGCTCTAAAAGCCTGGGACTGGCTGGAATCTAGTCAGCTTAGCTGGGAGTCTAGCAGCCATGGAAATGGGGTTTGCTAACACAACATACATACAAGTAGCTCATCTCAGGAGAGGTAGGATATATACATGTCCTGAAAATCATGAACGGGCTACATTTATATGTATGTGTATTTGTCCTTGAAGACTAATCAAAATAAACTGTGGTGAACAAGGGAATAGCAAAAATGAGACATTACCAGTTCAATTGCAAAAATGATGCAATCTGCCTTTGTTTATAACATGGCTATTTCCTTATAAGTTAACCACATTGCACTGTTTAATAGAATGTATTCATTTATTTGATATAATATAATGAATCAATGTATTATAGAATATTTGGATACTGTTTTTATTTCTATCTATACATAAACAACTATTTGTAGAAATGATTCCGTTTTCTGTTAATATCCATTTTTGTAGATCCACAGACACTGATTGTTTTTAATTATTAATAAAGTCTTAATATATTCCGCAGAAGCTTGCAGCACAGATCACTCTGGTAGTCAGGCTCACTGTTTGCAACAATCTGGTACCAACACCCATTCCTATCATAGTAATGATTTCTTTTAAGCTTTAAACTGGTGAAATATTGAATTTACATTTGATTTTTTGTTTTTGTTTAATTACCCCTATGCAATTCAGACTCTAATACAAAAAATCAGACAAGCAACATATTCCACAGTGCTGCACAAAGGGTGACAACCATACAAAAGTAGCTGGGTTTAAACATAAAAGTTTTACAATCTTTCTGTATATAGCTAGCAGAAGGGCCTGCCAAATGGCTCCAAGCCCCCCAATCTTTTATAATAACCGGGGCTTGGAGCCAGCTAAATGGATTCTAACCCCATGACAATAAATGGGCCAGGGACTTGCCCAGGAACCCTGGCCTGTTATTAAATAACCCCACAGTGATTGACCCTACATACACTGTTAAGACATAGTCTGGGTGCTTGCCCAAGGCCCCTGGACTCTGAATAAATAATTACCCCAATAAATAATACGTAGTGGCTTGCCGAGGACCCATGGGTGACATAATAATCCCCAGCCTGCCCCAAGCCCAGATGACATAACATGTTAGGACATATGACAATGCATTGATGCGCATACAGTATCATGTTAAGCCATTTTGCTGACCAGGCTAAAAAAATAAAGGCCAGTTCACCTTATTCTTAGCCCAGTGCTGTTGACAACAAGAGAAAATAACCAATCTACTGTGACTGATGTTATTTAAATGCAGACTTTAGTTAATGCAATTCAGTTATTCACTGTGTATAGTAAAGCGGTTATTCATAATCAATGGGTAATCACTTCTCAATAGAATATCATTTAAACACTTAATGGAACTGTTCAAATACCACTGCTTCCAAGGCATTATCGACAGAGACGGACTTTAAAGAATATATAAATGTTTGTTGCAGCTGAGATTATTAGATATTGATTGTTACATGCCTTGCTCAAATCTGGCAAATAGGGCCATTGGGGCCCTTGGGAGAAGAATGATTAGCAAGTATATTAATGAAAAATTAATTAGTAAATGGATAGAGAAGATACACGGTGAACCTGCTAAATACAGAATGACTAGATAAGTGATAAGCAAGTTAATGACTTGTTAAGTCTAAACAAGAGAGTACGCATCAGACAAAACATATGTATGAATAAATTAATAGTCAAAAATCATTATTTAAAGGATAGCACAGGATGATGAATATATAGGAAGAGGAAATCTGCACAAAATCATTTTTATAATTTTTTTTTATCATTTATACGATTTATAAACTTATAAAATTAGTTGTTTTGGTTGTTTGAGAGTTAATTTTTTTGCTTATCCGCTTTAAACTTTATAGTCATTTGTGATTATGTTGGTTAAGTAGATCATACACATACATTTTCTGTGTATATATATATATATATATATATATATATATATATATATATATACGGTATATATGAATATAGATAGATTTGATGTATTTAATATACTTGTATGATAACGTCATTGCATACCAGTGTTATTTTGGATAGTAAGGGTCCAAGAAGCTGTATTAAACAATTTGGACATAAAGGTCATCTTTACATTAATTTATTAGCTTAATGTAAGGGAGTACAAAAGGAAATTACATAACATGCCCACCACTACCCAACTGCCCTACATTATACTGGACAGTCCTGCTTTGGGACACTTGTCTGGGATGTGCGATTGGTTAATAAGCGTGAAGCACTAAATGGCAGTGCAACTATACATTTGTAGGGTACAGATGCCCCCTTTAAATACCGCATAGCCCAGTGCCCAATTCCCCACTTAGGAGGAAGTTGGAAGGTATGATATTATAAAAATAATTGTTGAAAGATATGATAAGGCATTGTTAAACCAAAAGTCAACATGCTTAGATTAGCTGACCATATAACAAAGCTAAGCACAGTTGGCAAAGGTATCATTCAAGGCCCTTCTCTATGTTGTCATAAGTAGCAGAATCAAATTTGTATTTTTCATTATGGGCACACAAAGCAGCCTCCCAACAGAAGAGTACACTGCAGGAGGTGAAGTTGGATGCAGCCTATATAATGTTGAGTGGTAGCTTTGGGACCACAGCGTACCCTCTTCCTTTACAGTATTCTTCTATGACATCACTGGAGATTGGCAATGATGTTCAATGATGTCACAGCATAAGCAAGTCCCCCGCCCCCACCTAATAAGTACCCACTGACGCATCCCTGAACATTTAACTGGAATAAATTATTCAAATGAATTAGGTGGTGGGCAGATTAGACAGAGAGCATGGTTCTTATTCGCTGTCAAATGCTTTACCTCCTTAAGCCCCTGTGGCAGATTAGAGCTCGTTTGAGATGGGAGACATTTTACACGATATTGAAAAGTATCCGCGCTTTCAGCTGTGAAAGGATATGACTTGATGAGTCAGATGGGTATTTTACCTCTGTTGTACATGTTAGATATGTCGACTGTTTTCCCTGTAGTTCTTTAGATTCCTATTCTTCATAAAATAATGGCAGTAATAAACATATCATTCTATTACAATGTCATACAGCAGTACTTTCCTGCTCACTGAGACCTCATGTCAGTTTCAGCAAGTACAAGAGCCAGATCAGAGCTCACAGCAGGGTCTGTGCAAATCCCTCTGCTTCTTCCACCTCAGGCACAAGTTCTTGAAACATAATGTGCTGAAGAATTTATTATAAAACTGGGACTACATTTAACCCCTCTGCTGCCTATTCTGCAATATGCCATTGCCTTCTGGCTTTAAATAATATGCAAGAATCCATCATAAAAACTGCTTAACAAGTGTAAATGCAAATGAGCTACGTGAAACCATTTTAAAAAGAATATATATGATTTTTTTTATGCAAAAATCTATTTTTGGATTGTGATTTACTGTTCTTGACGGTAACAGTATACACTTAGTCACAAAATCTGTAGTCCTATACTATAAACACATTATAAATGAGGTAGGCAAACCTTATAGCATCAGAAAGTTATAATTTGGACTAATGTATGCTCTACTTGGCCAATATAATTAAGAGTGACTATACATTTAAAAAAGAAAATTCACTCTCATGCAACCAAAACAACGAATGGGTCTACTCAATATGTCCACCCATAAAATACTCAATTTGGCCAACTAATATGGCCATTTTAGCACAAAATTGGCAATTTCCGCTGATTTTAGGGCCAAAGTTCAGCAACATTCGGTTCGGGAGCAGCGGACAACTAAAACAAATTTCGCTTACTCTTAAAGGACCAAACCCTCCTGAAGTTGGCCTGAAATTGGTGGAAATTGGCAAATATTTGCCAGTTCAATTTACCAGATATAAGCTGGTGAATTGAACAGAAAAGTTAATACAAATATACAAAAAAAAGTTTATATTGTGTAAAAATGTTAAAGTAAATAAAAATAAATATAAAAAACACATTTAAGGAAATAAAAAAATAACATTGCAATACATTTTATATTATTGTTATATATACATATATATATATATACAAAATGCAGCCGCCAGGCATTTCAACAATTACGCCATTTGGTATTTTAAAACTTCAATCTGTTCTGCTTTGCGCAGGACAGTTCCGATTCGGAGGCTCTGCGTCACAATCCTGCTAAGCTTTACCTCTACTTTCGGACAGAGGTAGAGCTCAGCAGGACAGCAGGATCTCATTCACTCTGGTATCGCCGACACTTAACCTCCCAAGCTCCGCCCCCCAGCATTCCAATTCGCCGGGGACAGAATTCAGGACATATTATTAGGAGAAATAATTTATATTTAACATCAACCATTCTATTTGAGATATTTACCAGTTCAGGGAAGTATCCTCTCTGCCTTTTTACACCTAGTCTTTTTTAAAGTCACCAGATATGATGACTCACAGATTTCTTTGCTGTGCAATGGCTCTTTATATTGGACTATTAATCATGTGTTCTGCCCTTGAAGTTGTAGCTTTGTATGCTGTCTTTGTCTGTACTTGTATTATTAGCTCCTTTGTATTTTTACCTTTGTCTTACATAAATAACACATTTTGTATTTATGTTCACTTTGGGCCTTCTCACACCTTGCTTGCATTTACTGTGTTTACCTGATATGGTTCCCTATCCTCTTTCATAGTCCGCTTGTACCAGATAAAAGCTATGCTCTTTGGTCTTTCTGTTTACTTCTTCACATACCAAGCTTTTATTTTTACTTACCTGCAGGGCATAATGTCTAAAGCTTTTAATATTTCAAAATGTCTTCATATGTCTCAAAATGATGTTATACTACTCAGTATTGTACAGATTGTTAAGGATTACTGTGGGGGGAGACTGGGATGTTTAAAACAAAATACTATTTATTCTGGCAAAAGTAACATAAAGTTCTTATCTTTTTTGTGTGAAAACCCTACATCATTAATATGTGTTGTTGTATTTTACTGACCTGGAAATATATCCCTTTGTTATTCTGTATCCCAGGTACTTTTAGGCTGTTTAATGGTAGTGCTTTGTTTCTAAATGTTATGTGGCAACTTTCAATAAAACATTTATTAAACCTTCTTGGTTATATAATAACATGCAGTTTGGTTTGAATAATATATGGGTTAAGTTTATAATGAATTGGCGGTGCTAGAGTGCTTGTATACTATTAATATAAAAAGGGTATTATTTTGCTTAAAAACAGTATACATAGTGGGAATGCTGATCAAAAAATGTTAGCAGGATTGCAAGAAAATGTATAAATAAGAGAAATATTTTAAATGACAACTACACTTTTTTTTTCAATTTTGCTTCTACAATAGAAACGCAAGTGAAAAATTAGTTGACCCCAGTATGAGGATCAACCGGCATTTTCCTTTTACAGTCCATGCCAGTTTATTCTCCGACCGGCAGCTGCCATGCTTCCCTGGGGCGCAGACAGCCTGGTCAGGTTGGTGACTGTCTCTCTCTGCTCTGCATGGGATCATTAACTAAGTCCCCTCTGCTGATCCCATGTAATAATGAGAGAGACCCTGTACAACTCAGACTCCAATCAGACTAGTGAGGCAAACCCCTGCTCTGATTGACTTTGCTCTAAGACTGTCAATTGGCGACAGCCTCCACCACTGGCTCTGCCTCAGCTGTGAGGCAGAGACAAGAGTAAACCCGCATGTATCTATAAAGATACATGTTGAGTTTACTTGGGGGAAAGGGACACGTTTTTTTAACCTTGCTTCTTTCAGGGACACAAGGGTTAAAAAAGTTTAATAGTCCTTAGTCCTTTAAATGTGTCTCTTCTGTCTCCTTTTGATGACTGTGCGTTGTGGCAAACAACACACACCAATTCAACACACATTTTAGGTGATGGAGTCCAAATAAACTTAAAAAAAAAAAATAGGGTTGTGATAAAATTAGAAGGTTTGAAATCAGTGAACCATATTATCCATTGATTTAGGTAAAATACCCACTAAATTGACCCTCGCTTGAACGTTGCATGTTTTCTTAACATTTCAATCAATATGACATTTATAATGACATCACACTATGACATCACACTAAATCAAACAATGGCAGGCTATATTAATTAAGTACACAAACATTCAAATCCCAACAATAAAGGCGTGTTGTACTGATGTCACCAACAGGTATAGTGACAAGACAGAAAAATGTCTATGTGTTCCCATTGAATACCACAAATTGCTGTCACTGGCAATAGCAATGATAGCAACTTGACAATTTACAAGAACTAAATTGCTTACCATTACAGTTTTATGGGAGAGCTTTCAAAGATGAGGAATGCTATTACCCATGCCGAATACCACTTTAAACGTGGGTTAAAGGTGCCAGCACTATATGGGTTAAACTGGCTTATCTGCAGACAATGGTGTCTCATACTTGAAAAGACAGGTGCATACTGGATCCATTCCCACTGTTTTTATTGGCATTTTTCATTCACCAATTGCTGCAATCTAAGATACCCCTTTTCTATTTTTTTTCCTTGGGTCTTTCTTGTGCAGCCAGCGTTCACTCTGCTGCTGTGAGTCAGAGGAAGACAGGTGTGGCTTTGTCCTTCTAGTTTCTGACACTTAGCTGAATGAAGCTCACCTTTCATGGCTTAAGGAACATTACACTCTGCTCAAAATAACTCTCCTTCCACTGTCATGTTTGGCCACACTTCACTGCAGATTTTCAGACTTTGCTGAATTTGAAACATCTTGAGAACTTTAACCCACTGAATGCAGACTGAACAACATATGTAGTTACAGGCTAAGATGGTTAAGGTGAACATGATGAACAGAGGTTTTGTTAATGCCAGAAAATCCACTTGAAAATAGCTCTACCAAACTAACTAGATATAATTGAAGAATTATTGCAAGGAGTGACTTCCACCACCGCCGATGTAAGAAACTGGCCTTGGCCTCATGTTTTGGTGTTACCTAAATCCTACCTGTTAGTTCCACTTTTCTCTTTTTTCACAGCGCTCCTGGACCCACCAGTGGTGCAAGGCGGGCTTCATGCACATGCAGATGCCATTTATGCCCATTTAAGACAATGCAACTTTGGAACACCAGACAGCTGGCTAGGGGGCTATATGCACAATGCTGGAACTCATCTGACCAACTCGTGCTATTTTGTAGAAAAATGTAATTGAATTTGCATGTCACCTACTGATAGTCACTGAACAATATCACTGGGGTATAATGATCAATCTGGTTCACTATCGGATAGCTACATATGAAGTCTATCAAACTTGCCTAAAACCATACACTAGATTATACTGTACTAAATTCAGAAGACATCAATATCATAATAACTAAACACACTTATTTTTTATAGAGGAATAAAATAACTATAGGAAAAGCATAGTTGATGAACTCAATCATAGGTGCAAGCAGAAGGGTATCTTGGCCAAGGCCTACAAGGCAAGGACCTAGGGCAGCGTCTTTTTGCATAAAGAAGCCACCCGCTCCAATTTTTTAAAGTCTGCTTGTTCCATTTTTTTGGGGACGAGCAACAGGGCCATGGAGATCTTCAGCCTGGTAAGCTGGCAAGCATTTTGGGGACAGGAATAGCAACAGGAAGCAGTTTTAGGTGAAAAGGTGGTTCTGTGAAGCTGATTTGGGCACAAAGGTGGCACTGGGAAGGTGGTTTGGGTACACTGGTAGCCATAGGCGTGCGCAGCCTATTGCATTAGGGTGTGCACCCTAAAGCACAAACACACACGCCGCACACGTGTGTGTGTATAGATATATAGATAGATATATATCTATCTATATATCTATACACACACACACACATACACAAATGCACTCTGCATACTTACATACAGACCCGCATTCATATAATTATCAATATAAACAAACATTTAAAAACTGTATTAAAACTTTTTTTTTTATTAATTAAGCATTTAGCAATGTAAACAAACATTTCACATTTTTTAACTTAAAAAAACACTTACTTAAAGTTTACCAGCCAGCCGGCAGCCCCAGAACCCCTCCTGGGAAAAAACGATGTGCCTGTGCTCCGCTCTGCACCCTCTCCTCTGGCACTGCGGCTGGGCCTCACCCTTGCGTTGCCGTGACTCCGCCTCTGCGTGACGTCATGGAACGCGTGTACATTACAGGGGAGGTCTGAGGGAGGAGAAAGTCCGTCCTTCACTATGCGGCGCTTCCGCTCGCATAGTGAAGGATCGGATTAGGAGACAAACTCGGGCGGCAGACGGCAGTGCAGCACGGAGGTGAGAGAGCCTCAATTTTGAAGCTTGATTAGGGCAGGGCTTGACAAATTGATCTGAGTTTTAGGAGCCAGCTAAAAAATCTAGGAGCCAGACAACGGCACATAAACACAAACACACGCAGTCACACACAGACACATAGTCTGTCACATATACATACAGAATAAAGGATCCTTTATTCTGATTTGGAGGACTAGGGTGAAAGTCCTCTCTGTGCACCCTCCACTTCTGAACTCGAAACCTGTTACACCTTGTTTTTCTACATATACATACAAAACACCCCCCCCACACACACATCCAGTCACACATATATATACACACACACACACATCCAGTCAGTCACATACATACATACATACACACACACCCTATTAGACACATACATACACAAAAACACATCCAGTCAGACACATATATACACACAAACACATCCAGTTAGACACATACATACACACAAACACATCTAGTCAGACACATATATACACACAAAACGCATCCAGTCAGTCAGACACATATATACACACAAAACGCATCCAGACACATATATACACACATATATACACACAAACACATCCAGTCAGTCCCACACATACATACACACAAACACATCCAGCCAGTCCCACACATACATACACACAAACACATCCAGCCAGTCCCACACATACATACACACAAACACATCCAGCCACACACATATATACACACAAACACATCCAGCCACACACATATATACACACAAACACATCCAGGCACACACATATATACACACACAAACACATCCAGTCACACACATATATACACACACAAACACATCCAGTCACACACATATATACACACACAAACACATCCAGTCACACACATATATACACACACACAAACACATCCAGGCACACACATATACACACACAAACACATCCAGGCACACATATATACACACAAACACATCCACGCAGACATACACAAGACAGCAGGGTTTTTTTTGGTTGTCGTTTTTATTTTTTAAAAGAAAAAAAAAAGGTCACCTATCAGTGTCCCCCCTCCCTGCGACTACACCTCAATGCAGAGAGAGGGGGGCGGTATCCGTTGCAGCCCGGTGGCACAGAGCAGCTTCCATGCTATGCTCCCCAGTGATCAGCGCTAGAACGCGGTGCGCGAGGGGGCGGAGCAGGAAGTCTGTGCAGCCGGTGCACTCACTCTGCTCCCTCGCGCACCGCTGCAGGAATAAAGAAAAAAAACCCGATCCCATTGCCGAGGGCACCACGCAGGGCTCACGATACCCGGGCGCCAGGTCTGATTTCCTGGTCGCCATGGCGACCTGGCGCCCGGGGTTTGTCGAGCCCTGGATTAGGGTGTGCCCAGGCACACCCGGCACACCCCGTGCGCACGCCTATGCTGGTAGCACTGGGAAAGGCATGAGAGTGGAACTGAAATGTGTGTGGAGACAAAGGTGACACTGGGAATGTATTTTGACAGAAAGATGGCACTGGGAGGGTGTTTGGGCACAAATATGGTACTGGGATGTTGAGGCACAAAGATAGCAATAGGAAGATGTTTTGGGCACAAAGATAATCTGCAAATAACACATCAACAGGCAGCCTGTTATATCACACTTGTTGCTACTTAGCTCCATTTAACATACATATCAACAGAAACTCTTCAGCAGGCTTTATCCTGTTTAACGCCTAAGGAAAGGAACTCAATTTGCAACACACAGCAGGATTAATAGCCATCTCACTTCTGCAGAGCATCCAACTTTAAAAATCTTTAAAAAGTCCATCATATCTCACCTCTTTTAGGAAGCCTGCTATTCCTCCCAATATAGAACTCCCATTAACTAACCTCTACCAAACTGTCCCCAAATACTGTCACTACCACCATCTTCCCCTTTGACCTCTTCACTCATCTCATGTGTCTCCTATCCCCCACTTCCTCTAGATTGTAAGCTTGCAAACAGGGCTCTCTACATCATGTATCAGTCTGCCTCTGTTCGTCTAATGTAATATGTAGTCCCCCTCTATGCTCTGTACCAAGCGCTATGTGCTACGGTGTCACGTGACCTGGTGTTCCTTGACTTAAGTGTCTGGCAACATTGCAGGATATCTGTGCGCGGCACACAGACCGGGGTCATGTGAACTCAGAAGTCCCGGTGGAAGTGTCAGAGGAAGAGAGATATTAATAATGATATGTAATAATCTTCCCTGAGACATGAATATTATTTCAAGGGTTCTGCAAGGGTAAAAAGGTGGAAAAACACTGCTCTAGATTGTAAGCTTGCGAGCAGGGCTCTCTACCTCATGTATTAGTCTATCCCTGCTTGTCTAAAGTAGTCTGTAGCAGAGGTGTCACTAGGGTTTGTGTCACCCAGTGCGGTAACTCATGGTGTCACCCCCCCTGAATTTCCTCCAATACCATGCCAAACCGATTCCTTAGTAATGCCAGTCAGATGGCCCATTAAATATGCCACATACAGGAGCCCCACAAATTATGCCACACACAGGAGCCCCATAACTATGCCACACACAGGAGCCCCATAAATTATGCCTCACACAGGAGTGTGTCATCCGGTGCGGTCCGCATCCCCCTCGGACGCCAGTGGTCTGTAGTTCTCCTCTATGTTCTGTACAATGCGCTACATAAATTGCTGGGACTATTCAAAAAAATGTAATGTGCTATGTACTGTGCTGTAGTAGGGTATATCTGTGGTATACTATATATGAAAGAATGCAATTTATTAATTATGTAGTTACAAATAAGGACTTTATCCTATGTTGCTTTGCTTAAGGTGATTGTCATTTTCTTACATATAAACTACGGACCAAAAGTTTTATTTGAAACTTCTTGCTTTATTCTAGACAATGTCACGGAGTGCAGCAGAGAACAGCAGGTGTTTCAACATAAACCAGTAGTTTTAAAGTCAAGTAATACAACCAGACTTCTAGCTTCTATATCTTATCTTCCCTAACACAGCAGATCAAAATACAAGTAAATAATCTCCTTGCGAAGTTGGCCAAGCAGACTTCTTTCCAAAGCACACTAGCCATGTAAAACCATGAATGTACTCTTTTCTATGCCAAAGTGCAAGCCACTATCTTACCAGTGGCTGCTAGAATAGCAGATATGATGTTTCAGGGTAATTGTGGATGACCTTTGTTTTTTTGCCCAAGGTCACTCATAACAAATGAAATCCTTTCCTGCCTCAAATAAACTTAATACAGAAAAGGAACCTGATATAGAAGAAAAAAATATTTTTTTTTCTTTTTAACGTGCTTGTTCATGGATGTCAGCAGTAATATACAACAGGGTATGTCTTGATCTAGAGATAAGCACATAAACTCGTGTTACAGTGCCTTCAGCCATCTGAGACATGCAGCTATCTCATGCCTGCAGTGTCTTAAAGGAACTAAACTCTCCTGCTACTCATCATATCCCATTAACAGGACATATTTGCAATTCAAGCATGCATCACTAGTAGTTCATCATTGCTGTATTTCTGAAATAGTACTTTTCACCTTTTTTTAAAAATTTTACAAAAATGAACATATTTTCTAATGTTACAATGCACTGCACAAAATACAATATCAGTGATCACACTTGCCAGTCAGTGATGTGCTCTGTGATATGTGTTATGCAATTAGGGTCATGTTTTTCAGATTTACCATGACTAAAGCACAAGCTATGTAAATATGGAAAAATATATCCTCTTTCTGCTCTTCCCTTGTCCAGACCAGGAACCTCTAATATGACTCCCACCAGTTACACTCACATCCAAACTACTACATAAGAGGTAAAGGAAACCCTTGCCCCCTCCTGGTTGAGCGAGATCTTTGGGTTTCACACTCATTTTTTTGTTGTTTTGTTTTTCCAAGTCGGGGGTAAAGGGAAGAGCATGCACAGGCTCCCCCTCCCATTTTTTGTTATTAACAATTTTTTAAAACCTTGTTTTGTATTCAATTGTATCTGCTTAAACCTAAGTAAAATGTATTTACTTAGGTTTAGTGGCTGGACAGCACAAATGTGTTGCCCCCTGATTCATTCTCTTAAAGGTATACAGACTCCCCTTCATTATTTTCCATTCACATTTGTTTGTATTGGCTCACTATAGATTCTCAGTAGTTTAGATCTGATCATCGGTAGGAAAAGAGAACTGACAAGAATGGCGAAATCAGATTTGCTAGACATTCACTTCTCTTTGAACCAGAGTATGTTCCATCATTCCTTTAATGCAATAAAAAAAAAATCTGTCAAAGACAAAGTGTGGACAGGCTATCGTGACCTGTGAAAAAACAGATGGATGCCATATATTAGTTTAAAATCAATTGTTATTACTATGCAAAAATAATACAGTTAAAAAATGTTATTTCTTGCTATTGAACATTATATTAATAATAAAAAAAATCTCAACTGCTTACTGACAGAGCATACAAACGACAGACAATCATACCCGAATACTGAGTGGAACGGAAGTAACAGATAGGAGATCACATTTTTGAAATAATGGTTAATAATAATGATATTCATATGGGCCCAGGTTTAAAAACTGTAAGTCCTAATATGTTTTGGTTTGCCTTGGAGAATTAGGGTGCGTGTTAAGTTCTAGATTTATTTACCTTTTGATATCCGGTCTCTAATCCTTTAATGTAGGTGAATTGCAACTAAACTGATGAAAGAAGCAGTTAATCATATTTCACTGGTTCTTAATAACCCTCTAGTATAGCTTACATATATCTGGAAATTTAACATTAGTTCATGATTTTCTTCAATATTCTCCTAATGATGGGTGGCTTTTTAGGTATCAACAAAAGCCCCAGTCTTCAGCAATCCACAATATATATTAAACTCCAGTTTGAGAAGAAAGAAAAAAACATAGATTAATAAATGCATTTGAAAGATGACATTTTAAAAATAAATACATATTTCTTTGTTCTAGTTTTTATTTTTTAGTATATGCAATATATTTTGCAATATTTCTCCTAGGGACTGATCAGCCCACTATGACAGCAGTAGCTCATGCAAAAAAAGTAACAAGTACCTCCCATGCGCCAATCAGTACTCTCCCTGCAGTTAAATGCCCTTTCTACTTGAAAATGTGCTGCAGCAGCCCTTTTCTATATTCATATCCTAATTCCAATATATTTTAATTATTTTTCAATCATTTAAATTGTTTACTTATTTCAAAAAATGTACTTTGTGATAATGCCCATTTGTGCACACCACTTATGTAATACCATCCTTTAATTATCCATGGCAAGTGGAAGTGTTCACTAAAGACTGCTCTATGTCTGTCGTTCAACTACAATGATCTTTTGGCTGAGGATCGTGGGAGTTGTGGTTAAAACATTTCTAGACTGGTTGTCTTCCTCTGGTTTAAAGGGCATGGGTATTCTTGTAACAATGGAAACTAGTTTGTGATACTGCTCTACTTTTAGCTGTGAGATAGTCTCCAGTGTATTGTACCACAAGGTATTCACTGCAGCTTGCTCATTACATGGGAATAAGTGCTTTGGAAGCCAGCACACTGCTGCTATAAGAGCTTTTCCACAATTAAACTCCAATCAGCTTCAGTTAATTCTGTGGAGGATTAATATGCATTGCTTTACATCAATTGTAATGTGCTTCAGTGTCTACAGAATTAGCAAGACATCTCCTAACTTGACATATTCAACATATCCTGTCTTTGTGCAACAACCAGTAGAGAGGTGTATATCACCAGGGAAAATAGTACATACTATAATTTGTATTCCTATAGGTGTGTTCATCAAAGCAAATCCAGATGTTAAAGGGGTGACCAATGCATCACCCTGCAAATGTAACACTGTATTGGTACACACACCACTTAACTCTTTGAGTGCTAAAGTTGGGCACCAATAATAATAAGTACCCCACTTACCACTGTGATTAATAAATCATGTAACTCTTTGGATGCTAGATGGAACTGCCATATATTTAAGGACACACCAACTTTTATATGCTGACCTGTGGTTCGATTCATGTATTTAGAGGGAAATCAGTCAATAAATATAGCACCTATTTGATACCTGCCTTGATTAATTAGCAGGTCTACTCTATATATATATATGCATTCTACATCTCGCAGAGGAATAGGTTAATGTTATAAATGTCCCTCAAAAATTGCTGATCTGGCAACCCTAACACTAGATACGTGAGCAATGTTTTTTAATGCTGCCCTAGCACCCGCAGAGTTAATAAATTGTCTCTGAGAGCATTCGTTTCTGATTAAGATTGTCCCAGTTATTGTTTCATGTAAGTGTGTCTGTGCACAATGAATCCAATACTGACACTCAGGCAGGTGTGCTGATCTTTCTAGTTCTACAGCAATCAAACCTCATACTGAACATGGAGAAGACATTTCATTAGCTCACTATCTCCAGCCTCACCAGCTCCACTTGAGTCCAATACGCTGCTCCTCATGTTGATCATCAAACTCTCACAGGGAGAATTTCATCAGAATTAGCACAGACAAACACCCCTAAGGAGATAACTGGGAGCCATACTGAGAATTTGCCTCAATACTTGGAAATAAACATGAATTTCCCAGCACTCCAGATGCCGTAAAAGTCACCACAAACACTGTCACATCAGGGGATAATCTATTTCGGCTAATTAGCACGCAATTGCACACAACATGTGGAAGACTTTGGAAGTTGTTACGCAGGACTCACGCGTGCAAACAGGTATCAAACCGTAGTGAAAGTTATGTATATGGCCCTTGCTATTTAATTCTTAGCAAATAAACTACAGGTGTTTTCAGTCAGATTAGAATAAATTAGGTGCCGAGTATAAAATGTCAAATATTTCATAGATTATTGCTCCGATTTTTCAACATATTGAAAATATAAAACTTAGCTTAGCTTTTTGTGATTTTTTTAACCAGTCATATCATCAGAGCTGGATTTACAAATAAACAACTATGCATCGTGTGACGGGATTGTTAATAGTGATGTCCACTTTGCAAGGTTCTGCCTGTTTTTGGTCAAACACACACACACTTTTGCTCAGTTGACTCTCATTTGAGTCCATGCCATGCTTACTTTAAAACTATGGCCTTAATGCCAAGTAATTTTCCGTTAGTATGTTTCGAGGGTTGTATTATTTTTGGCCTTTCATAGCTTAACCAATCTGTGTTGGGTCAGATCATAAGGTACAGCTTTTTGCTATAAATTGACCTGCGTGATTTACTCTCAGAGAAAGAATATAGACATGTTGGTCTTATATAAATGGGGAATGCACCTTGAGGAAGCTAAGTTTTGGGCGACATGCCTTGTGCGTGCGTGGCGTTGTTGTGCGTCGGTATAGTCCTTCCTGTGTCTAAATCAGCTTTGCTGAATTGTGCATCTAGCGTGGAGTCAAGCAGCAGTATTTGGATATACTGACACACTGAAGTGTGGACTATCTTTCCAGTGAGTCCCAAAAGGAGTACTCATATGGTGAGAAAGTATTTGCTCGGTAATGTGTAGATTCTGGAGGTGCTCATCATACACTAAACTGGAAATATATAGATTGCGCTATGTTTTATTTATGTCTTTTTACATGTTTACTACTGATTAACGTCTGAAGACTACAAATATTCTTCACTGTGTACTAAAGTTTTGGTGGTGTGTTAACACTATTGTGCTCAATCTATATATATTTTTTTTTTGTTTGTATATATAGATAGGAACTTGGTGGAGGTTGTCCAAATGGGGATGGGACACTTCATCACGGCTGCTTCTGCGCAGCCGCTTGACCGCATACTCTGCACCGCAAGACAGGTCGGCGCTGGAGATTTCATCGCGGGACATTTCATCGCTAAAGGTAAGTATTTTAGCTATTTTAGTTTATTTTAGTAAGCGTGGTTAGAATTAGGATTTAGGGGGTTAGAATTAGGATTTAGGGGGTTAGAATTAGGGTTTAGGGGGTTAATTTTAGTATTAGGGTTCGGGGTTAATTTTAGTATTAGGGTTTAGGGGGTTAATTTTAGTATTAGGGTTTAGGGGGTTAGTATTAGGGGTCGGGGTTAGTATTAGGGTTAGTATTAGGGTTTAGGGGGTTAGTATTAGGGTTCGGTGGTTAGTATTAGGGTTAGTATTAGGGTTTAGGGGGTTAATTTTAGTATTAGGGGTCGGGGGTTAGTATTAGGGTTTAGGGGGTTAGTATTAGGGGTCGGGGGTTAGTATTAGGGTTCGGGGGTTAATTTTAGTATTGGGGTTAATTTTAGTATTGGGGTTTGGGAATCATTTATTAGGGGGGGGTTATTTTCGTTTTACTTTTACATTTGTAAGAGCTGACAGTTCAGCTCTTACATAGCCGCAGCTGCGATGAAACGGCCGGGTTATTCTTCATTGCTGACAGTTCAGAGTTCTAACTGCCGCGCTGAACTGTCAGCAATGAAGATGCGGCGCGGAAGTGTCCTAGACCCGTCCAAATCGATTCAAGTGCTGAAAATTCTTTGAATATGACTACATGATTTGAACTCACACGTGTTGGAACAGCCCAGCAGTGTGGAGCCAGTGCACATAGGAACATGCGGTGATAATGACTCTATTAGACGCTATCCACCATGTGTTCCCCTTTTTTCATCCTTCTTTGTCTTCTAGATTTAATGGTCCTTTACAGTTCTATATTTCATTGTAGCTGCATGCATATTTCCACTAGATTGATAACATTATCACTATAATACTAACAACCAAGAGGTAGTTCAGGGCACCTTTGGTTGGTTATAATATTTCACAAAGTTCTATCAACCAAATATGAGAAGGATACACTTCTTTGGAGACTGGGCCACTATTCCCACTTTAATTTTTCATGTTGGAGAGCTAAATATTACATTACTTAGAAGTACAAATGTTATCTTGTGGCCTAATAATGAGAAATCATTGGCTCTCAGCTCAGCAGTAAGCACTAATTGCAAATTACTTCATGAAAGAGGGAGAAAAACATAGGCAGAGAGAAATTTGCACGGGTCAAACTGTGACCTTCGCAGAGAGATTAATCATGACCTTATCATTAATAGTCATTAGCAAAAAAAACCTGTTTTGCTGTCTCAGTTACTGAATAAATTGTATTGCTCATGTGGCCTTTTTATTACTCTGTGGAACTATTGAACTTGGAGCATTCTGGTCCATGGTTTCCTAAGGCTGGAGACCATGTGAGTGATGTTTTTATTCATAAATTACTTTTTGTATATGCAGAGAGTATGCCAGTTCCACTCTCCTGGTAACCTAATAAGGCTTGAAAACCCCATTTGGGTTGAAACGTTGCTTGATGCAATAAATATGCCACCTAAAAAGGAGTGCAGAATATCTTCGTCTTTATTTCAAGTGAGCGATGTAACGGATGGAACTATTGCAGAGGATAACCAGTATGACAGCAGGAAGTGGACGAGCACCTTCTACTGTTACTTTGAAAAGACTGACTCTAGAGGCCTATTGGCATTAACCTAGCGTGATGTTTCCAGATTGTCAGAGACAGCCCTTACATTGTCAGCCAGAACGTCTCCATTTCCTGGGACATGCAGAGGAAAAACTCCAGATTAGACCAAATGTACAACGTATTAACAAGCAATATTAAAATCTCTTTAGCATTAAACAGCCTAAACACATGAACTTTGCAGCAGCAACAATCTTCCAAGTTAGTGGGAAAATATAAAATTAAAGAGCCACTAAAGTTTAAAGTATATGCCGTTTTATCCTCCGACTGGGATCCTTCATGCCTGACTGTCAAAAATGGAGGCTGATTAATAAAATATATAAAACAAAAATGAATATATATAAAATGAAAATATATATATATATATAAAATGAAAATATATATATTTATAAATATAAATATATATATATATTTATAAATATGTATATTTATAATATATATATATATATATTATATAATATATATTAAAATAGATGAAAGTGTGAGAGTACAGAACAGAAATGAGTGTCAAAGAAGAAGGGAACAGGGCAGAAAGGTAAAGGAAGAAATAAGGGGGTAGAATCAAGAGTACACCAAGTGAGGTGTGACTCATGATGGCTGAAGATTGCTGCCAACAAAAGGGCTATAGGCCCGCATATTGTGGCCTATCATGTCACACTTCAAAGTGAAGCGTGAAAAGTGCCCCATTGATTCCGATAAAGCTACTGCGTGGACACGTCTGCGTCACAACTTCTGAGGTGGTTTCCAAAGTTTTGACTTCAGTTTGCCAGGCAGAAACTTCTTGGCGGATCATCGCAGCATCTGCTTTCCATAAGTCAGGCATTTCCTTCATGAACTGTTTAATATCCCCTTTAGTGGAAGGGGCCTCACCATGGGGTTCAGGGTTTTCGTGTCTGCCTTCTGGGGTCTTGACTGAAACTTCTGATGAAGAACCTAAAATGTCCCGTGGCCTCGTAAGGGAGTGCGGGAGTGGTAAGTTGCGGCCTAGTGGGCCAAGTCAACAAAGTTCCAATGTCAAGATTATACATCCATTGTGACTTTTCACCTGTCTTAGAATGTTTCCCCATCTTGGGCTCTTGTTTGTCTGTGTGGTGTTTCAGTTTTTAGGTGATTAAGCCATGTAATCCAGTCAGTTTAATATGTTTGTCAAAGGAGCTCCACAATTGTGCCCCCCCAGTGTCCAACAGCTGGCTCCGCCCCAGGATCAAGGATTTTGCTGCGAATAGAAGGTGTTTGACCAATGAGTGTTTGGATATATGTATGGACATGCCGTCAAGGTAAAATATCATTCTTGAAACCGGCAAAGATGCTGATAGCAAGGAATTATAGATCTATTGAAACCCCAACTTGGGACATACTAAATAGACAGATCTCATACCAATTGCAGATGGAGAGAGAATTCTCAACACTAACTCAACAAGGATGGGAAAAATTGGAGGAATATATCAAGGCAGTCTAAAGAATTAGAATCCCAAAATAAACTAAGAACCCTCAATATACAAATACAATTATAAGTATATATTTATGACAACCTATATGTTTGATTTAATCTGGTGGTATACTGTAGATCTGTCTTCTCGTTTCTCCTCTCAATTTAACATTTATGATGATGCACTTTATAAGTGTAGTGTAATGTCTGTCTTTGTAAATAGATCTACAATAATGAATCTATCTACTGATGTTTAAATGTTGTTTTGTCTGTTCATTTAAACTAATTTGCTACAAACAATGAAAAAAAATTATACACTACAAAAAAAAAAAAAGGATTTAAGAAATTTTCCAAACTAAGCAAATAACTGGCCATGTTAAATAACGAACAGGCTGAAACACCCTGCCATAGGCCCAGGATTAGCATATATAACTGACTTAACTTTACCATCAACGAAACCAGACCCTAAATAATTGGCCACATTTTCTATTCACAGAGAATTAACTAATAAATACATACATAATAAACTTGAAATAAAAAAAATATATTTATTTGTACCCGTTCTGCTACCTATGCCAGCATTCATTAATTTAAACCATATATATCTGATGGTGTCTCCCATAAGACCAACGTAGTACATGCAGCAATATAATAACCTCAGCACTAGAGTTGAGTGGACACCTGGATGTTCGGGTTCGAGAGGTTTGACCGAACTTCGAAAATATGTCCTGGTCCGTGCTCGAACTTGACCCCGAACTTGACCCCGAACCCCATTGAAGTCAACGGGGACACAGACTTTTAGCCACTAAAATGCCTCTAAAAAAGTCATGGAAAGGGCTAGAGGGCTGCAAAAGGAATTAAAATGTGGGTAAGAGTAGGACAAGTGCCCTGCAAGCAAATGTGGATAGGGAAATAACTCAAAAAATAACATAAAATACATACAAATTACAAATACAGCTGAGCCATAAAATAGCACTAGATGGAATCTTTGATTTTAGCTTTGGAAGAACATAAATCTAAATCTAAAGCATGGTTGCCAGGAGGATCAACAGAATTATCCATTTGAGAGAGGGTTGGAGTGCAGGGTATTCTCTTTCAGTTTATACTAAGTGACCCATAGGTAGAGGAGGCAGTGACCGTGGCGGTGTAGGTGGAAGCAGCGCTGTAAGCACAGTATTTGATGGTTCTATTTGACCCTCAGATATGAAGTGCACCGCAAGACGCAAATGTACTATTTAGCACCCAAAACTATTTGAATTTTTCAAAGTGCGCTGTAAGCACAGTATTTGACGGTTCTATTTGACTCTCAGATGTAATACATGTAATGCAGATGTAATACAAGAATGGGGACTCTATTTCGGTTTATAGAATAGCAATAGCATTACATGTATTCCATAAACCGAAAGTCTATAAACCGAAAGACATTCGGTTTATAGAATACATGTAATGCTATTGCTATTCTATAAAAAGAAAGTCTATAAACCGAATGTCGTTCGGTTTATAGACTTTCGGTTTATAGAATACATGTAATGCTATTGGCTATTCTATAAACCAAAAGTCTATAAACCGAATGACTTTCGGTTTAAACACTTTCGGTTTATAGCCAAACCTCGAACTCCAACCCGTACATACAGTGAAATGTCCGGGTTCGGGTCCGGGGTACGGACACTGTAATGTTCGGTACGAACCCGAACAGTGCGGTTCGGGTTCGCTCAACACTACTCAGCACCTTTATTTATTCAGGAACTAGCTGAATGTGTCCAGAAACCATTTAAGCCATGAAAATTGGGACCCCTTTCCTGGGTGGGTGAGGATATCATACCAGGTAAAATAGTTAGGCCATGGTGCTTAACATGACTATATCTGCCTCATGGGAACACTGCAGGAGATCATGATGGATCAGTGACAGATGGGGCCGGATTAAGATTTTGTAGGCCTCTGGTTCTACTGCAGGTACTGTAATATGTTCAATAGGAAAAAAGTTAAAGAAATATATATAGGGCTGGAGGGCAGTAGGCTGTAGCCCCTAAAGCCCATTCCTAAATATGGTGACTTTGGATATTCCTTTAGGAAAAAAACTAAAAGCCTGAATATAAGATTACCCTATAGGAAAAAAGTTTAACTATGATATTAAAAAAATGCATTTCTTGTTTTTATTTCCTTTTATGTGCCAATGCTGCCTCTCTCTCCCCCTCCCCCCAGCTTTGTGTGTCTCTCTCTTTCTCTCTCTCTCTCCCCCCTTCCCCCCAGCGTTGTATCTCTCTCTCCCCCCAGTGTTATTTCTCTCCCCCTCCCTCCCACATTGTCTCTCCCTCCACCCAAACATTTCTTTCTCTCTCCACCTCCCTCCCTCCTTTTCGCTCTCTCCCACCCCGCCTTGTCTCTCTCTCTCTGCCCCCCTCCCCTTTTCTCTCCTTTTTCTCGATCAGTCATAATAGACGGAAGTGTCGGGTAGCATGGAGGATTTCTGCACTATCGTGCAGACATCCCCCACTTGCCCAAATCTCCCTGGTCATAGAAGTCCCGGCGGTCGTGCCGGGCGGCAGGGGAGGATGCCTGCATGTTGTTAGCGAGGGGGATCCAGGTCCCCTGCAGCTCTGCGGGGGACCTGGATCTCAGTCTTATAGTCTGACCTCGATTTGAGGTCAGATTATAAGACGACCTCGAATATAAGACGAGGGGCCTTTTTCAGAGCATTTACTTGTCTTATATTCAAGCAAATATAGTAATTACTATATATAAATAACATATAATCTAAAAAGTACTAAATCTAGTATGGTTATTCGAATATAACATTTAGTGTGCATCTAACCAGACTGCAGCTTTTTCAGTGACTGCATTATGCTGCTGCTACAGCCAGTTCTACTTGTCTGCCCTTTTGTAAAATAAGCCAAATACATTATGTATTACAATACATTATTATGCAGCGGGTTTTTATTCTGAGCTACAAAATGTGATCCAAGTTGGATCTATTGATGATCTTTATATCAGGGCTAATTGTGATGTAATTTCAACTGATGTTCAATTCAGATATGGAATTGTCTTATTTCTTACATTTGGCAACACCTAATATATGGAAAGCAGAAATAAAGAGGCTGGATGACCCTTAAAGGATCTGTGATGGCTGCAAGAAACCTGTACAGATATCAAAAGGATCGGAGGTAGAGTAACACTTTTTCTTCAAAAAAAAATAATTAAAATAAATAATGCCGCCCATGCTTTTGCCTCTCTAGACTTCACATTGGCCACAAGTAAAAATGTTGCCACCAGCTAGATGCCAACTCTAAATGTCCATTTACCATTATAAGCCACAGGTAACAAAGGTTAAAATGTTATTTTCCTTTTCCTAGGTAAATGATGCACACAAGACTCATAGTAGTGGTGGTTGTGCCACTCGTCTGGTTGGAGTCTGGTGTTCTCCCTGTTGGTGCAGAAAGAAGCACTCATTTTCAAAGGGATTCAGCCCAGGGGAACTAGTTAAGATCCCTCTGTGATCCCATTTGAAAATTAACAGATTGTGCTGCCTGATTCCCAGGAAAGCAAGGCAGCAGCCAGTTAAAGGATAAACTGACATGGACTATCAAACGTTCATGCCAGTTTATCCTCATACTATGGGCACTCAGTTTTTCCCATCAAAAATGTTAGTTGTCCTTCAACTGTCACTTAAATACAAGTTATACTGTAGAGAATAAAAGTTTATATTAAAAAAATAAATGACCTATACATTGTGTTAGCAGAATTGCAAACAAATGTACAGAGTAAGATGAGTAAAAAATGTTTTAATTGTGCCTGTGGTGTCTCCTGTTTATTACATCACCTGGGGCTGGATATGCAAAGTATAGTACTTCCAGTGTAAATGTGTAATTTGCATATCTTGCCACACAGTGATGTCATAAACAGGAGACGCCACAGATTCATTTTAAACACATTTTTCTCTAAATTGATGCATTTGCTCTCAATTCTGCTAGTACAATTTATAGATAATGTTTGATCAAGTTTTATTCTCTTCGATCATGGTATTAACAGTGGTTATTTTGACGATGTGCCATTAACACAGCAGCATGCTTGCCAATCATACACTAAAATTAATCTAGTAATTTCTAGGAATATCCTTGTTTCATGTAGGTCCTTAGGAGCCAATCGTTCATGTTTGAGTGTTTCCCCACTGTCAAGAGAGCATTACAATTGTAGAGGGCACATATAATGACAAAAACAGCATGGTTACAGACCTGCCATATTTGAGTATCCTTTGTTACTGATTAACAGATTAACTTTGGTCAATTTCTTTTACCTCAGTTATTGTAATTATAGTACCTGTGATGAAGCTAGCACTTCCTCAGGAAGGCAGTGTGTAACACTGAACTGCATGCTGTTGGAAACAATATAACAAGTAATTCCTATTAAGTGGCTAAGTATAATTTGTAGACTGTCACACAAACCAGCAGGATAAAGTTTTCCCACTTACAATTCATGAAAGCATTGCTTAGTAGCCTTTTCTCCAATTCACCTGCTGACAGTAACAGCTGAATCACCCTGATGTGTATGGAGGACATTTATTCTTTTTTTTTTTAGCCTTCAGATCCTTTCTTTTTGCATACATGTGAACTATTAACACACAGTTGAATGTGAAAGACTGACACATTGTTGAAGGCGTCTGGTATATCAGAACATATTTCTTTTTTATTTCTGACATGAATGCTGTGGAAGAAAAAATCCCATGGGTGTATCATGTACTGTATTATGATTTTAATGAAAACATTATTTCACTCCCTCAATCTTTCACCCCTTCACAATCTTTATACCTGATTTATTTCCTTCCGTCTGCAATGAACTATCAGTCGATGATATTCACACTATATCAAGCAAGCCAATGCAAATGTAAAAAATAAGCTAATTTACCAAAGGCCCACACTCATTGTTAATATAAGTCAAACACATATCGGGTATTATTGGAATTTTACAAAGTATTACTTGAAGTAAAAGGGAGGAACTGTTTATAATGGGAAAAGATTTCCCCCTGAAGAGATTTTAGGTGGGAATAAATGGTCACGTTATTTACTAAACTGATCAAAAATCAGGCATTAGTAGAACAAATTCTCAAAGCTGCCTATTTTTCCAATTCAGCTATTAATGCCTGGTTTTAGCAGTTCTCTTCTCAGTTCAGTTTTAGTGAACAGCTTCAGAATTGATGAAAGAACTTTATTTAAGTGAAGCCAAAGAAAGAGTTAGAAAGTCTCCAAATCCACATAAAATAACCAAGGGGTAGATTTACAGAGGCTACAATTCAACTAAGTTATCAAATAGCCCAAGTATGTAAAAAGAACCTGCCAATGGACTGGCTAAAATACCCACCCAAGTCCCTGAAACCTTCTGGTAACTTCCATTACGCTGTGAAGAGACAACATAACATGGGGTGACACTAGAAGACTAGGATACCACAATATGAGCTAGGGCAGCAGACAACACAACACCACAAATAACCCCTTGATGACCGTCCGTCTTTCTGAAGATGCTGCTTGGGATCAGAGGGTTTCCCCCCCCCCCTTGTTTTTGCAGTGGGCGTGGTTAACTGTAATGTCCCTCTTTCTTATTAGTTCAGAAAGTTTGACTTTCTTGTGATACCATACTTTTCTATTTAACACACAAACGAGTATAGAAAAATATCTTACAAAATAGTGGAAAATGGAAAAAGAAAACAAACTTTTTCATACATTTACCTGTGAAGGAAATCCAAAATAGATTCAGTACACTTTCCTGATTGTTTTAGGATTTTTACTTACTTTTACCAATTACAATGAAAATATTACAAGTAGCTGATCCAGTAATCTTAGTAATGGTCACAAAACCCAGAACCGTTTCACAAATGTATACATTTTTTAAAAGTACAGAACCAGGGGTATTTCACTTGAGGCACGTTAACACATTAAAAATAACCATTTTAACCACTAATATCTATCAGGCTTTGTTTCACACTGATTGCATCTCAGTTGTTGGATCAAAAGCTTTGCACTGGCTTCACAACCAGTATTTTAACTTAAATTTCCCTGTCTCCCCTGACAGGCCCTTGAACTTTCGCTGCTGCTCTTGGGTTAAATATTTTTACACATAATTGTTTAGCACCAATTTTACACTTTTTTTTACACTTATTAACATTTAAATAATCAACTAGCCACCAAGTCAAAGTTTCTAACGACCATAATAAAAAACATATATATTATTTTATTTTTTATTTTAAACGCCCTCCCCCAACATGTTCTGGGGAACTGATGGGAACCCAGAGACACTATTATTAGTCTCTCCGTGCCCCATGATTGCTGTGAAGTAGAGTGAGCCCATCACTGGTTTTGACAGGTAAATGCATGTGATCACTGTAATCTGCCTTTATTGCCCACTGATAGCGCTATGAGTAGAGCACTGCAGATTTTAAGCACTGACATTCCATGCCGTCAGTAGGTTCTCAAGGCATAGAACGTCCTGCGGTTCTCAAAGAGTTAAATATTTCAAATATATTTGTGGAAAAAAAAACAAATGTGCCCAGTTTGTCATTCTACCAACTTAATCCTTCAGATGTGTTTTAAAGGTTATTACACTGTAGACTAGATGGCTACATTATAACTAGGGTAAGGATGTAGTGTGCTCACATTTAGGTAAGCTGAGTGCAAAGTGTTCAATTTAAAAAACAACAAGAACAAAGAGAAGAGAAAGCAGAAGGATTAAACAGACCAGAATCTATAAATCAACTCTAGGCTCTCAGTAGTGATCAGTCCAGTTGTGAGAACATGGTGAGGAAAAACAGCTGGGGAATCTACTAAAATACTCTCATGAGCGGTAAGCAATCTTTAATGATAGGTCCACAAGAAATCGAAAGAGATGGTTGTAATATGGTTTGAAGCAAAATATATATTGGATGTTCATCAGAGTCATTCCCCTGCCATTCCTCCAGAATAACTAGATCAAAGTGAAGTGGAACTAAGATCCCATGTGAATTCACCAAAACAAAAACTATATCCCTGTGGTAGTTTTGTTACTCGGTTTTAAAAAAAAGGTTTCAATAAAAGGGAAAATGACATTTTACTGTTACACTGTGCAGTACTATTTTTAGAAGATTGTACACAATTATGTGATGAAAAATGTCAAACATTATCTTTCATTACCTATTTCGCCATGACAAAAAAAGCTATAGGTAAAACTGAATTTGCCTATGTTGACAGCAACCAAAATTTTAGTTACTCAACAGAAATGCATGTAATGATTACTAAATGCTTAATGTTATTTTCCAAAATACTAAACATATGATTCTTTCGCAGCTGATAAGACATATTCTTGCAAATTTAAAAAAATATGGTGCTGTGTGAAATGTATGATGTAGGAAGTATTTCTTTAGCAGTCAAAAAATTACACCTCAAAACTTAATGGAGTCACTCAAATACATTGACTTCCAAATACATGATACGTGTTTCCCTCAGCCAGCTCCTTTTACTGGGGATGCTGGGACATATTCATAGGTCATATTGGAGACTCAAATGTTCTCATCTGGCAAAAGTAGTATTCAGGAAGCCTGAATGTCAGGAGAAGGCTCTTTAGCAAACCACACATAAGATGAGTCGAGCAGCTTTGTCACTTTTGAAGCAGACTGGACCATGAGCTAGACAATGCTCAAACCCCATTTAACACCATTAAGAAAAGTGGTAGTAGACCGCTTCATGTACTGGTAAATACTGGTACTAATAGAACCCAAAAAAAAGAATATAAAAAAAAAAAAAATCAATGCACGGTTTTACATTTTGCATTGTTTAAAATTTTTAAAAAACAAACAAAAAAAAAACCAGTCATTATTTCTTCTACACCATAGAGTTTACCTTACATATCTTCTCCCACAACCTATCTTCATTTTTTATATATTAAAAACAAACAAACAAACAAAAATGAATGTAGGCAACCTTCCTGGTCCAAAGAAATAGCCATCACAAATAAAATGATCATAATATGGACAAAAACACAATTTATAATGTTCAGCTGCACCATGTTGTATATTTGTGGAATATAAAACAGAGAATACTAATGTACAAGATGTTAAAGTTCATCAACCACAAAAAATAATTAAATGATGCCTCCTCGCTTCATGGAATCCGTACAGTGATTAGGTGAATGGTAAATACGTTTTACACACTGCAAATTGTCATATCCTGTAAGCCTCTCCAAACCAACGTAGGATGTTTCTATTCTAAAGTGGGAAAGGGAACCTGCTTGATGAGGTAAGTTACAAAGCTGATGCATCTTTCATTAGCTACATACATAAGTCTTAGATAAGTTATTTTTTCATGAGAGCTCTATATGTGTTTATATGACATGACCCTACGGTCTATATGACTTAATGCTGCTGAAAATCACCACAGCATATCTGAGGATGGGTTAAAAGATTTATAGACTATTTAAAACCCTTCCTTAAGAATATTACATCTGGAGAAAAAAAAAAACTAGGACAAATAATTTCATAAAGAGACAGATACTCACCATACTGTGCTGCTATCACACTCCTAACACTTGTTAAAGAAACAATAAAAAGACTGTTTTATCTCACTCAAGAGTATGGCTCCCTTGTTGTCTCACTAGTTCACAAAACAACCTGTGCAGAAAGAATAGCCATCATTTTAGGGACAATGCCAGTCCCACTTGGGCACTCAAGGATAATAGTTTCCTATCATTAACTTTGCTGCACTTCCAGACAAAAAGAAATCTCCAATTCTATAAGCTTGTATGAGCAGGCTTTACTGCCTGCCATTTTCTTCTAACATATTTACTGATGTAATCAGTTTTAGTATGCCTGAGAGCAAGCACAAAATTACCCAACCTTTAATATTTTCAAAATCCATTTCTCTGGAAAGTATGTTAAAGTTCCTGTGTGTAAGGACATTGCAGTAATATGATTTTGTTATGAGAAATATAATTTCTCTAATTCACATTTTATTTCAAAGGACTAGAGAACCATTATGTCACCCTTTCTGCATTGTGGTACATTATGATTAAATGGGAATGTTCTAAGTGAAGAGGTAAAATATATTGCAGTGGGGGTAGTATGACGGTGCCAGGAATTTAATTTGATTATCATATAATGTATGAAAGATAAAATAGTGGGTTTGATGAGATTCTGCAGTATACCTTTTCATGAGACTTTTGATCATCAATAGGAAAAGTGTCTGCGCAAGCAACTAGTGTCTGTGGCAAGATCTGTGACGCTCCATAGAATATCATTGATTGTCAATCACAAAGTTCAAAGTTCAAAGTCCTGATGCTGCCCTCCCCCCTCCCCCTTTATAGTATGTGTACATTTCAATTGAGCAATTAAAAAGTTATTTTTCATACTGGATAGTAATAATTACCTATGATGCCACAATGTAGACTTGTATAAACCATGGCTGTTATAATGAAATATTAATATAAAATAGCCTCTAAAAATTGGAATTCTCATCTGAACAGTTGCAAGTATTTACTTATTTGGGATTGTATGGGAGTCTTCGTTCTAGGCAACGTTCTATACATTTCTAAAATGTTTAGGATTTCTTGTAACATTAGTGTGGAGTAATAGAATAAAGCTTAAAGATATTTTATACATTGATACAATGTTTAAGATTTTATAACATGTTCACAATTTTTGGATATGTTGTAAAAGTAGTGTAGGATTCAAAAATAAAGTTCAAAAGTTTTATGTGTTTTTGTTTTTCTGTCATAGTAGTATTCAGTATTTAGCATGAAAAACTGCAATTTTTCCTATTTTTGCTAAACATTTTGTCAAACAACTGAGCGGTAGTATGTATTTTTTTTGAGCTGAGAAAATAAATAATATGTGGATAGTAATGCTTTCATAATTTGAAGGAATTCCATAAGAAAATAAATAGATAACAAAAGAATACTGAGCAATTTTATCATACCATCCATCCGCTTTGAAGTTATATCTCATATTGATGGAATTAAAATTACCACAACAAATAATTAATATTGGCAATATTATGTGTTTGTAAACTGTATTGATCTTTGGCTCTATATCACAGTATAGTCACTCTCAAGGCAATATAACAAAACATACTTATCAGAGAATGGCAAACTACAGCATGACGTTGGGTGTTGCTTGAAAGCATGCAATTTAGAGGTCCACTTCATGTTTGGAATGTAATGTTTTCATTAAATAATGAATTAAAACATTCTCAACGGATATCACATTTAAATAACAGAATTTCAAAGATGATTAAATATTTATGAATATACTTATTCATAGTACAAACAGAACATCTTTACAGTTAATTAAATTATCACTGTAGCAATATTTCTGTACCAAAAAAAAGTCACTAAGTGGGGTTACCAGCCAACCCCTGCGTTCAAGGGCAGAGCATCAAGACTTATTCTTAAACAATTTTTGTTTTACCACTGAAACAATATGGTTTATTATTTGAAACTTCAATAAATAGCATATTGTTATAAGGGTCTCTCTACTAGTCTACTTTTTTTTAACACCACTCTTAAATTTAGAATGTAATTTTTTCATTCACTAGCCTTAAAATGCTTTCGTTTATGTGCCCCCCCCCCCTCCCCCCGTTTAGATCTGTAAAAACAAATCCAAAATGCCCCAGATTTGCTTATACAGGCTGATATTTGCTTCATCCAAAATATATATATATATTTTTTTTTTAAGATTTTGCCATAAGTTGCAAATTCCAAACCCACCTGTCAGAATGCAAGCACACAACAGTGTATTCAGTGTCCAGTCCCCTTAAACTGTGATATAGCCTTTCCATGCATGCTCAGACTACTCCACACCCACAAAGGGTAATACAATGGCGCATGTGCAGGCTTGACACACCGAAGGCAGGTTCCCAACGATGCCTCACCTCACAGCTACATCACAGTAAAAGTGATCTATTTGTTCTATACAGTATTTGCATTGTTACTACTGTATCTCATGAGTTCTGAGATGGGTTTGGTAACTTGGTAGAGTGTATTCCCTAAGCCTTAACTGACAAGTGAACAGCAAACATCAGGCATTAATAGGCAAGTTGAAAAAAACACCCAACACGTTGTTCCCTTGCAGTTCAGTTTTAGATAATAGCCCATGTAGAATCATCATATATAAACTGTAAGTGAAAAAAAAAAGTGCACATACTTATTGGTACATTATTATACTGCATTTGGCAATACATTGTATTACAGGCAAAACAAATAGTAACAACAAAGCCATTGGACTTCAGTGTGAGTCTAGCACAGTTTGTGTATGTTGTCTATCAGTGTGTGAAAATCAGTTGCATTGCACCAATCAGGCCCCTTTCAGAATCCTTGGGGACAGACAATTCCATGCAGTTATACAGAACGTGCCTTTACAGACATGAGGCTAAGCATGCTGAACCATATACCTCGCCAGTGTTTTACCACAAACCCTAACGTTTCTATTTTTTGTCCATTACCAGTAGGTTTCCACCTCATCCAATGTCCAAAATAACACATAGGCTGTTCTACTTACAGTATTACCATTTGCTTACATGTATAGCGGCACATTAATATTAACATTTACTATATGTATCACAGAGAAATAGAAAGGATACTTTACAAAACCACTAGTAGAAATTAAACATTTCTTCTGGACCGATTTCTCCCTAAACTATGACCTGTGCAATAAATTGTATCAAACTCAACCTTTTTCTTTTGTCTATTTTATTCCATTTTGCTTATTATTTAATGAAAAGTGAAAGAGAAGCAGATTGCTTCCTTAAGATTACACCTCCTAATCATACGTTCTGTAGGTCACAGGAAATAAGCCAACTAACAGGATATAAAATGTAATCCTTAATTATTTGCTAAAAACTTAAAGACACGAGATGAAATTTTGAAATGACGTTGTTCCTTGCAGAGTGAGAAAGTCTAGCTAAATGAAAGAAGTCTGAACCCAAACAGGCTGTTCTCAAGTCATTTGGAAATGCTGTGGAGTAAGGCTGCTCTCTACAGTCTGAATGAAGGAAAACATCCAGCTCAGTCAGGCGTCCTTAAAAAGAAAGTAGTGGAAGAAATATCTACGCTGGCTTCTTGTGTGACATGATCTGGCTTTTATACCTGACCACATCAACGTATTAAACCAGCTAAATTTAAGACTTAAACACTATGTCATGTCAGTGGTGTGAAGAACTTGAAACAGGGATTCAAATGGGCCGTGCATATTAATATGTGGTAGGACTCTGTAATTATGTTATTGAATGAAGCTCAAAATGTTTTTTGATCAGTCTGACAGACCAAGGTCAGGGACGTCTCAATGCAGTCCCATATCCCCCAGCGGTCCCACTTTATAAAGGACAGTGCCCATACGAGACTGCATGCACATTAGAGCTAACACACCTTTGTAAAGCCATGCCCCATGGCATCTCGTGTTGTCAGTGAGGCATGTTTGGAGGTGTGCAGTTCCATTGTGTAAAATTATAATGTAAATTATGATCAACCCAATGGATGGTAGGTGCGAGAATATAGTGCCATTTAGGTAGTTACAGACTCTTTGCATTATATTTATATATGTATATCCATATATATATATATATATATATATATATATATATATATATATATATATATATATACATATATATATGAATATAACTTTCCTAGATAGTGTTAAAACATTTGTCACTGATTTCTCACACCAAGGGGAACAAGGTGCAGTAAATAGCATTACTGGAACCAGGGATACACACAGTGTATGATGATCCTTAGAACATTGTCAAACTGGTTGTCACAAAGTATAGTGAATGTCCACCATTAACAGTGTTTCTGCCAACCCCTGACTGGAATCTGCTGATAGCACCTGATGATATGGACATTGATATTGGCTCCTACCAATGTAAGACAGGACACTTCGTCATTTTTATTTCAAACTGGATTCTATGAAAATGAACATTGGACCATGTAAAGAACTATGCAGCCACTCATCCCTCTAGAACTAAAATTATTATAAAATGATAAAATAAAAAAAAATACTATTGATTCTGTAAACTCTTTTTATGCATTCTTCAGAGTTTTTGAGGCGTCATATACACTTTCTAAAAATATTTTGTGATTTATATAAAAACATTAATTACACAATTTCAATATCTAGTTATTTGTGCTTGTGGTGTTGCTCTCATCCCTTACCTCAAGTCTGAAAGATAAAGACATATGTCTTTAATACCTGTAAGCTCATGCTCATAATGTTCTTATTCATTACATACAGAGCTTGTCAAATTATCATGCTGCTAATATGGCATTTGTTTTGACACTTATCTGACATACATGTTTGCTCTATTATGTTGCTTACTATACATCTCTATATACAGTACTATGCTAAAGTTGTAGGCAAGTGTGAAAAAATGCAGTAAAGTGAGAGTGCTTTAAAACATAGAAATGTTAATAGTTTATTTTTAAGTGAGTGAACAGAAGAACAATCCAACTCAAGTCAATATTTGGTGTGACCAGCCTTTGCCTTTAAAACAGCATCAGATCTTCTAGGTAAACTCGGGGAATTTGTAGGCATATATTCCGGCATATGATTAAACAATTATACCTAAAAGTTACTATTAATTATCAATTTAATATGAATATGTAACTTGAAACACAATCATTAACTGAAATAGAAAAAGCTGTGTAGGAGGAATAAAACTTGGTGAGGAACAGCCAACCGCGGCTTACAAGGTCAGGTTTCTGAAGACAGTTTAATGTCAAGAGTCATACACCATGGCAAGACTGAGCACAACAACAAGACACAAGGTAGTTATCCTAAATCAGCAAAGGTCTCTTCCAGGCAGAAACTACAAGGCAAACAGGGGTTCCCATATGTGTGTCCAAGCTCTTTTGAGAAAGTACAACTAAACGGGCTTTGTGGAGGCCCGTAGACGCTGTGGTTGGCCAAGGAAACTTGTGCAGCAGAAAAAAGACACATCATATTTGGACACCGAATAACTGTGGATAAGGACGACTTATGCTGGTGGCTCCAGTTATCTTTCCTATATTTACCCACCCATTGTGCTAGGGGCTGACCAAATACCCCAGGCACAATTCAATAAACAAAAAAAATGTATATCAATACCCCCCCCCCCTTTCCTAGGTAGGGTATGGTGATCAAAAATGACTTCAAAACCTATAAATAAAACCTCCCTTTGAGTGCCATGTGGGTGGAAAGAGTGCACAGGATCACTGAAAGGGCAGCCTTAAATAGGCTGTTTGTTGTCAGTGGACAAGTGAACTTTAAGGGAAGAACAACATTATAAGAGACAATAATGTTAAATTACATGTTCATGGAGAGTAGCCACATTTTGGAGATTGTGATATTCCCGACCCAAATCCATTTCGGGACAAACTGGTGTATTTTGGATATACCATTAGAAGTGACCTTTATGCTCTTACCCAGAACCCTGGAGAAAGGGTGAGCACTGTATTCTGTATGAAAAACAGGTGTGATGACTTGTCTAGATCTGTAGATATGGAAAGCAATGGAGTCATCACTGATGTAAACATTTCCCCTTATAAAGCTAATTTACAGAGCCTTATTTTACACACTTCAGTACATGGCTTCTTTAGAAAGGGGACATCACACCTCAATACAGGAGCGGTTTGTGCGCCAAAAAAGAATTACTACCCAGTACATTGATGTATATAAAATCATCTATTCTATATACTCTTGTCTAAAAGTACCTTAAAATCGAAATGTAAATGTGACTGCTGAATGCTGCAACATTAATGAATTTTCTTTTCCATCTGCCCAATTGAACTAATGCGTCATACTAATTTTACTTAATTATCAATATGTTGAGAAACATACAATTCAAGTCAAAACTAGATAGCTTGTTTAGCAACTTTACAGAAACAGGTCATACACTTGGCTTGGCTTGGCTTTCTAATTGAGCCCCAGGTCAATATAATTATAGTTGTGGAACCGTAATTTGTAATTCATATATTTGATGGTACTGCTGTAATTTCCATACTTTCTATTTGCCTGGAGACTAACACTGCCAGTTTTACAAGCACATATTTTGTCCTCTTCAAGTCACTTCAACTAAATTCTTTACAGTATTAAACAATTAAGAAATAATGCTAAAAGATATAAAAATAGACAAATACAATTATTTGCCCCGAAAGCAGTCAGAATGTTAAAAGACAACTGTAGGCAAAGAATTTACTTATGTCTAATTGAAAGATTTCAGCATGTGTAAATATTTCAAATAGAAATGCTTAAATAACAAAGTACTAAGTCCTTTTTATAGTGCCGTGCATAAGTAATGCCCTTATTTTCAAAACTATGTAAAACAGCATGTAACAAACAGAGACTTAATTCGCCACTGGGGTTTCAAGCATTGACTACCAGATCTGTTTTCCCTTCTTTCTATGCACATAAACCACTTACAGATCATGAGACACAAGGTGTGGATCGGTAAGGAGGAGTTCACAGAGAAGGTGGGAGGAGCTTAGCGGAGCAGCAGCTAGATTGAACGATACACGCCAGCACATAGCATCTAGCAAACTGGATCGTCGATGATACTACAGCGTCCCAAAGGGGAATTAATATTTCTGCTTAACACAAGGACTAGAAGGGGGAGAGACGTGCAATTAAGACTCTTTAAATTGTTTTATACTGACATTACATTACTTTACCAATTATTTCTATGGAGCCATTTTATGCAGCGCATTTACAGGGCAAAAAAAAGAGTTACAAACAAAGATTTTCAAACATATCCAGACTAAAACATGAGATGGAGGGCCCTGCTTACAAGCTTACAACCTAGAGGTTTCTATATGAAGTCTCCAACCATCATGATGAGCTAGGGTTTCTGCACTGATCCTCTTGCAAGTAAAAAAAAAAACAGTGGGCAGGCTAGTGCAGGGACCTTTTCAAGAGATTCCCAAGCATTGCTTGCATACAAAATACCTGTACGAGGTACAGGCTAAACACTAACAGATTAAAGTTAATTTGATGCCTGCAGTGTCCCTTTAATAATCAATTGCTTAAAAAAGTCATGTTAGGCATATTGTAAATTCCTGGAAAAGGTTCTGAAAATCTAGGTACTGATGTGTAATACTTCATATTCATCTATAATTAATCTAATCTGTCATTGTTAAGGCAAGCCATGAGCTTTATCTAAAGTGATTATTATCATCTTACTTAGAGTTAGATACAAATAATAATGAAAGGTATTCCCTTGAATTAAAAGATTAAAACAAAATACAGGATATCGAAAAACGATATCCTAGATATTAATTTTATATGACATACACTGATCAGCCATAACATTATGACCACCTGCCTAATATTGTGTAGGTCCTCTTTTGACACCAAAAAGGCCTTGACCCATCGAGGAATGGACTCCACTATACCCCTGATTGTGTGTCATTGTATCTGGTACCAAGAAGTAAGCAGCAGATCCTTTAAGTCCTGTAAGTTGCAAAATGGGTTCTTCATGGATTTAATTTGAAAGTCAACACCTTGAACTCATTATTGTATTGCTCAAACCCTTCCTGTACCATTTTTTCTTTGTGGCAGGGTGCATTAACCAATGCCATCAGGGAATACCATTTCCATGAAAGAGTGTACATGGTCTACAACAATGCTTAGGTAGATGGTAAATGCAAAGTAACATATACATGAATGGCCCAAGGTTTCCCAGCAGAACATTGCCCAAAGCATCACACTGCCTCCGCTAGCTTGCCATCTGTCAGTGGTCATAATGTTATGGCTATTCTGTGTATGTGACCAGTGAAATAAAGCATATACAGACATACAATGAGGCTACTGAAGGCTTCTGGTCATGGACAGGCAAAAGTTTGTATAGGGACAGCAGTATCCATCGCAAGGTCTCTGGAGATTTATCCAATATCATTTAATTGTACATCAGAAAGTCCAGTAAATATCCAACTTGAACATTAATGGTGCTTACTCCAACTTAAAAATATTGTTTTATATGCTTGCTACACATCCTCGTCTTCAAATAAAATATAACCAATAACATACTTCAAGATCATGGAACTGCAGCTGAAGTACTTATCTTTACCAAGACAAGACACAAATGTAGTTTGAAAATGTCTCGTACCCTTTGTGCAAAATTACAGAACAGAATTATGTTTGCATTTCTCAGGACATATTACATTTCTTATTCTCTATATTAGTCTAGATGGACCAAGATTGTAACTGCATAATACTTCCCTCTAGCAGAGGTAAATGTAATAAGCCACCATGTCAAACAGGCTCGGAAGCTTAAAATATGCTTTACATGCATGTTTCATAACAAAACGACAAACACTAACCTCCCCCACACAAAATAGAAAAATAAAATTACCTCGTAATTCAATAATAATAATAAAAAAACTCCCTGGTCGTTGATATATTTCAGTATTAAGAAACACACTAAAGAAAGAACTATCAAAATGTGACTCGCAAATTATCAATTATGAAAGACAATCTGTCCTGTGATGCAGCTGTAATGTGGAAAGATGGATTACTTGCCATAAACTAATAACACCATTGTTTGTGGAGTTCATATCTATGTTTGTGTTATATTGTTAACCTAAAGTGATTTGCAAACTGCATTAGATGCAAAACTGATGTATCTGCCAGGTGTACACTATGGTGAAGTAAAAGATAATCTAATTTTTCTTTTATAAGGTTTGTCCATTCAAGCAACACATCTAATAATTTGGGGGATTAGGTCTTCTATGTAAAACTGTGAACGTGTTTTCAAAATGCAAATCTACAAACCACCTGAGCAATATGAGCACATCACGTCTCATATTTTCCATGATTTATAACCAGTGATAACAAGTTCTTTTCTGAGAAGACGGACAGAACATTTCACATTCTTTCCAACATGTAGGAATATTTTCTGAAAATCCAACTAGGTAATGTTTTTACATCCCTCTAATTTGAAAAAAACTATGTTTTTGGTAAACTGCGATTTCTTAGTTCAAATCAACTAAATAATTAATGATACAGTCTATGTATTTCAAGATTGTGCCTGTATCTTGTTTTTACTCCACTAGACTATGATTGCAAGATATGGATTTGTGTTTCATGAAGACTTCCACCATCGTAACAAATGACTTGGGAACCTCCATCATGGTCTCCTCTGAGTGGGTATCATGGACAGCACTTTGTGGCTGATTACTACATCCTACTTGTGGTCTCATTACAAAGCCTTTCATTCTTTCTCCATAACTGAAGATAAGTTGAATCGCATTTAACATGTCAAGATCCAGTTTCCTTCATACTTTGTGTTCAATCCATGGATGCTTTTATCCATGTGCCATATCACTTCTTAGTGAATGTTGGGTAATACAAATGGCCGTGTGTGAAGGCTGCCATAAATGAAGGTCCTCACCGTAGTTACTATCATATGTAGTAAGATCCCTTTAACAGGGATCATACTTGATGACACATGCTCCCTTTTTCCACCAATGATGCTCTTAAACAGAGAGATCTGAAATGACACCAAAAGTGATTATGGTGGACATTTACTAGACTTTGCAGTACTTCTAGGGTTTGGGACCTTCAAATTTAGATTTGAAGCTGGCCGAGACTTCGACTCGTGGACTGGAGTCAACCTGCTCTTCCAAAGGGAAGTCAACATAGAGGACTAAACAATAACTTCTTACTGTGATACACTCTTACGAATTCCAATGCTTGCCTCAAAATCTTAAAGTATTAAAATGTTATACCATATATATTAATTTCCGTCTCAGATCAATTCCAAACTTGTCAACTACAAAAATATATAAATTATATAGTGTGTTACAAAGCTGATTTTTTTTTTAGAAAGGGCACAAGTAATATTACTTTCCTAGAAGATTAATAATTGAGGATTTTCTTTGTTTCAATTAAATTAATTCCAAAACCCTCAACCAATCCCCACAACCCTTAACATTGGCTACCTGTTGGCTATTTTCTCTTCTCTCTCTGTATATATATATATATATATATATATATATATATATATATACATACACACATATGTGTATATATATATATGTATATATATATATATATATATGTGTGTTTATAAATTTAGATATGAATTATATATAAACATATATATTTATAAATATCTATCTCTGTATATATGCATATCTAAAAATACACATTTATATAAAACACATATTTTATTTAAGTACAGCAGAATACAAATCTCAGCTTAATGACAGAAAGGTGAAATACCGTACTAGTTTTAATTACCATAGTGATAGATTGAGTAACAGAGAGCTAAGGAAAGTTAATCTCAGTCTTTACTTTCATCAGAAAACTGATTTCACGGGCCTATGAATTCACCATTTGCACAATGTAGACAATCTCTCTGTTATCACGGCTGCTTTTTAACTAAAATGCTGAACAGGTGTTTGGGGCTGGGTCTCTAACCAAAATATTTCCCCTTATAACCTGTAGCTCCGATAAGACCTCTTTCGGAAATATAGTGGTTACACAATGGTTACGCATTCTTGTTATAACTTTAACAAACTACTATTTTACTTCAGTCATGCTGCACAATGTAGAGTCTATTTGTACCTACGATGTACTAAATTACAGATAAAGTTTCAGCAAATTTGTTTTCTCAAAAAATCAGTGAGGCCTAATATCCCCAGAGTAATAACCATCCCCGTCTTTCATTTAGAACTTGCCGATGCATACTTTCCAATCCAACAAAGTTGACTTCCTGTTACAATGGTGCTGTTCTTAAAATTCTGAATGGGATCCGGCTCAATTTGCAGGTGTTCAGGTAGAAAGGTAAAAGGGCGTTTGACCCCTGGTGGGCAATTGTTACATTGGAATGTAACTTAAGAAAGTTTGTAGGATCATTCCACTGGATAAACTACAAAGTTTTTAGCTCTGAGTTACCAAGGTAAGCTTGAGTGAATACATACTATTATAAATGCAGGTGGTGATACCTTAGGAAGTCAGTGATACCGAAGGCGATACATAATAATGAATAATTACTTATTTTCATTAATACTTTAGAAAACAAACTGGCAATCATCAAATACGAAAAGTATACGGAATGCTGGAAAGCTTTAACATGTATATAAAATGTAAGATATCTATATAAGATGAATATATTATATAATTGGTCAGATTGGTTGTTGTACATGTTTGTTTGGCTGGACATCTGCATCCTGCAGAGGTTTGGATCCATTGTCCTCTGAATTATAGGCCTTGTGTTTTTCTGCTTCAGAAAAAAAAAATACTGCACATGCTAACACTGACCTCATGCCATTTTTTCACTGGCCTGCCGATAAAGTATAATCTGGGTTATAACCTAGATGATACAACATTATCTTTGTGATTGGTTCACAGGATGTTTTGTTAGGCATTTATTATTTTATTCTGGAACGTTAGGTTGTCTACAAGGTACAGTAAGCATTTCATCCTGCTTTTCTAACAGTCAGGATTGTAAATGAAGCCTTAAGATGCAGTTAAGTTTTAATAACAATTAGCAATAAATAAATTGATTAGCAGTAGTAATCAGAAATGACACCCATGAGCTTACAAAAGGATTAGCACATTGCCTTAACTTATAATTATTGTAAAAAAAAAATATTAAACTATAGCTGATAGGGAAAAAAGTATAAAATAATATAAAATGACATGTTTATTTTTGGTTGCAATATAATTTAATTGATCCTAATATCTTTCAGACAGCACATGTGATATTTTATTGATCACGTTTTATGTTCTCTATTTTTTCCTTTAGTATTAACATTCCAGAAACTAAATTAGTTTTGGAAAGAAAAGAGCCAAATGCGTTAGGGGATTGTTGTTAATATAGTTTGATAATATTAATCATCATATCTAGGAAATTACACTGTATTTCACACAATAATACTTTGACACTTTTATTAGCTAAAAATCCCGAGGCTAACAATAGTGCGTAAGGGAAGTGTTAATTAAGAGCACAGCAAATATTAAAAATGTCTACTTACAAATTCTTCAATCATCCTAACAAGGTGTTCTACAGCAAAAGACAGATGAATGCATTTCTTACTGGCCAGAACAGTCAAAAACAATATAATGTGCCATGTTTCATCCCGAAATAAATGATATACTAGATTATTTTATTCCGCCAATTTGTGGAGTTCTGTTACTAAATTAGACTGACAATGACTACTACAAATTGGCTAACTGTAAAATATCTTTACAAACCACTCAAGTGAGTTTAGACTGTATTAAATTCTAAATCAGAGTTTGCACTAAATCAGAGTTTGCACTAAATATAAAACAGCAAGAAATAACTTGCCATTTCCCCACGACTGGGGATACTAGCTAATCATTTAAGTTATAAGATAATAGTAAAACAAAAAACACAACGAGCAGCACTTGTTTGTGATAAGGAGCTTATTTTAATCTTTTGAGGGATCAGAGTGAGGTCCTTGCCGGGTACTTGGTAAATAGAGTGCTTTACTACTACATCTCACTTATAAAATAATAGTAGGCGGATGTCTAATAATACATTTTATGAATGGTTTGTATTTTTAAAAGAGTAGTCATACTACTTTATAGTTATGTACATATGGCTACTTTTTTTTAAAGCCCACCAATAACACCGGGCTCAGGATCCACAAACTCACATCGTGATGGGAGTACCGAGATTTTATTAAACCTCCGATTTAATGTGGAAGCGGAACCAAGATGCGGTGCTCCGATGACTTCATGGCAGCCATCGGAGCACCGTGTTATAACACAAACCTCGTTATAACGCAGTGTTATAACATTTTTTACCTTTATTAGTTTAAAACTGCGAATGTTTCTGACATTCATTTTTTTAATGTTTATCTCAATTTGTTACACACAGAAAATCCTTATTTTATTCCACGGTGGCAAATAATATGTCTTAGGATAGCTGGGTGGCCGGCCGACATATGTCCAATCATTTGGTCTGATGATAGCTCTGCGTGTTCTAATTAACTCAGAATGTGAGACCAGTTTAGAGGATTGGGTGCACGTAGTTTCCTCATGATGTTTCTATTTTCCAGGAAGATAATGCTCTGAACACACTCCTGACCAAATTCAAGAATTGTTTAGTGAACAGTTTCATGAAGTCAGATTTCTTCCAAATCACCATATCTAAATAGTGATGAATTCTTAGGGGAGGTAATGGAGCACAAAGTCGATTTCCACATCCTTTATTCTTGGGAGGTTTTCATCTTGAAGACTGGTGCAATATCTCCACCATGCACCGTTCAGAAGTATTGAAGCTACCCAAAAGGCAAATTGTGAATCTATTCCTTGCTCCTACAGGGAGTTTTCTGTTATTGTGTCCACATCTTGTTTGAAAAAGTGGTAGTTTAACCACTACAGGGTCCAGGTCAGAAGAATGATATAGCTTGCTATCAGGGAGCGGATATGGTTTAGAATCTTAGGTAGTTTCTTGACCAGATTAAATGAGATCTGCTCACCTGGCCCAAGATTGTAAACATACCCACCACCCTGATATGGAGGGGGTTATGTGGAGCAAAGCAGATAAAAGGATAAACCTAAGCACATAATTCCTAAATCTGTTCCAATATCTACATTACGTTGACTATAGATAATCCATGATCATATAAGCAAATAGTGGACACAGTACACAGCTTGAGAAAAAAAAAAAAAAAAAAAATGTTCTCTATTATCTTAAAAAAAAAAAAAACATATATTCAGCTGTTCTGCATTGCGAAGTCCTCCACTTGCTTCCTGTTCCTTTAGCATCAACTCTAATAAAAAGAACCTATACCATCCCTTCTCTACCTTGTCTCCCTTCATCTACATTGTAAGCTGAATCGGTCTGCAACTTCTCTGGATACTCTTTACCATGTGATGTGTAAACTGTTGATGCTATATAAGTAAATGTTAATGTAAGGTAATATTAGTAAATTCAGCGATATATACTTTTTAAAAACTTTATAGAGGAAGTAATAGTAAGAAAAGAAAAGTATTTAAACAGGGCATATTGTTTTTCAACTACACCTGTAAATAGAATGAGGTCCAATGCTATGGATCTCATTCTATTTATCTCATAAGGATGAAGGGCTGAGTTGACCTTTCCAGGAATTGAAACTGCAGTCCTGATGGGTGAAAAGACTCTACAGCTTAGCCTTCCATATTGGCTCTAGCCAATAGTAATGTTAAAATCTTACTTAATTGACCAAGCTCTGCAAAGTTGATAGTATATTTTTTTTAAAAACTACAGTACCTTCCTATCATCCTTTTCTAGATTTTGGGAGCTTTGTCAAGAATAAGTTGTGCTCGATAACTGCATTAAAAGTACAAACAATCTACAATTAGGCTTATTCACTGTGAATAGCAGCGAGCTAAAAACCATCAAAACAGTTTAGCTGGAAACACTCTCGCAGATATGTTTCTTACCTGATTATTTTGATTTAAAAAATGTTAAATTGTCAATTTACCATAATTAATTACTTATTGAAAAAAAAAAACACCTCAGAATCCCTGGTCAGAACTACAGCAATTTTGTTAAAATATAGGAACATCTCTAACAGTTTAGTCTCCTGAAGATAAATAATAAGTACCGTATGTTTTAGTTTTCAGTTAAGAGTCTACTCCACCATTCCTATTATTGTACCATAGACAAAAACATTTTTCATTTAAGACTAAAACGTTGCAATTCTGACTTTATATTAAATAAGGTAACTGTGACAAGATTATTATCATCTTACTGTTGCCCTAGAAAAATAAGTAGCTAAACAATATATTTGTAAGATGCTAACACATCAGTCAAGGCTTTATTTCTTGGTTTTTCTACTAGTAACCTGTACCGGTACAGCTTTTAAAGTAAAACACTGCTGAACATAGTTTACAATCTAAAGAAGCACCAACACTTTAATCCCTTAAATCAACCACTGAGCCTATTTCAGAGTGCTCACCATGTTATTTATCTTTGAAATTATTTATTTGCAAATGCACCAATGTTGTTTTACAACATAGTAAATACATGATATGTAAAAAAATATATATATATAAATTGTTGTTATTACACTGGATGCATGTTATTAAGACGAATATGTAGTATCATCATTTTTGGCAGTATTTATTGATATTTTTAAGAAATGCTAACCAACTCATAAAAATATGCCAATATATATATATATTTTTAAATATGGTCCTTTTATAATTATACGAAAATAAATACATAATGATATTATTTGGTATAGATTTTTTGGGGGAAAATGTTTTAAAATAATATTTAAAACAAATATATACTTGGCTCCCTAATACATCACTTGCAAGTAAATATCTGCTCAATATATATATATATATATATATATATATACACATCTATCTATCTATCTATCTGTTTTTACATTGTTCCCCTATAACATTTCTCCCTACTTGTATGACTGTCCAAGAAGCTGTGGTGTATGGCGCCCTCTACTGTTTCTTTTTGTATGGGAATAATTGCACACTTCTCTGTATTGATTCCTGCCTTCCTCCAGGCATCGAACTATGAACAACTCACTCAGAAATAATGCTCTCTCAGTCAATCAGATAGATCACATGAGACATATGTAAGTGCATATATAATGTCATTAGCCTTCACATCATGGTATTCAGCAAAAGTTCACTGTGTGCTCAAGGATGCTAGATAGAGGGTTGTTGTTTTTTTTTTTATCATCTTATAGGAAGAGTGTTTCTCATCAAGTTAAAGGGGAATGCTCATTAACATATAAATAAGTAATAGATTTGCCAAGGAACAGCCCTCTGGTGCTTTGTTTTATGAAAAAAACATGTCACTGCTTTGTTTTCTTTACATGATAGTTTTGTAAAAAAAAAAAAAATATATAGTTTTTAAAACAGGTTACTGTCTCATTGAAATCAATGGAGAAATCACCTGATGTTACAATAGACTGTATTAGGAAATTACTTATTTTGGATTTAATGTAAAAAAAAAAAAAACCTCTGTATTATTTAAACAAATTCAAAGTTAATGTAGCTTGTACCTGTTTCACTATTTATTCAGGATCCTACACTGCCTTCTTTTATATAAAAAAAAAAAAAAATATATATATATATATAAAGATAAACTTTTAAAATAAATAATAACAGTTGCCATAAATTTTAAAAAAATGATATGAATTCAACATAAAAATTGTTATCAATATAAAACTAAAAAATACAACATCAGAAAAAAAATGCAATGTGGGGTTAAACCCGAGGAAGGGACCTAAAAACTCGGTCTTGAAAGCTTGCAACCAAAAGCAGCAGTTAAATGGTGCTAGGATATATCATATATTATGTCTACATTATTAATACTATTAAAAAATACCACAGTAAATTGGAGGAAAAACAAGACCCCCCAAGAAGCACAACACTGTATACTTGCATTAATCGTGGGGATTTTTTTTGGTTGCCATTTTTGTGAGTTTGATTGTTTTTATGGTATGCACGATTGGGTACTTGTGTCCGTTTGGCTCTTATTGAAGGAGAGGAAGAATTTATTTATAAAATATTTTACCATTTTATATTTTTTATAATTTTCTATATTCCTGATATTTTCATAATTTTATTTAAGCATGCATGTCTTGATATTTATTATTGTGGTTTTTTTTATGTTGTACATGGTTATTTAGGATTTCCATTACTTGACATTCCAGCTCATACATTTTTATATATTTTTAAAATTAGTAGTACTGGGAATTAACAAGGCTTTCAGAACATAGCATAGTTACACTAGAAACAAAGTGTAAAATACACAGTCGATTACAAAATTGACAGCATGTCTCTTGATGGTAATATAAGGTGAAAATACTGCTACAATAGAGTTTTTGACAATTAGAGTGCAATATGTTGTTTTTGAGAACAGTAAATATACATTAGAGTGCACACTGTATATTGAGCATTCCAGTGCACAGGCTCTAAACGGGTTAAGAAAAATGCAGTTTGAGTCCAGATTTCGCATTAACAAAATGTCTGGATATGAAACAGAGTTGCAGTTGCTAAGCCGTGTTTGAGTATGACTGTTCTGTTGTCTTAATGCACAATTATAGCTAATGAGAAATTGGCCTACCTGTTGCTATGTCTTCTCTAATGTACAGGGCACGCTCTGAGATAAATATACACTGAGCAAATGTTCTTTCGCTACAACAACACTGATCAATCATAAGCAATGCGTTTTAATTAAAATTCCAGCTCTTCCACTACCTCCCATTGTGTTATCAGTAGAGAAATACTGCCCTCCTGTGTACAAATCCATCACAAATAAGTTCATTTTGTAGGGCACTTCAAAATAAGAAGGCATGTTACCCCGGATTGTAATACTAAAACGGTTTCGGAATTTTTTAACTTTCTTTTACCTTTCCGTGCTTTTTTTTTATTTTTTTTTACAGCTATTGAAAATGATGTCCTAAAGCAGCCGACTCATTAAAATTCTTGAGGATTTCCATGAATAGCATTGTAGGTGAATGGGTCATAAGGTGATTGCTAGTGAGGGAGACAAAGTGATGTATAAAGTGTCAAAAGGAGCCGACACAAATACATTCCCCAGGAGATGGGCAAATCAAAGGGCAGCATCTCTAAATAAAGCTAATTAAATGTCTGCAGGACATGAAACATGCTAATTGCATGTCTGCTCAAAATCATAAAAGAACCAACATGTTCTGATGCCGCAGGTCCAGTTGCACCACCATAAGGCCTTACTTTTACGTATTTCTCCTGATCAAACATAAACAAAACAAAAAGTGTGTTGAATATGAATTAACAATATATTTTCTATAACAATGATTTCCTAGAGAAATATTCTGCAAGTCTGCAACTTGGTTGTAAAATGTAAATTGTAAAATGTACGCTGTAGGGCTAATTATTATTTTTTTTTTTTACAGGCTATTTAGCAAAACATGCATCATGCATACTGTTGTACATGAGCCATTGATTCTGCATGTACAATTAGCTGTGCAACAGTGTATGTGAAGTCCTTATTAATGAAGGAGGTAATAGGTGTGAGCTGACAGGTGACTGTGATAACATACATCTTTCATCGATTTGCCTTGCAATAGATATGGATGGGGACATTCAATGCACGTGTTCATTGTTGCACACATGCTGATTGGGAATCTCCATGCATCTCTATGGGAGAAAACTGATGGGCTCCTTTGGCCAGCTCTTTCATGAAGAACAATGGAAGAGAATCCATCCCCATGAAAACTGCAAAAAGGTAAATTTGAAGGGCATTTTGAAATACTTTCCTTCAAATATATATATATATATATATATTAAATGTCAGCGTTAACAGGCATTAATCAGTTAATTTGTTTTATGCTGGAGTGACCATTGAAGACACAGTGCCATATATATTGGTTAACAATGTGACATTATAGCACAATATCACTGGTGATATGGTTTGTTAGATGGCTACAACTAAAAGACTCAACACCTATATATACACATACTGCACTTTGCAGTTATTGCTCTTGACAGGAAGTGTCAATCATTCTTTGAGCAAGTCTGATGGCTCCAGTTCCTTTGTCTCTCTGACTACTCCACGTTCCAATTTGCACAGACACAACAACCTTTTCTTGAAATTAGGCCTAGAATCACCTACAATGGCCTCTAAGTGTCAAAGGAAGTTATGTTCAGTACATGTTTTTTACTTTATCAATTTGGCTTATGTGACTCGCTTTATTGCGGTATTCAACTTATTGTAGTGGTCCGCAACCGAACCAACAATAACTAGTAGTATGCCTGTATATACTATTGGACAGTTCTGTTCCAAAGCAGGCACTTGACATTGCAGAAGGTTGCAGTACTGTGGCTCTAGAAGTCACTGGAGAAATTAACTATATGAAGTCATGAAGCACCTATTTCAGTCATGGCCCCCTGCCCCCTGAGAGAGTGTAGGGGAACAAACCACGAGATATTGAAGGTAAAAAAGAGACGTAGAGTAAAAATGAAAAAAATAAACCCACCACACTCAAATTAAAGTAAACTTCAATAAAATGAACAGAGAGTGAAAGTAAAAACAGAGCGTAAATGTGAAAGGAAAGACACAAAGGGTAAAAGTGAAAGGAAAAACTCTGGGAATAAAAGGAAAAGGAAAAAAATGGACTAGTAGTGAAAAGAAAATGGGAATACAAGTGACAGGAAAGACACTAGGAAAAAAAGTGAAAAAAAAAACAGGGAAAACACTGAGAATAAAAGTGAAAGGAAAGACAAGGAATAAAAGTGAAAGGAAAGACAGAAAAAAAGTGAAAGGAAACACACTAGGGATAAAAGTGAAAGGAATGACACAGGATAAAAGTGAAAGGAAAGATACTGGGGATTAATGTGAAAGGAAATATACTGACTAAAAGTGAAAGGAAAGACACAGGAAATAATAGTGAAAGGAAAAACTGAGAATAAAAGTGAAAGGAAAGACACTAGGGATAAAAGGGAAAGGAAAGATCCTGGGGATAAATGTGAAAGGAAATACACTGGAGATAAAAGTGTAAGGAAAGTTACTGGGGATAAATGTGAGAGTATAGACTGAGGATAACAGTGAAAGGAAAGTCACAGAATACAAGTGAAAGGAAAGACTAAGAATAAAAGTTAAAGGAAAGACACTGGGGGTAAAAGTGAAATGAAAGACACTGGGAATAAAAGTGAAAAAGTAAAGAATCTTAGAATAAGACTGAAAGAAAATATAAGGGAATGGAAAGATACTGTGAAAGGACCTAACTGGGAATAATAGTGAAAGGAAAAAAATAGGAGTAAAAATTCAAGGAAACACACTGGGAATCAAATTGAAAGGAATAAGATCTTTAAGCTTTTGAGCTTTTGTCCTTATTTTGACTATACATTGAATTGCCCAGATGAAAACGGGTTAGGGCGGGCTTGCCCCTCTTAGAATTTATATTAATACCAAGTTGATAAATATTCAGGGTCACTTTGGTTATTTAAGTGATAGGAAAACAGTGGGAAAACAGTTACTATTTGTATTGTTATGCTTTTGGTATTCTTATTACGCATTGGTAAAACTTGGTGGGAAATGTGCTCTTCCCACGTATAATTTATGTTAAATCTAAATTTAAGACTATTGGAGATTACTATGAATATTTTACAGAGGAAAAGGCTGTAACGCTATTGATATTGATGCACTTTAAAAGCAGTAGTTTTGCAAGGTTGCTCTCCCTTTCTGCTCGTCTTGCTTTCCTTTTCCAATGCTCATATTAACTGTTCGAATGCTAAAGGGTGTGTAACCCATGAAGTGCTAAGCTAACTCATTATCCTGGCACTCTCCCAGGATTCATGGAGTCGGCCTTTTCTCCAGCTCTCAGTAGATTCAGGCAATGGAATATGGGCCAATCTGACAAAATATGAGAGGTGCAAAGCGTAGATATTTCTAGATGCAAAAGGGAAAAAATGCCAGTCAGGAGTCTAATTGTCATAACTATACCGAAGCTGCTTCAAAACGGTAATTTAGGAATACCAAACTTAGATTGGTCTCATATTTCACATTCAATGTCCCTCTAAGTAAAAAAATCTTTCCTTATTCAGTTACGAGCTGTGTAAAAGGCAAGGGCACAGATTTTTTTTTTGATAATGCACATCTTAAACTTTTCATTAAACAACCACATTTAAATTCTACCTTTTTGTGCACTCTGACATTTTTGTCTGGCATTTTCATTAATTTTGCGACATACATAAATGTAGCTGAAATGTTAACTGATCAATACTTTGTCTCTCTCATGTAGCACTAGAGCGCCATCCCAAAGGAACACACAGCAGTACAGAAATTAAATGTGTAAAATATCAAATGTTAATGTTAAACACAGCAGCACTTATAACGACTGAAAAGGCTAAAACAATTCAAAATGGACAGATGGTACCACAAATTATCTACAATCACTTTTAAAGATTAAAGTTTGTCCTGTAGAATAATTCATTGACGCAATGCTTGAGTGTGTCCTTTTACTGATGGCTCGGCTGTCCAATTATTTTCGAGCTCGTTACAGTGAGAAATGAAAGCAATGAAGAAAAAAGAAAAAGAGCGGGGAAACAAGATAGAGGAAAGACACCATGCATCTTGTAATGGTCGGTTTGGTGACGTTTGCTGCAGTGCAAAATTATGTACATTGCACAGAGTGAAAATAAAAATACAAACTATACATGTATATACTACACGCGTATATGTTAACAAATATATATGTGTGCATGTCAAAACCACTCCATGTATCAAAATAGTGTATCTGATATCCATTGTGAGGGAATAGTAAAAAAAAAAACTCTGTACAGCTGGACTAGATTCATTTTCTGCTCCTTCACTGGCCATACTATTATGTTATATAATGGCACCTTCGTTAACTAATCCCAATCTGTGTAAAGAAGCAAGAAAAATGTTCTGAACCATTTTGCTAAAGGATATCCAAAATGGCCACCGTGTTGTGACATAGAATGTGACAGGGTTTTCAAAATGTATCACGAGTAAGGCCTTATACTGTATGGTAACCCCACTAGCTGGGTTTGACCAGCTAATTTGTATTGTGGTACAAGTTTTATTTCTGAGAGAAACCAGGTACAAGAATAATAACTCGCTTTTATATAGCGCTTTTGCCTCCATTGGGACTCAAATGGATAACTGCATACTCTCTGAAGCTGATATTATTTGTACTAAGCACAGTTTAGTTATACTACAGTTATGAACCGCTTATGTATGACTGAAGTGATCATGTCTGGAATCAAACCTGCAACCCTGGGATTTGAAAAGGTATTTACAAGGTCTGAGTATTTACAAACTGAGCAAATAACCAAAAACCTGTCAGCGGTGGAGGGATAAAACACTGACTGCATCCCATCCCACTGCAATGCATGACACCTTCCTGGGTTTGAAAGCATTAAAAGAAAAATAACACTCTGCGGTCGAATTAAAACAAAAAATAGCATTTATCAAATTGGCTTCTTTACCCTGCCATCCGAGGCAGTGAAAAGGTTAATCTCCAGCAGATTATAATCACTTGTTTAGTACTGTATACTTTCTTCCACAGACAAAGGTGAATGGCACATTCCTACTGCACCATTGCCATGCATAAAATATATCACATAAATTATAAACTACATTTTCTCATTAAAACTTAGTCTCACATTATTTTCTTCAGTGCATACCCAGAGATGACCTTTACCTGCTGCCAGTGAGGACCTGGCATAAGGTACATTATATGCATGTGACACTGGTGCTCAATTTCGTCTCTTCAAATTAATTACGATTCTAACAATGTTCCAAGTGAAGGGAAGCCCCATCAGGCATATAGATATTAAACTTCATTTTTTCAAATACCAAACCAAACCATATTACCTTAAAATGTCCTTGCATACTAGTGAGGCGATACATTAAAGCAACAGTCACCTCCTAAATAAAGAAAATACTGGAGAACCGCTCTGCAGTCTGTTCTTTTTTTTTTTCAATTATTCATAGAAATGATACATTAAATGCGGAATATGCGATACCAGATTAAATAAGGATCCTGATTTATGTTACATTTTAACAAACTATTTCAACTTTTACCTTTCCATTTTACTGTTTTACAACTTTTTAGGGCAATAAAAAGAGGTACTGTAATTTCTTTTGACCTTAAGAAATGACATCTATAAAAAAAAATTAACTTTATAACACACGTATCAAGGTATCAAGTCATACCTACCAAATAATCCCATCTATAAAAGGTAAAGCTGCAGATTTTTACTGAGTTTATCTTAAAACAATAGTGTAAAGAAAAGCAATGAATTACTGACTCTGGAGTAGTTTAAAGGAACACGACTTTGATTAAGAGGCAGCCGTTTACTATTCTTTATAACTCCTTAATAGCTTGCTGACACAGAAAGACAAAAGGATATTCATTTTAATATCGTATAGCCAACCAGACACTGCATATATATTAACATGTATGAGGACTGGTGTGTTGTAATTGGATTTGTAGCTCATCAACAGCAGGTTGACTAGCCTTGGTATGATGTATGGAAGATAATGGAGATTCATGGCATTTTTAATTCCAACAGTTTTACCTAGGCAGGCAGTACTCAATCCCTCCAAAGGCAGTGTAAGAGGGATAAGCGTGTAATCATAGTAGGGGAGGGAAAATGGAAAATGGGGAGGGAAAAGACAAAGAGACCTGTAATGCTGGGTGGTCCTTAAAGGCAGAGGGACCTGTGATGCTGAGGAGAGTTAAAATAGATGCTTGCAGAGGACAAAGGGAGAGGGGCTTGTGATGCGGGGGCTGTGGATGGAGGGAGAGTGACCAGTGCTTCCTATTAGCATACAACTCCCATGATGCAGTTGGATGTCTTCCTCCCCTAAGTCAGTTATGATTGAGCTTTGATTACTCAGCTGTTGTGGATTACAATTACCATAATGCTTAGCCAACCATTTTGTTCAACTAAATCACCAACAGTTTGATTTTAAATAGTCCATATTATGCTACCCCATTTGTCTCAGCCACCAAATAAAGTGTAAGTGATATTATCAGCAGGGGACAAGATTTGAGTAACAAAGATCCAATTGTCATTTGTTTGACAGCTAATATATGTGTATATGATGCATGTTTATTACCATATTTAGAGATTATATACGACTGAAACTTAGATAATTAATTAAAAAGAAAAATGTTGGCACTAAATGTATTTATGCTATTCAAAATATAGAATGAGATTTTATCTAATTATAAATGATTCTGCAACAATACAACTTTCTATACATATGGCACATGTTTAACTAGCTTTTCCAATAGTTTTAGCTTTTTATCAGCTCTGAAGGGATTTAAAGGAAAGTTAATGTGGACTATCCTCATTAATTTCTGCGCACTGGGTTGGGTAGCTGACATTTATAACTTGCACTTCTTTTAAAACACTGAACGGATGAGATAATTATGTAAGACAGTAGAGGATTATCATACCAAGAAAGCAGCAAGACTCCTTTGGGGTGAGTCCCAATCAAAGCAGCTGTTAATGTAGTAGGCAGCATTGATGAGCACCATGACACGCCGCTTCATGCGGATAAAGTTTCTTAGCAGTAACTGTGAGAAAGATGAAAAGATGAAAATATTATCAGAACAATTAAATCTCCGAGTGACCTGGAAGGTTGACAACTACTTCTAGACCATCGCGGTTAAAAGACGTGTTCTAAAGAGAAAGCTTGAAAAGGTTTATCACAGGGTTCAGATTAAATCAATAGAAAAAATAACTATGTGAGCACAATGCCCAGATTACTTTCAACTTCCCTTAACACGCAGTAATATTGGTGTCAGCTGCCTCACAACATAAATAGACAAAGTTAAGGACAAAGTTTTCTTTTCACTTGGGCTCTGAACACTTTATTAGGGAGTTTGCCATATTATCCTCCATCTGGTACCCTATATGCTTCCATCTGACGTATACACGCTGATCTGGTGCAATAATAGACCTTTTTTTTTTTTTACATAAATCCAATACAGGGGACCTAGTATTATTGCACTCAGATCAGCTCTGCCTAATCTGAGAGGCAGGGATAAACCTAAACCTACACATATCTGCAGAGATACACGAGGTTAACATTAGAGAAGGAGCACTGTTTTGTTTGCTTGTTTTTTTTACTAATGATTCTTCTGAAGAACAAAAAGGTTTTTTTTTTTTTTAAATGGTTCAGTGCCACTTTAATTTTACAAAGATTGTACGATGCCAGCTTGGACAACTGAAGACTCTTGAATCGTTGTTGGGTTACTAACCAGTATAACCCCTTTTCACAACAAGGGAGTGTGGAGTGAGAGCTGTCATACATGAAGATGAAGATGTGCAAGTATTCTATAGAGTGGGAACAAATCTGTCTGGAATAAGGGAAAATACACAGGGGAGTCAGGTGAAGTGGAGAATATGTCACAAGGAAAGAGCAGTTGGAAAAATTAAATATGTTGCAGAAATGGTGTAGGAAAAAAGGGAGAGTGAGCAGAGCAAGTGTGTGAAGCAGGGATTAGCAAAGTGTCTGTGGCAAGGTTTGGCAAGTCCATCGAACATCATTAAATTGTCCACCACAGACCCCAGTAAATGTCCACCATCAGCAATGCTGGTGCCTACCCCTGGTGTGAAGTCAAAATTTTTGGAGATGAAAAGAAAAATTGTGCAGATCCATCTAATTAACTAAAAAGGGAAAAAGCAAGGAAATGTGAGAGAAGCAAAAAAAAAAAAAAAAAAAGATATGCAGGAAAAGAGGACAATGAGGGAAACAAGAATCTGAGTAGATGAGGGTAAAAAAGTCAGTGCGAAAATGTGAGGAAACAATCATATATAAATATGGAGTATGTTAGTATGAGAGAATGCTGCATAATTAGCTTTGTTTGATAGTCATTCCCTCCTCCAATGTATCACATTTATAAGACAATGGTGATTATTTATTAAATGAGTGAGTGAGCGTGTGAGTGAATGAGTTAGTGAGCATGTGAGTTGAACATTTCGGGTTCCATCGTGGCCACAGTGTATGAAGTCAGAGTCAGACTGACATCATAGAACATCAAGTAAAACACTGACTGATACATTTGTAGACTTTTTACCAAAATATGTATTTATTTATTTTATAAGAAAAGGTGGCCGTCCTACATATCAATCACCATACATGACCAGAGAGCAATATTTTTTTACAGCAATGATAATATAAAAGGATGGGTAACCTACAGAATATTTAAAGTTAGTGTCACAGGCACAGATGACATTGATTCTTTAGATTGGTGTTATCTGCTTTTATACAAGGAGGGGCACAATATAATTTACAATCACTTACTGTGAGCTGCACCTAATGAAATATGTGATGAAACACATTAGCACCCTAATACACCTCATTTAGTAAGTCATTAGACAACTATTTGCTGCTATATAAAACAAGGAAGCAGGTTTTATTGGGCTACAATAATCCAGAACATATAAACAGATGGAGGAACACAGGTCGGCCCGCAAACTACCGTATTTGCTCGAATATAAGACGACCCTGATTATAAGACGACCCCCCAAACTTTGGATATTCCTTTAGGAAAACAACTAAAGCCTGAATATAAGACTACCTTATAGGAAAAAAGTTTAACTTGTATATATTCAGATGTAAATTGCTTTTTAATATTTAATAAAAATTATGAAATAAAAAAATGCATTGCTTGTTTTTATTTCCTTTTATGTGCCAATGCTGCCTCTCTCTCCCCCCCCCCAGCTTTGTCTCCCCCCCCCCAGCGTTGTCTCTCTCTCCCCCCTTAGTGTTGTCTCTGTCTCTCCCCCCAGTGTTATCTCTCTCCCCCTCCCACGTTGTCTCTCCCTCCCTTTCTCTCTCTCTCTCCCCTTCCCTCCTTTTCTCTCACCCCCTCCCTCCCCTTGTCTCCTTCTCCCCCTCCCCTTGTCTCTCTCGCGCCCCCTCCCTCCCCTTGTCTCCTTCTCCCCCCCCCCTTGTCTCTCTCCCCCCTCCCTCCCCCTCCCCTTGTCTCTCTCTCCCTGGTGGCTAGTGGGGGCAGCCGAGGATGTCTGCATGAAACGTGCAGACATCCTCCATGCGGCCCGACACTTCTGTCTTTTATGATGGACAGCCGGTCAGTCATAATAGACGGAAGTGCAGACATCCCCTGGCTGCCCAAATCTCCCTGGTGGCTAGCGCGGCAGCACAGACATACGCACAGACATCCTCCGCTGCTGCCCGGCACTTCCGTCGGGACTTCTATGATGAAGCCAGAACGACTATAAGACGACCTTGAATATAAGACGAGGCATCTTTTTCAGAGCATTTGCTCTGAAAAAAAGCTTGTCTTATATTCGAGCAAATATGGTATATCGCCGATTTGGCAAATAGCACAGAAACAAGTGATGTTCATTTTATTAGTAAATGTGCTTAATACCACTTGCTCCCATTATTGTATATTAGTGGCAATTTACATTATTGTATTTATTTGCAAAATAAAATAATAATTTAGTTATTTTTCTTCTCTATCCGCTTAAACATTATTTACTAGCCAGCTCCAATCACTCCTCTTTACCTTTTTTTGTTATTTAGGACACACTAATGCTCTTCAGCAGTGATTATTAATTCTGGAGCTTGATTCACCTCTGCTTTCGATTGTAGGAGGGCCTTGCAACAAATTGATTTGCAAAGAGATGGTTGTCCATCATGCACTCAGCAGGTGAAAACCACAGAGCACCTTGCTCCAGGCTGATTTGTAAAGTTACCTCCTTCCACACTGTCAGCTCCCGTAATTGCCAAGGTTCAAGGACAAAAGTGAGTAAGATATGACAGTTCTGGGACAAATACACAAAATGTGCTTTAACCCATGTAAAGCCAGGCAGAAGTGGAGCACACTTGAAAAAGCAACAATTTACTTCTTAATTATTTTTTCTTTTTGTATGTGTGTCTTTTTTGGTTCCCTTGTGATATATGATTTAATATATCCTTTGTTGTTTTTATTAGAATTAATTTGGGTACATATTTGGTATAACCTCTTGCCGGTTTACCCTTTCACTGTCCCCCTACTTTGCAATTATTTATGGTGATTTTTTACCTTTTATTATATATTGGAAATAAAATTTGTTCTTTTAATGTTCTCTTTGTTTAAATTCCATTATTTCGGGTTACCCCCGGCTCTCTCTATTGTGTAGCTTTGCTTCGCTTATGACTTCTTAATTCTTATTGCAAATTACTTAACAAAAACAATACAATTAATTACCTATGATCAAACCTTGACTTATTTCCACTATGTGGTCGCAGATAGCTCTATAATTTGATCAAACAATACAACCACAAATCATGATGTTTTCTTAAATGTGTCATAAGCAAATCCAGTATTTATATTGGCGAGTACGTCATTAATCACATACAACTAATATTATATGTTCTGTTACATGATTTCACCAATTACCATTTGGTCTGTTTTTCTAACAACTAGGAGAAGTGACATTTCCAAATCCTAAGTGAGGAAGTCAGCTCGAAGGTTGAAGGTTGGTTGAAATGGCCTGGGTTGACACAGTTCCAGGATAATCAGCTTTTGGATAGGCTCTGGGACTAGAGTTTCATGCCACATGTCTGTGTTGCCATCATGGTTCCTATTATAGTACATTGGTGACCTTCATTTCTACCACGTGTTGGAGATCCATTTTTGGTGCTCATTGGAGCCACCCAACATACCCAAGTGGTATGCAACTAGACATATGCAAGATGCTGTGCATGTCATAGTTTCCAACATCAGCCATGTTTCAGGGACACATATTTGTTCCACATGCTGCAGAAAGAGTATGCAAAGTGCAGCCTGGCAGTATGTATGCATATACGCACAGACACAATTAATTAATCATGGTAGGTCCTATGAGATCTCCACCCTGATTAATTAATTGGATAGTGTCTGGGTGTATTTCCATCCTACATACTTCCGGACTTCACTCTGCATGGTCTTTTCTGCAGCATGTAGAACAAATATTTGTCCCTGGAAACATGGCCGATGTTGGCTACTATGGCATGTCAAGTATTGGTTCTGTAGTATCACAGACACCGGAGAATGAAGTAAAAAACCTCGAGCATCCCTGAATCGTTACGGTACTGTAACATAAGGTTGTGGGGAATGTTCATAAGAATGTATTCTCCATTTTATAAGATTGCTTATAGCTAAGCAGTTTCAGCTATACCTACAATGCAAGAGTGATTATGAGGATGCCTTTGTGATAAGAAAACACAAGTTACTGTTTTGAGACTTCACAAGCCACACTTATTTTCTAACATTACTTTTCTTTCTATGGCGCTACACAACATACTCATTTAAACACCCCCCCGTAAAAAAAAAATTCAATCTGTTCTCTTTTCCCATGCAGACAATTGAAATATGATTTAGTTCCACTCTGAATCAGAAAATCTAATAAAGCTCAACTTGGAGTTCTTCTATTACACGCTCGGCAAACAATTATGACAAGACAAGTGTGTTTTATAATGTTTTTTAATGTCATAAACCAGGAAAGCATTTATAATTAATATATTAGCAATATATTTGTGCTGCAAATCTTATTAATGTTGATGAACATGCAGGGAAACCAGTTTGGGATGTGACTGCACGCTGGGCAAATAATGCAGCACAAAAGCAAGTAGGGTAGAACGTGACAGACAAACACGGAATGTTCCTATAAAAATGTAGCCTTGATATACTCAAAAGCACAAGTACATGTCCTTGTAAATAAAGATGGTGAAAATGATAGGTCTACAAGAAAATGGAAAGCAAACAAAGTATGTTTTTAATTGTTTTCATTTCTTAAAAGCAGAAGTAACAACTTTGTAACAAATAAGACCTTCTAGATTTAAACGGCAGATAAAGTACATAGTGTATTAGTATAACTGCCTCACTACCAAATATGTTTCATCAGTGTCAGACCGGAATTAAAGGGGGACAATTTGGCAAGCAGTGCAACTTTAGAGAGCTTTATGTCAAGCGACAGAAAGTCCACGTTATTTTATAAAGCCTAATTTTAAAAATTCCATTGCTTAGTTTGTTCCATGATGTAATTTTACATGTGCACTGCTGTTAATTTAGATTAATTATTCTAACTTTATAGTAAATGACAGAAATCTCAATGCAGCTTAGATCTTGGATATCTGAATATGATACCTGGATAAAAATTGTTCGCTATCTCTTCGGTGAACCTATACACTGTGATTACCCATTTGGGGGGGAAAACAAGCACAGTAACTGATCTTAAAACTTCTTGTGAAAGGCAAAAAGTCCTTGCCTGTCAGTGCTCTGTTGTTTTTGACTTTCTATATAATATTTTTGCTATATTTTTTGGTTGTTTACAGGCTTCATAGGGTAACGTTACCTTGACTTCCGCCTGTCTCTGTCTAACCACAGGTTGTAAAAACATGCCAGTTTAAATCATTTGGAGCATCTTATCTTTTTAGGTGCTTTATGCAGTCTATGGGATCTAGTTACTGAAAGGAGAGTTGCAGATGAGTTCAAAATGTCATCTTGCCGACTCAACTACACATTGTGAAGGCCAAACTTGGTGATCTTCTTCTGCTACCAGAGCTCAGCTGGATAATGCATAGTAGAATCTTTAAAAACATCTCAGATTTTTTTAATACTCCATTATGCAGGACCAACTCTTTTCTTCTTGCAGGAGGAAGTCCCCAGGTTTGTGAAACCTTTCAGTGAATAGACCCCTATGTCTAGCCTTTATACAATAAAGAAACTTGTATATGAAAGTAGTTAGCAACTTGACATAATATACAAAGCTGCAGTTTAAACAGAGTATACATATTTCTGGGATTCCTGAATCAAGCAGGATATATAATATTCAATATGGTAATATGGCATACCAGTCTTTTTTCATTAAATACATCTGAATCCAGCCCAGGAGAAAAAAAAACATCCTAATTTTTTAACTTAGCAGCAGGGTTTTTTTTCTTTCTAAATATATCTAATTATGGAAAGACCTGCTGATTAAAGCTTTACCCACTTACTTCAGATTTTTTTTTTTACTTTGGGCTTTAAAAGGTGTGCTTTTACTGTGCACAGTAACAAAAGATATTATGCTAGAACAATACAAGATAGCAATTGTAATTGCCAGAATTAATTTCATTGTTTCTTCCTATCTTGTTAATTTAGGTGTGGGAAGCCGTATTAAGTAGTAGAACATGTCTCATATTTTTGGGGGGATGCTGAACTCTAGTTTAACCCTTTAAATAGAGTGTGATGCTCACGCCTTTGTCATTCAAAGTGTAAAAAGAGTTGTCTGAACCCAGGTCACAAGCCCCAGTGTGTGTAGTTTCTTTCACATGGCTGGTTTTTCATTGTGACATCATTTTGGTTATTCCAATGGAGTACTCCCCAGGAGAATATTTGTCCTTATGACAACCTCCCAGCCCCCAAGCATCAGATGGTTCCATACAATTCCGTTATTCATGCAGTCAGAGACAAGCATAATTTAAGTTATGATTGAGGAACATTGTCAGGATGGTGTGCAGAAGACTTCCTCCCATGGAGACTATGCTGTGTGTGTTATTGTGTTTTGATACAAAAACAAACAAATAGCAGTTGTCTTCTTTAGTCATTTTTAAGGAAATATGTATGTTTATGTAATGTATTTTATATATATATATATATATATATATATATATACCCACTATTATATATTTCTTTATTACATGTATATAACAACAGTTTAGGCAATCTTTTTAATAAATGGCAATCTGAGTACCGCAGTTCCGATATTTGGAACTCATATACGCTGACGCAATTGATAGAACACTACATACCCAGGACAAAGCAGATATCTAGATGAATTCACCTGCGATAACAATGAAACCTTTATATAGGTTGAGATTACAACAGAAAGTTAAAAAGCATCAAAAAAACTTTTTTTACACTGAAAAGTAAAAGAATCAAATCCCCTACAAGGTAAAATTGTTTTTAATGCAGCTACGCAGTATTTATTTTCTCTATAGTCCCACTTAAAGGGATAGTGTAATCATCCTGTCCATATATTTCCTCTTTTGCCAGGATGTGATATATCTTCCTGTATTCCCATATTTTGTATACTGACCCCATCATTCCTGGTACTCCTATATTTACCTGTTTGGAAAGTCTGGGTTCTTCCTCGACATACTTCTGTTCTTTTGGAATAAGTGTCCCCAAACTGGCTTTCACCTGCACATGGAAACATACATGGTGTTCAGCATCCAAATGATCAAGTTCTCGTTACCCTAAATATAATCTGTGACCGATTCTGATCCCTAATTGGAAAGTCACAAAGCAAAGAGTGTAAGGGATCTAAATGTATAGGAGAGTGTAGGTGCAAGTTTGACTACTCAATAATAACAGTAGACTCAGCACCAACCAGCAGCTTCCTAATAATGTGCGCCATGCTGGAGTGTGCGTCATGCTGTGGCTGAATCCTTGCCTCCACTTTACAGAATGCATTAAATAAAATCAGGGATGACAGACATACTTTATAGATCAGGAACAAAAGCTGTGAAGAAATTGAGCTCTTTAGCGGCAAGAGGGGAAAAAAAGCCAAAGTTAAGACTTACAGCATTAAAAATCACATCTATTTCAAGATAGATGACCCCCTTTGTTGGCCCTGTCAGCTGCTTGTTTTTCAAGACGTAAGCTTTCTGTTCACCATTTTGAATCTGTGGGAAGAAAGACATGACAGCCGTCTGTCTCACGGTCTCCAATGAATACACTCCCCCGGTAACCCTTGACCCCCAGCTGCTGAAAATGACAAGGAGCCCAAAACAACTGTGGCAATTCTGACAAGTACCTGTTCATTACCAGTACCGAGCCTGTCAAGAAAAATTAACTACCTCGGGATTCAACATGGCCGTGGACTGCGTTACATTTTATTTATTTATTTTCTTTGCTTTTTTTTATGATATTATTGCATATTTCAGCTGACGATTGACAAGCACTGAATTGAGATATATACTTTTTTTTTCAGGTTGAGAAAAAAAACAAACAGTCAGCTGCATGGTAAGTGAATAATACTTACAGTCAGCAATGGTATTGCAACTTTGCCCAGGAAGTCAGCACTGCGGTCCCGGTCTTCATCGTAAACTGTCACTTCAAGGACGGAGTGGATGTCTGTGATGTTGCTTTATACAGAGATATGAAGAAAAAGAAAATACATTATTCTGAGATATATTCATATACCTGCCTGCCTGGTAACTTACTGATACAACTGAACCAGAGATGCTGAAAAAATGTAACTCATCACAAACATTGAATCACCATGGTGATTAACCTGTTGGATTCTCAAAGCAGTGTAAAGTTAAATCCCATCATTCATAGCTATATGACCAATTATACAAAAATGGAAGATCAGATATATTATAATTAGGGTTTCCACCTTTTCTAAAAAAAAAATTGGGGACATGCTTTGGCATACACTTAGGTATAGTAATCAAGAATAAAAAGAAAAAAAAGATTCATGTCCACATATTCATGCCTCATTGCAATACACCATGTACTTATACAAAAGACTTCTACTCATGACACAATCCTCAGTTCGGCTGCTCAATTTGGCGCATTTTGGCTGATGTGTTTAGTTCGGGGAACTTGGCCAATGGAAATCCCATGGATTCCTTTTATTCAAATAGGGCCAATATCCCACAAAATTACCCCACATTCGGCTAAAACAACCAAATTTCGGGCATTTCAAGTCGCTAGTTACAAACTGTCAATTTGGATGTAAGTATAGTTAAGAATAAAATAAAAACTATTCTAAATAAAAAAATCTAACAATGATTAATATATTAATGTTAATGTTATATATCATAAGAATATATATATATATATATATATATATATATATAACATCATTATAATTATTTTTTTTAACTTTACATTTACTACATTTTACTTACTGATAAGTATTTTATTTATAAATAACTTTTATCAACATTGTTTCACATGTTAATTAGTTTTTTTGTCAGCTCAATTTGGGAGGACTTTGGCTATTTCCACGATAACTGAAGTTCCCCCTTCACTAATACAGGAGGAATAATAAAGGAAATCCTCCCAAAATAAGCTGGGTCTTCTTCTTGCAAAGAATTTCAAATGCTACCATTTCGGTCAGCCTAGTTCTGGAGGAGTTAGTCTGACGAAATGAAAGCATTACAATCTGCAACACTGGGCACTTTATGTGTCGATTTGGGATCACATTGGTGATCTCTGAGTAGCCCAAAATTAACCCCTTAACAAGACATTTTCACCTTGACTTTCCCTTGGTGACAATGGCTGTTTTGACATTTCTAGGGTGTTTGTGTTTAGCTGTAATTTTTTTCTTTCTCACATACAGTACCCACACAAATTATATGTTGTTTTTGTCGTCATAAGAAGGGCTTTCATTAGATACCATTATGTTCATCATATCTTATAATTTACTACAAAAAAAATCATAAAATATGATGAAAAATTTAAAAAAAAACACTTTTTCTAACTTTGACCTAAAATATAATTTACACAAATAAACTCATTAAAAAAGACCCCGTCTAAATAGTTTCTAAATGTTCTCCCAAGTTCAAAAATATGCATGTTTCCATATTTTTCGGTATTTTTTGCGAGTTATGGGGCAAAAACCAAAAATAGTGTTTTTTGGTTTTTTCCTATTTTGACCTTTTGACCCGAACCCGAACCCAAAATGTAACCCTATCACTAAATTTAACCCCAACTCTAATCCTTATTATATCCCTTAATATTTTTTAACTTTAATTTAATTTTAACCCTATCCCTTATGCTAAAAAATATTTAATTTTAACCCTATAGGCTAATATAGCTAAATAACTTGTTTTTAATTAATTAAATATGTATTTTAAATATTTCCCATTGCAATGCTACTAAACTACCACTAGGGGCAGTCAAGTAGCATATTCAGAGCGACGGAAGTGAAGTTACTTTCACTTCCGAAGCTCAGACCGGCAGAGGGCTTAGCCATATTGACGGAGCAGCATGCTCCGTCAATATGGCTCCCCACGATCGCTCCGTGGGGTGATTGTGGGGGTCCCAAAATAGAAATTTCGGTGCTGGCTATTGCATTGATGTCGAGGCAATAGACCAGCACCGTTAAAGCGGTTTTCGCGATCGTTGATCGCGAAAACCGCTTCATTCACTGCAGGACGTGCCAGGCACGTCCTTTGTCGTTAAGGGAGTTTCTCCCAGGACGTGCCTGACACGTCCTTTGTCGTCAAGGGGTTAAGAACCATTTGGATCCCCGATGTGATCCAATGGGGTCAGAAACTTGGAGCTACCTAAGTAGACCACTTAGTCTTGTGGGATGAATATCTGATTTTTTAAATTCTAGGCTTACTCTTGCAGAAGATAAAACGCAAATCATGAGTTACAAATTCAAATTATTTGTGTTGAAGTATAAGTTAAAGTGCCGAGAAAAAATAATTTTTCCTAGTTAACCTTAAGCATTTACATTGAACACTTGTGTACATAAACCAATACAGCAATGTAGCAAGCAGTATTTATACTGCTTGCGGAGGTTATTTAGATGTTTTTCAGAACATGAATAAATCTGATAGTGTTCAGTTAATATAAGATTATTGCTAACCATTTGGATTGCAGCAGGCTTTGCATCTAAGTGTGTTTGCCCCAATCAAGGGAAGTGAGATTTAAAGATGTTGTTTTTCCTTCTTTCTTAAATTCCAATTTTCTCCTGCATTCGAAGACTCACAAGCATGCTGAAAAAGGTTGTTGTGACATTGTTCCAATACCACGGTGTTGGAATAAATTCCATCCGACCCAAAAACAGAAATGATAAATAATAAAAGGAGATGAAAATCTCCACGTGGTTTGCAATACCACACAGAATGCACAAAGAGCCTTGTGGGGATATTCGCTTAAAGGTGAGTTGAGGTGAGTAGCAGGTGAGTTGAAGTGAGTAGCGAGTTAAACTGAATAGCAGGTGAGTTGAGGTGAGATGAAAACTGCAGCTCCCAGAGATATATAAACTAGAGGGATTGTTTGCAGGTACTAATATTGGGGTCAAGTCACTAAAAACAAAACCATGGCGAACAATAATAATAAAGTATTTAACCGAGAAAGGTAGAACAAGATATTAAGTAGTCATAATAAAGCTGCAAGAATCTAGTTTGTTGCAATATGAGTTACAATGAGATATTCCCACATTTTCAATTACATCCCAGAAATGTTAGAACATTAAGATGATCCTCTTATGTCAAGTGAAAGTGGTGCACCCTCCTCGAGGTCACCACAATTCAAGCGTTGGGGACATAGAAAATCAGCCATATATATGTTTATAAATTGTATATACCTAACTACTCAAGTTAAGCAAATGTGTATACGCTCCCTGTACATTAAGTTCCCAAATGGATATTACCCCGTACATGCATTTTTTCGGGGACAGGTAGCCCTCTATGGCATGGAAAAGTATTTGATCCCACACCTAGGAAAAGTATTTGATCCCACACCACAGGAAGTGACCTAAGAACTTGCTTCTAGATAGGAGACTATGGACAGATGTTGTTCACAGATTGGTGAGGTAGATTAATACATGTGGTGGGGGTTTCTAAATATTCAAGTGTCTGACGTTGTCTTTAATTTAGACAACATATTACATCCTGTACATAACGTCTTGTAAAAAAAATTATTATAAACGTGTCTGTTAGTATGCTAGGTAAAATAGGGCGAATTAATTACCAAAATAATTAGTGCAGTGAGTTAATAAGTCTGTTTATCTCTCCTTTACTTTTTTTATGAATATCCCTGTGTTTAGTAGCTGTTTTATCTCCGATGTGATACTAACGGGGCGAGGTGCTCGAGTTCTGCAGACCTAATTTGTGGCTATATCCTGTGCACACATAAAAGACTACAATGGGTCTTATTTTCTAAAAGATTTATCCTATTCAATTCCCAGACAAGATGCTTTTGAAAGCTCTGCCGTAGGTGACACAGTTCAACAGTAGTAACAGTGGCAATGGATTTTCTCTTTGTTTGTTTCAAGTTCATTATTAGGACTTCTTTGCAGAAAAATAAAAAGCCGAGTTTAGATATATTGTTTTTTTTTCCTCCTTTTAGACACATTTTAAGAAGACGCAGATAGCTAAACCTGCAGGTGGCTTTTGAAAGTGATGATGTACTTAATTTCACTATTTAGACTTGAATATGGATCACAGCTTAGTATCCACTAAGGGTCTTTTTGCTGGTTTTCAAAAGCATGTATTTGGATGATCAGTTTTCCCTCTTATGGATCCTCAGCTGTAATGTTCTGTAATAGAACATGATTATTTTAAGGTTACTTTACCTCTTCTTAGAACAACATACAACCACATTTATAACATAAATACTCCTCAGCCCACAACCAAGAATTTAGTAACAATCTTCTGTGATTACTTGTGATTAGAAACATCCTTCAGATAAATATACGCTCGCACAGTGTTGTAGCTAGAATCTTCGTCGACCAGGGTGGTCCTTGAGTTTACCGCCCTTCTCAACAGAATATGCAAGCACCAAAAATGCAATTTTTCTTTTCCTGGCCTCAATCACAAGGAAACAAGGGATTCATTAGCAGAGACCCAACCAGGATCTTAATAGACCCTATTGGTCCCTGCTGAAATTGCATAAGACCTTGTGAAGCCACTTGTGATGTGTTTTAGCAAAATGTAGCCATCGGTCGCTTTGAAAAAGCGGCCTCATCTGAAAGGTGGGATACGAAGCACAGCTCATCACAGCGGGAAGCAATGAGCTGTTAAGGGAAGGATGTTCTATGCTACCCTAGAATCTTATGGGCTGCGCCCAAAAAAGTCCCATCTACCCCTCCGCACCTCTTTGCTACGCCACTGCATGAGCATGCATGTTAATCACTGATAATGGAAATGTCCTTATGTTCCAGATAAAAAGTCTGTTACTACCCCATGTTTCTTCATAGCACACAACTAATTTGAATGACATTATCACGAATCCAACATGGGGTTCCTGAAACTAGAAATGTTTCCATTTGTCTCATGTATAAATTGAAATGTGATGTTTGGTTCCATGTGTCACGGATTTCCTAAGACAGCCTTGTTTTATTGTGTCTTGCACATCACTTTCAGGTCTGCCCTGGCTGTGCTTTCTAATGTGCCCAGGCATACAAAGCCAAAACATGAGCTCCAGACACCGGATATCTGTACGGGTAGGGTAGAGATCAGTCTTGCGTTGTCACACAACATTGTGTGGAGTCACTTTAGGTTTAGCTCCTTCATGTCTGAGAATCATATGCCAAGAGGTTGGTAAGTATGTAGTAAATATGCTATTCCCCAATAAGATGTCCCTCTTTAACCATTTTGAATGTTGGGAGGTATGATAATATTTAGACAGTTTTGGAACAGTACCAAATTTGAATTACATGAGTCTATAGCCACAAAGACTACACGTTAGACCACCACACACTCTCCTGGTTTAAACAGGTGGATATGTGGTTATGGGTAGACAAGTGGACAATGTATGGGTGAGAGTTGGCACAGATAACATTAAATAACAATCATTCTAGAAAATGATGCCTTTTGTACAATATGGTAAATATGACCAGTGTCATATTAATAAACATTATACCATCATAGTCATCAATATAAACTTACAATGTGAAGACTTTGTTCCACTCTGGACTAAGATTTTTGTATACTGTGTGAGTCATCAGTCTGTCATTATTCAATTCCACTACACAAAATGGGTCACTTTTCCCTGTAAAGGCAAAGAAAATAAATATAATAGGTGAGACATTGAAATATCTAGTATGTTTTCCTTTTTTTTCTTCTTGAAAATGTCTCCGCTCCAAGAGTAGATACAAAGAAAAGCACATTAACACAAAAAAAAACAAATATTATAATAAAGTATACATTAACTTACTCCATGTTTACATTCTAATGTTTCTGGATCTTCATGTTCAAAACTAAACTACTATTTGAGCACATTTTATCTATTTTGTGACTTTTTTGTATACAGTATGTTGCATTGATATTATCACGGACCTATGGTACTATTCACCTGTTTTTTCTTACCAATTGTCTACTTTACACACTATATAAAGTTTATTGAAATACAAATAATGCTAGGCTTGAAGAAAACTTGTGAGGGTTGAAACGTTGCCTGTGCTAGCAATAAAGTTCCACTATTTCACTGTGTGCCAGGAGACAAAGGCACAGAGAGGTTTATCTAAGTTCACCTCTAGTTCCTAAGGCAGTCAATGCGACTTCAAAATGTTCTCTGCTAAATTCTTGCTAAATAACTTGGTGGCCAAATCCATGCCTCAAACCTGACATAAAAAGATAAATTATAAAATATAATTTAAAAAAATAGAAAAGAGAACTAGGTCCCACAGAACCTCTCTTTCTTTCAAAATTATGTGCATATACTTCATTACAGGGACTGTATCACCTAAACTTTGATTTTACGGTGAACGTTGAGAAAAAATGGTTGAAAATTATCTATACATTTTGTTAGCAGTATTGCAAATAAATGCCTAAATTGGGATCAAAATGTGTTTTAACCCCTTAGTGACATGATTTTTGGGCCGTGGCTTTCCTTTGGTGACGTGCTGTTTAAACATTTCTATGGTGTTTGTGTAATTGAATTGTTTTGGTTTTAGTTTACCCTCACATATTACATACTGGTTTTATAGGTATAAGAAGGGCTTTATTTAGATACCATTATTTTTATCATATCGTATTTACTACAAAAAACAGTCATAAAAAGAACATACTTTTTCCTGATTTGACTTGAATTTTTTGTTTTACACAATTACAAATGGTAAAAATGACACCATCTAAATAGTTGATACATTTTGTCCCGAGTTTAGAAATATGCCATGTTACATGGTTTTCTGTTGTTTTCTGCAAGTTATAGGGCAAATAACCAAAAGTACCATTTTTTTTGTTTCCTAGCCAGTTCTCCTACAGTGATCTTTTGCCCCCTATCCTAACCCTAAATTTAACCATAACCCTAAATCTTATCCTAACCCTTACCCTTATACCAACCCTAACGTTAATGTTACTCTAACCCAAAAACCTATGCTAACCCTAGAAATAAGGCAAATTTAGCCTCTTTTTTTAGTGCAATATTTCTGAATGCCTCTAGGGGCAGTCTAGCAAAAGCAACAGAGTAACACACACACCGTTGCACATACCCACAAGAAGGCAGTGCCATATTGGAGGAGCATGCTGCCTGGAGCTGCGAATTTCGGTGTTGCATAATGCCTCAAGCAGCGTTGGTGCGACCGATAGGCAAAGTAGGCGCTAGCCTAGAGCACTTTATTACAAGGAGCGCCTGCACGCTGAGAAGAGAGGGCTAATTGCACCGGGTGTGAGGTGATGATCCACCCCCACCTTCTGTAGCAGCAAGGCTTCGCGTGTCACTGGGCGCAGCGGGCGGTACTAATTAAATGCACACTGAGCAAATATGATGCTCTGAATCATCAGTGTGCGTGAGAAGCACAAGCTGTATATTTTAGAGCTTTTTGATCCAAGGAGAAATCTGATAGCCTTTTTGGGAGTCAAGATAAAACTTCCCCCCCCTGTGTGGCACAAATTGAAATGGCTTAATTAGGGGTTTCTGCTTTCTTTTGGATAAACAACAGAATAGGTAGAAGTGTCACACTTGATGGATTTATGTATTTTTTAACCTACATTACTATGTTACAATAAGTACTGAATTACTCTATCACACCTTTCCTTATCTACTTCTCTCACTCAAGACCTTGATATCGTCTGGTCTTATCCATTAATGAGCTGTTCTGTAGATTCCAGTCTAGCACCGGCACTCAAATGTATGTCTAGTAAAGACTCTTGTGTTCACATTAAGTAAAATGTGTTCTGAATCTCTTTGGAAAAATATGAACCAAAGACTATTCCTTAATTTGCATGCTCTCTCTGCATTCCCTAAAACCAAACAGATGATAGGTGTAAATGTGAACATGTATGTTAATGCTAATGTGAACCGTTAGAATAACAGTGAAGTAGGAAGGACACAAAGTAAGTATTAGGGGAACAATGTAATAGGGTGAAATCCCTATTTAATGCCTGATCTCCGCATTTAACTTGTGTGCTTTCTGACTCATTTGTTTTGGGTTGAGCACCATGAGTTAAATGTTGTTGTAGTTTGTATTGTCGTCATTTTTTCATCTAATTGTCATTATTGCTTTGTGTATTAGGGGAACTATGTAGTAGGGTGTAATCCCTATGTAATGCCTCATATCTGCATTCACCTTTAGTGAATAGCCCCCTTTACTGTTGAAATGCCCCCAACTCCTTTCTTGAATTGTATGTGTGCTTTCTGATTCTTTTTTTTGGGTTGCGCACCATGAGCAGGGCCGTCTTTAACGCGGGGCAAACGGGGCACCTGCCCTGGGCCCATTTACTCCTGGGGGGCCCCAAGGCAGCTGTCCCGTGGGCCCCCAGCCCATGCTGCCGCGTTCACAGCGCATTGCGCTTGTGAACGCTTTTTTCCGGCAAGCCGCATCCGATGGATGCGACGGCCGGAAAAAAAAACAAAAAAAATATCTGACGCCGGATGTGACGTCGCGTCACATCCGGTTTCTGTTTCCCTCCTCCGTGCAAGAGGGAAGACTGCACGGAGGAGACATCCGGCGGGGGACACGGAGCAGCTTCATGTAAGTACGGGGGGGGGGGCTGGCACAATATTCCTGGTATCTGACTGGCACTATATTACTGGGTATCTGATTGGCACAATATTACTGGGCATCTGATTGGCACAATATTACTGGGCATCTGATTGGCACTATATTACTGGGTATCTGATTGGCACAATATTACTGGGCATCTGATTGGCACTATATTACTGGGTATCTGATTGGCACAATATTACTGGGCATCTGATTGGCACTATATTACTGGGCATCTGATTGGCACTATATTACTGGGTATCTGATTGTCACTATATTACTTGGCATCTGATTGGCACTATATTACTGGGCATCTGATTGGCACTATATTACTTGGCATCTGACTGGCACTATATTACTGGGCATCTGATTGGCACTATATTACTGGGTATCTGACTGGCACTATATTACTTGGCATCTGATTGGCACTATATTACTTGGCATCTGATTGGCACTATATTACTGGGTATCTGATTGGCACTATATTACTGGGTATCTGACTGGCACTATATTACTTGGCATCTGATTGGCACAATATTACTGGGCATCTGATTGGCACTATATTACTGGGTATCTGACTGGCACTATATTACTTGGCATCTGATTGGCACTATATTACTGGGCATCTGATTGGCACTATATTACTGGGTATCTGATTGGCACTATATTACTGGGCATCTGATTGGCACTATATTACTGGGCATCTGACTGGCACAATATTACTGGGCTCTGGCTGGCACAATATTACTGGGCTCTGACTGGCACAATACTGGGCTCTGGCTGGCACAATATTACAGGCATCTGACTGGCATAATATTACAGGCATCTGACTGGCACAATATTACAGGCATCTGACTGGCACAATATTCCTGGCCTCTGACTGCACACTATTACAGAAATCTGACTGGCATTATATTACAGGCATCTGACTGGCATTATATTACAGGCATCTGGCTGGCACTATATTACTGGGCATCTGGCTGGTACAATATTACTGGGCATCTGGCTGGCACAATATTACTGGCCTCTGACTGCACACTATTACAGGCATCTGACTGGCATAATATTACAGGCATCTGACAGGCACCATATTCCTGGGCTCTGACAGGCACAATATTCCTGGGCTCTGACTGGCACACTATTACAAGCATCTGACTGGCATAATATTACAGGCATCTGACTGGCATAATATTACAGGCATCTGACTGGCACAATATTACAGGCATCTGACTGGCACAATATTCCTGGCCTCTGACTGCACACTATTACAGGCATCTGACTGGCATAATATTACAGGCATCTGACAGGCACCATATTCCTGGGCTCTGACAGGCACAATATTCCTGGTATCTGACTGGCACAATATTATTGGTATCTGACTGGCACAATATTATTGGTATCTGACTGGCACAATATTACTGGTATCTGACTGGCACATTATTACTGGGCTCTGACTGGCACAATATTGCAGGCATCTGACTGGCACAATATTGCAGGCATCTGACTGGCACAATATTACTAGGCTCTGACTGGCACAATATTACTGGGCTCTGACTGGCACAATATTACTGGCATCCGAAAGTTACAATATTACTGGCATCTGAATGGCACAACAATTATGGCATATGTGTGTGTGTGTGTGTGGGGGGGGGGGGGGGGGTAACATTGCGATGGATGGCGGGATTGCATGCAGGGGAGGGGGCAGGGGGCAGGGTCCAGGGGGCCCAAGCAAATGCTTGCCCAGGGTCCAATCACTATTAAAGACGGCCCTGTCCATGAGTTAAATGTTGGTGTAATTTGTATTAACGCCATTTTGATTATTGCTTTGTGTATACTAGACCTTTAAAACCGTGAGTTTTCTACAGGGCAAACTACTTCCACTGCAGTGTGACCACAGGTTATCATCACAAATTAATACCACACATGATCTCACTGCCATGGCTTTGTCCGTGATGCAGGTCCATAACATTTGAACCATATAAGGCTGTGATGGCTAACCTTGGGAGTGCAAATATTTTCGAACTACATATCCCATGATGCTCATTCAGCTTACCATTTATAAGCCGCACCCCAAGGCTGAATGGGCAATAGGACTTGAATTTGCCAAACATCTGCAGTGTCAAGGTTAACCATAAATGGTATAGGCTTGTTGGGTTGTGTAAAATTGTTTCATATCATGTGTTTATACATCATTTATATACACATATTAACATATATAAGTACAATTTGCATTCATAACATCATTCTTAGTTTATAATTTGGTATGAATTAGCCTGGTTAGTGTGGAATTTGCCATTCTGTTGGATCACTTCAGCTAAGATGGCTTTTAAAGTTAATGACCTAGTGACAGAGCGCTTTTTAACAAATAAGAAGTATATTTTACATATCTTATAAGTTAAACCAAATGTGATTGTCATAAATAACTGTCTGTATACTAATGCACATATAATATTGTATGAATATTTGGGGAAAAGTCATCATTTATTCCCATTTTTGGAAAAAAACACCATCCTTTTATGCCCCCCAAAAAGCCAAAACACTGAAGTTGAAGCATCAATTATTAAAAAGTAAAGATTGAAGTGTGCTGTCTTTAGTTAAATCTTTTTTGGGTAGTTGGAAATAGTAGGCTTTGACAATAATAGCTACTTCTTTCCCTTTTCTGTGCAGTTTACCATCTGTTTGATTGGTACAAAAGAACCAACTCCTGCTGTGTTTATTGACTCCTTGATGGGTAATTTAAAAGTAAAGTGTAACATTGCTTTGTACATCTGTAGGGGTGCATTGCGGTGGAACCACCACATTAATGCCAAATCACAGAACTAAATCATGCCCTCATGGCCTTAGAAAACTGCTAGCCTGCTGCATGCAATTTGACATTAGTATCTACACGGCATGAGTGCTGTCATTCTACTCAAGGCAAGGGATATGAAAGTTATTGAAATCTGCAACTTGGCTCCATTAAGATAATATCAAACACACTATGCAATTGTATTTTGTCAGTTGTTCAATATGTTACTGGTGCAATTTGCAAAGCACGTTGGGATGTGCAATCGATTATACATCTTTGTTTGCAGAAGGTTTGAACCCTTTGATTTGTAGTGGAAGGGGGGAGCTGCTGAAATTAAACAGTTTTCACAAGTGGTGACTGCAGGGGGTGACCATGAATAAAGCAAAATCTTATATTAAATTGGAAATCTGTGTAGTTGCTAAGCCTACACTCTTTTACTTTGTTTACACAGTGTCATTTGTATTCCAGAGTCATTAAGTCTGCCTTTAACTCCTTGAGTAAAAGAAATCGGTGCATTATTTTTCAGCATGGATTAGATTCGTTTAGTGTTGAACGGGTAAACTGTAAGACTGGGAGAGACGGCAAACAATTTGTAAAATTATAAAATAAGCTGGTCTTGGATTACAAATGCAAAATGTGGAAATATATTGGAAAATGGTGCAGTTTGTAGGATTCTTCTTTTTTTTTTTAACCATCCACATATATAAACACAATGATGGCACCACTATTAGGTTTTATTTCCATGTGTGCCACTTTTATACATACTTGCACAAATTGGCTGGCTCAAGAGCCTCCTTTAGTATATTCTGTGGGGTGAAGCCTTACCTTGGGCGCTGAAGCACCAATGAAACACCAGATGATCCTCCAAAGTATGTAGCGAATAGCATCCAATAAAAGTACAACATTTTACTTCGTGTCCATAGACTTTAAAATGACAGTGCAGTGCAGAGAAAACAGATACTTTGGAGGCTCAGCTGGCGTTTCTTTGTTTTTTCACTTTTATACAGAGTCCCCATAGTTACTACACGGGTTTCGGGTCACATGACCTCCCGGTGCTCAGACTAGTGACAGGTTTGGAGCACGGCAGCTTTAGAGGAGGCTGCTGCACGCTACAACCTGGATGCTGGACTGTTTACTCCTGGGGAGGTTATCTATGAGCACAATATCCGTGCTGGGGCAAGGCTATTTTATATAAACTGTGTAAGTTGGAGTGAGTGGCACAGTGTGAGTGTGTGTGAGTTGAAGATTTTGTGTCAGTGTAAGTGTGTGTGTGAGTGGCAGGTGTGTGTGTGTGTGTTTGAATGGCAGAGTGTGTTTTCGTATGTGTGAGTGGCAGAGTGTGTGTGTGAGTGGCAGTGTGTGAGTGGTACACTCACATTTAGTTCCATAATTGAAAAAAGTAAAGTAAAACAAGGATTAGTTTGATTTAAAACAAAGGAAGGACGGTATGTGGAGGATAAAGGTCTAGCTGACTGCTACAGTGAATATTATTTGTTTAGTTTTTACAGATGAAAATTAAGGAAATGAGCTTAAGTTAAATAAAAGGACTAATGAGTCCTTTGATACATGTGAGGTTATAAAGGAAGAATTTATACAGCAGTCCAAAGTTAAGACAAGAAAGTCGATGGGGCCTTATGGGAAAAAAAAACAAAGTTATTAAAAGAGCGTAGAGGTGTACTAGCACAATCATTAACAGATTTTATTTAACCAATCACTGTTAACAGGTGTAGTCCCAGAAGACTGGACATTAGGGAATGTTGTGCCCATTCACAAGAAAGGTATGGAGGAGTCAGGCAACTACAGGCCAGTAAGGATTATATCAGTGGTGGGGAAATTAATGGAAACCATGTTTAAGGTTGTTTAACATGTAAAATCACATTAATGAACAAATTAAAATTGCTTAATAGCAAATTTATGGCACAATTAGTAGATGCCCAGACTAGAATGGATGCCTGTCTGGATCTGATAATAACAAATAATGTGGAGCTTATATCAAACATCCAAATAAGAGAACACTTGGGGAATAGTGACCATAACATGCTTTCATCTGAGATTAATGAAAAAAAGCAAATTGGTAACTTCTCCACCAAAACACTTAATTTTAGAAGGGCCAACTTTGATGGGCTAAGGTGATTGATTGAACATGTGGACTAGGAAGAATTGTTTTCTGGACAAAACACAGAAGATTAGTGGGATTCCTTTAAGCACACATTACAAAAGTACACATCCAAATATATACCTTTGAGAAACAAATTCAAGAGACACAAATTAAACTAATGTGGCTTACCAATAACGTAAAACAGAAAATACAAAACAAGAAAATGGCATTCAAACATTATAAAAGCAAGGGGTCAGCAGTATCATTTATAAGGTATAAAAATGACAACAAAGCCTGCAAAAAAGACAATTCAAATGGCTAATTTTGAAAATTAGAAAAGGATTGCAAAGGAGAGTAAAACTAACCCTAAGACATTTTTTAAGCATATAAATGGAAAAAAGCTGAAGGCAGACAATGTTGGGCTCTTTTGGACATTTTAAATACTTTTTTTCTTTTGTTTATACTAAGGAAGAACCGATGGATGAGCAAACAACAGAGAGAAATAGGCTTGGGGGCAAATGTATGTATTTGGATTGAAAATTGGCTAAAAGATAGAATGCAGATGGTTGTTGTAAATTGAAAATCCTCAAACTGGACCAGGGTATTAAGTGGAGTACCTCAGGGGTCTGTTTTAGGCCCTCTTCTTTTTAATCCTTTTTATTAATGATCTCCCAAGTTGTGTTGAGTGCCATGTCTCAGTGTTTGCTGATGACACAACATTAGGTAAGGTAATACAGACTAACCTTGATGTTTGTTCTTTACAGGAAGATTTGGACAAAGTGGAGGACTGGGCAATTAAGTGACAAATGAGGTTCAATATAGACAAATGTAAAGTTATGCATTATGGGAAAAATAATAACAAAGCAACAAATACTTTTAATGGTATCTCCCTGGGGAAAAAACTACTAATAAAAAGGATATAGGTATCATTGTAGATAACAGACTTAGCAACAGTACTCAATGCCAGTCAGCAGCTGCAATGGCCAATAAGATATTGGCATGTATAAAACGGGGTATTGATTCACGGGAGGAGTATATCAGCTTGCCTCATTTCAAGTCAATGGTAAGACCTCACCTTGAATATGCAGTACAGTTCTGGGCACCAATCCTTAAAAAGGATACAATGGAACAAGAAAACGTGCAAAGGAGGGCTCCAAAATTATTAAGGGGATTGGGGGATCATAGTTATGAAGAGAGACTTAAAAAGTTGTATTTATATACGTTAGAAAAAAGGCATCTCAGAGGGGATTTGATAACATTATATAAATATGTGCAGGGCTAATATTAACCAAAATGTACAAAGAACAAGAGATCACTCCCTGAGGCTGGAAGAGCAAAGATTTCATAGACAGCAAAGAAAGGGCTTCTTTACTTTAAGGACAATAAAGTTATGGAACTCACTGACAACTACAATAGATGCATTTAAGAATGGTCTGGATGTTTTGTTTTTTTAGAAAAGCAGGACATACATTGCTATTAATAATAGAATAAGCATTAATGACAGAGCTTCTTGATCCAAGGAGAAATCTGATAGCCCTTTGGAGTCAAGATTTTGGAATGGCTTCCTTTGGGGTTTTTGCCTTCTTTTGCAAACTCTCCCAAATATAATAATTTTTAATAAACTGCAATATTTGAGTTTGGATTACAATTTTGTTGAATGGATTATGCAGTGGCTGAGTGACAGGCAACAGAGGGCTGTAGTCAACATAAAAATATCCGGAGCAAGGTCTTGTTACCAGTGTGGTACCTCAGTGATCTGTACTTGGTCCCATTCTATTTAAAAGTTTTGTTGGTGGTATTACAGAAGGTCTTGTTGGTAAGATATGCGTTTGTGCTGATGACACAAAGATTCGCAAAAACATTGATGTTACTGGAAGAATAGTCCACATTGCAAATGATTTAGGTAAACTAAAAAAATGGTCAGAGCTGTGGCAATTACAGTACATTATTACATTACATTACTTTTTATTTATATAGCGCCAAAAATGTGTGTACATTGTTTCTTACTTGTTTCTTACTTTTAATACAGATATTTGTAAAGGTTAAATTTACTTGATCTGTTTTGTTTCAACCTAATTAACTAAATAAAAAAAATAAGCATCTACAACAATTTAAATTGGGGAAAAAACAGACATCCTTATTCTGGAAGAACTCAAGTGAATCTTAGCCTCTCAAATTGTACAGTAACAATTAGTAATAAAATAGCAAGCAGCATATTCATTGTTTTTAATCAGTTAAGATAGGGTTTCTTTGGACAAAAGCTGAAGTATTTCTGGCAACAAAAATGACACTGATAATTAAATGCAGCTACAATATTTACCTAATGCTCTCTCACCTTTTCAAGACAAAATTATCAATGTCTATGAACTACAGTTACTGTGCTTGAAATATTGCATAAATGACAATAAAAATAGGGTTCAGGGGTCTTCTAGCTGCTCAGCTGTACTGAAAAAACTTAGCACAAAAATTATCCTAATTAATCTTCTCCCAGTATGTGTCTATTCTCTCTCACTAATTGCAACCTTGTGCTCTTTATCATTAAAACTCTCAAAATCTTTATGTCTAACCTGAGATCAACATAGTTATCTCGATTTTTCATGGCTTGTGGACTAATGTACATATATCTTTTTTAGAGAGAAATTGCTATGTCTTAACCTCATTATCTAACACACCTCATCTTCAGTAACACTGCACATTTTTACACCTGCCAAGCCTCACTTATTAAGACTTATCAGTTGTCACGTGTTTACAGAAAGTGGCACTAAGCAGAGGGAAGCGTTATTCAGAGTAGTGTTTGCAAATAGCAAGCCAAAATAACTTTGTATTTATTCACTAAATACTCTCTGGTACAGTAAATTTGGGGAATAGGATGCTGGCAGCTTAGGGAATTCTTTTGAATGAAATAAGTCTAGTATTATTTTATTTTACACAAAACAAACAAATCGCCTTGGATTTTAAGTTCCTCAATTTCAAAACAGGGGTAGCATGAGACATTCTCTTTACTAGACAAAATTATCTGTAGCTATTCTAGGGCATTGAAGGGCAATTTTGCACACTACTACAGGTGTTAAGGTTATTATGCAAGAGGCTATATTTTTAAAATATAAAGTTACATACACGTCAAGTGAAGGTTTTGCAGAGCCCCCGGACGGTTTTGTCGGATGTCCTCAATTATCATGACAGATGTATACCAAAACTGGTCATGGACAGCTTGAGAGCTTCACTTACATAGTAGTTTAGGTTGAAAAAAGACTTGTGTCCATCAAGTTCAACCCTTTTCCTATTCCATGTTAACCGCTGTTGATCCAAAAGAAGGCAAATAAAAACTCCTTCAGCAAACTCAAATTCTGCTTTCAGTGGGAAAATGGCAATCAGATTTCTCCTTGGATCAACAAGCACTAAATAAATATTAATGCCTATACTAACATGCATAGCCCTCTATGCTCCGGCTCATTAAAAAAGTATCCAGGCCACTTTTATAGGAATCTAAGGTATTTGCTAGAACCACTTCTTCAGGCAGTGAATTCCATATCTTAACTGTCCTTAATGTAAAAAATCCCTTCCTGCTACTTGATGGTTTTGTAATGATCAAACTCTATGTTCATAAGGAACTGGAGAATGGCTGGGATTTGCTACATATGTGATTCAAGTGCTTCACTTTATATCCAAGTGATACCTTTATGTGCAGTGTTTAGATTTAAGTGTTCCTTAAAGGCAAGCTAAATGAACATTTCACATTACGTGTATTGTATGATGCTGCTCAGGAACCGATTTGAATGAGTACTAAAAAGTAAAGTTAAGTCATTGAATAGTATCTCCGTGGGAATTATCTGCTAAGCTGATTTTAAAAGCAACTAATTCTATTTTGCAGGGCCATTTCAATTTGTATATATATATCGTATTTTTCCGCTCCATAAGACGCACCTGACCATAAGACGCACCTAGTTTATAGAGGAGGAAAACAAGAAAACCACATATAGAATAGATCTCCCCAAAAGTAATGATAATGAGCAAAGCTAGAGACAAAACTAATACCGCTAACCATTCTGCACCATGAGAAATGCAGTGTGCACCAGCCAAACATTAGCAATCCCTTTGATAGTCATAAGACTGCAGTGGTGACTAACCTTTAGCATCCCAGCTGCTTTGGACTGTAATATTTTCCATTATGCACAATATGCCAGTATTTAGCCACTCAATTTGCCATGATTTTGCCACTCAATATGCTAGGATTTAGCCATTTTATATGCCAGGAATTAGCCATTCAGTATGCCAGGATTTAGCCATTTAATATGCCAGGATTTAGCCATTGAACATGCCAGGATTTTGCCACTTAATATGCCAGGATTTAGCCATTTAATATGCCAGGATTTTCCACTCAATATGCCAGGATTTTGCTACTTAATATGCCAGGTTTTTGCCATTTAATATGCCAGGATTTTCCACTTAATATGCCAGGATTTTGCCACTTAATATGCCAGGATTTTGCCATTTAATATGCCAGGATTGGCCACTCAATAAGCAAGGATTTAGCCATTTAATATACCAGGATTTAGCCACTCAATATGCTCATTTTATGCCCACCTACTCCCCCCTTCCCCAGTATTTACCTCTTTGTTGCTCTCCGGTCGTCTCCTCCTGCACGGAGGAGGGAAACTCCGGTCGCATTTAAAAAAAAAAACTTTATTGAAGCAGACTTACCACATATAGGAAACCCAGCAGCCTCCGGTCCTCCACGCTGCACGATCTCCACGATCTTTGCTCCATAAAACGCACAGACATTTCCCCTTACTTTTGAGGAGGAAAAAAGTGCGTCTTTTGGAGTGAAGAATACGGTATATATGTATATATATATATATATATATATATATATATACCGATCAGCCATAACATTATGACCACTGACAGTGGCAGGGCTGTTTAGGCATTAAAAGGGGACCTACAAAATGTGGTCATAATGTTATATATATACCAATATATACACCACTTTGGCTGAATTTTGTTGAAGGAAAACACCTCTAAAAGCACCAAACACTACAAGCACACCATAAAATCATTAATGAGACAAACTACCTTTCTAAAAACTGCCAAAAAACACCATATTGAAATCCAACAATATAAGCAGTTAATTATTAATTGCAACCCTAATAGGAATAATAAATAAGGATATTCTACCTAGTAAATGCTGGAATGTCATTTCAAATGAATTGTTAATATACTAGTGCTCCTAAGTAATAGTTGTTAAATCATAATTCTCCCCACCTCCCCTCTTTTTAATGCCAAATTAGTCCTTTAAAAGCAAAACCCCAGAGGATTATACAAATGTATTCTATTTTAAATGGTGGGGAGGAAAATTGGCAGTCATACTAATAACTGAGCAGGGAAACATCCCACGTGCGGACCCAAAGACTTAGTGTTTAGACGGTGATCCAGCTGGGGTCATTTTTATATTTTTGCACTTTATTATTTTGCTGAAATAAATATTCATGAAATCATTTTTCATCCTGAGAGCGCCTCTCTTTTTTGCTTGGACAGTGTTCCAAGGACTGTTCTGGTTCAATGGGCAACTCAGGGTTTCCTTACCTGCTGATCACATATATGAAGACTATACAGGGCCTAAGGCAGATCTGTTTAGTTGCACCACTTGCAGTTAGTGGATGCAGGTTTATAGTGGTCTTTATAGTGGTCATATCTATAGCTCAGTGACATTTGAATGTCTTCCTTAGCAAATATTCCACATTCATCACCCAGATTTGAAAGTCCATTTCCATATCAGTAACATTTGAATGTCAGTACTGTACAGCATCCGAGAGCTGGAAAAAAAAAGTATGGAAAAATGGCCTGGTAGAATGCAGATAACGAGTAGGATACGTAGAGTTGGGTGGAGATCTCTGCAATGGTTTTATTTGGACATTTGTCACCCTCAATTATTATGCTACTATCCTTTTACTATTTGAGTAAGTGGAACACACTCTAAACAGAGGCATGTTGGATAAACTTTTTATTATTGTGGCCTAATTTGTCCAATTTGGTTGCCAGTTCAACAGTTCAATGCCCAGTGAATCAATATCATGTTTACGAAACAGAATAGTCTACTACAAATTAAATAAAAAAAATGGATCCAGTGATCTCGACTGTGCAGGGACTGAAGAAAAGGGAACAAGTTACTTTTTTGGAAGTCATTGACTACTTCTCATCCATCTAATTGGTTTTATTTCAAGTCATGTGCTGTCTATCTATAATTAATCTTTGATGAAAGATAAAGGCAGGAAAGTAATACGTGAATACATGTTTCTTTCTTTTGCACATTCAAGTTCACACTTCTGTATAAAACAGCTTTTGGCCAGATGGATACTGACAAGTGTTGAATGCTAACCAACATTCTTCAGCTGCATGTTTTTAAAGGACTACTCCAACTTGAAAATGACCTACCTTTGTTGTTGATGTATGCTAAAGTTAAATCAATGTTTAAATGTATGTAATTATTAACAGTTTGATGTCTATGCTATAAATAAGTTTCATGTTACCACAAATAATAGCTCAGCTCTCCAGCATAAGTTTGGAAAGTCTAGGAAAAAATGTAACAATTAAAGTATTTAAAAGATGCATAATAACAAAGTATCCCAACTGGTAATTATACATTCTATGTGCGCATTGATATATTGCTCAGGAGTGTGTACAAAGCAAATTAAGCAACTATGTTTTTTTGCCGGACACATATACATTTATGTGATCCATTGGAGAATGCATATGTGTCCAGGGAAAAACCACTTAATGAATCAAGGTGTGGAGTGACAACTTTGTTCCCTTAATTGATTTCACTATAAAAGTATATAGACTATATGTTCCTCCAGGACAGTTATATGTGTCCCTCAAAAAATGGCTGAATATGCAGCTGTATGGTTCGATGAAGACAGTGGGAGGAGTCAAAGTGATATCTATTTAGGTTAATAGCAAGAAAACTACAGGAATTCAGTAAATATGGTTCCGAGGGATGGCTGCTTAGGGTAAAAGTAATAAAAAAAAAACATGTGGGGGTAAGGTAGAGAGATTTGTATAGTGTAGCCTGTTAATTCCAATTTATTCAACAATCCCTAGGAATAGTCAAGTTCAATATTTACCTATAATACATGATGCTGAATTGAGGAGTGTGAGAAAAGAAAAAAGAAACATTACAAATATTGAAGTTCTTTCTTGGTTTGCATTAAAATAATAAATCTGTTTTCATGATGGAAATAACATTTCTCTTTTAGTGAATAATCTACCTTCATTTAAATAAATGTATGTAGCTTTGAGGCTCTAGATCCTACTTTGCTAAAAAAAAAAAAAAATGCTTACAGATAAAATCACTAACATTTGAGATTGTAGGTCGAATTAGCACTCCAACCTTGAAACACACTTGCCACCCCCTCGGAAGCCTCATCAGGACCTCGCAAAATGGTATTCACTAACATTTTGTGCGAAGGCTGAGATGAGGGGAGATCAAACTTGAACTCCAAGATTTGAAAAACAAACTGTAGGTCAAATTCTCCTAAAAATAATCCACCTATTTCCCGTTATAAGTAGCAAGGGGCCAGGGCCACTACAGAACCCAATTTTGATAGGAGGGATTATTTTTTTTATTATTTCATTAATTAAATTTTTACTTTTGTATGCAACTTGCTGTCATAGTCCGACCTGCCTCCTAATTCGAACTCCCTTCGAATTTTAGTGAATAGCAATTTATATTGTTTTCACTGAAGGGAGTTTGAGAAGAAAAATTGAGATGGACTTTGGCGAGGTGGCAGGTGAAGGAGGTTGGGGGGCGAGGGTGGTTGAGTTTTAGTTAGTAAATAGTTTGAGGAGGTTGACTTGGGAAGTTTAACTTCCAAGTCAACCTCCTCGCAATGTACTCAATTTTTTGTGAATAGACCCCATTGACAGCACAATCAATATAGGCAGTGAATTATGTATGTTTACTGCTCTTACTATTTTGTTTTTGCAAAGCCTTTTCCTGAGAGTTATGATTTATTTAAGAGCTCTTTTGTGAACATTTTATTAGAACTTTACACATATTATTTGTGTTACTTTTCATAACAGTTTAATTTACTATAATATATTTAATCAAAAGAGCAAGAGAAAGTGTAGTGCATTTTTATATTCTTTGCTTCCATTTCAACAAAGCTTCCAGGCATCTCTAAGTGTCTTCCTCTTCAAAGTAGTGCAAATGTGAAAGGGTAGCCAACTTCACCTTGGAATATTCTGCCTGGTGCTGTGCTCCTGGAGTTCACATTCCGCGTGTCAGCCATTCAGAGTTTAAACATTTGATTGGCATTTCTCAGATGTGTGCAGTGATTAAATATTGCAGCTCTGACCTGCAGTAGCTGAGAAGATGAAAAGCCGCAAAGCAATGGATGAGACAGTCATGTGACGTTGCTAACATGCTCTCGTTAACATAGACACAGAAATAAAGTTGCTATGCCAAAAGATGTGACAATGCCAGTGATGAGTACCCGTTATAACGAAAGACTTTTACTATGGAGAAATTCAAAACAGACAGAGGAGAGATATGGGTTTGTGTCTATTACACTTTTGAGCAGGACACCTCTTGCTTGAGCTGTCAATGAAACCCATTATCTGAGTCGGATCTGTAGCAAAGGAAACTGGGTAATGGGTCATGTTCCTTGAAAGAGAACTAAAAGGTACTCTTTTTTTTTGTAGTAGTAGAAATATATATATATATATATATATATATATATATATATCATACTTACATTTTATCCTATTACTCTTGAAAATATCAGCAAATAAAATCAAATTACTTTTTGTCAGCTATTAACAAATTAATATAATCAAATGTCTATGTCACTTGCCTGTTATTAAAACATAATTGCTTTTTCTTTATACCTCAATCACATCATCCAATTAGCATCAAAGTGGGTATTTGGCCATCACTTAGTGAATATCATAGTAGTCCACCCTCCAATAATTCCAGTATTTTATTTGACTGGGTTCACCGAGATACAAAAAGTATGGGAGAACAAAGATATTCAGCACAGAGTATTGTCTTGGGTAGTTTAATAATGCAGTCCATTGGAAAATAATGTCATGTCACATGTAGAAAAAAGAAATAAAAATGCATACAAATAACGTTAAACTATTTAATTCACAAAATAGTGAATTTCTATTTCAAAGTAATATAGTCTCTTATCAGGGACATCAAACTCCATTGGGCAAACTCAATTGGGAAAGCTAATTTGGATGTACAGACCCCTTTTGACGGCTACACACTGTATAAAAAAAGTTTTAAGCTCCCGTCTTTTCTCAGAGTCAGCACTCCGCTCACTCATATCATTTCAGCATGCCTCTGCTAATGACCTTAGCAGCACATTTTCCCCTCCTCCTAGCACCTCTCTACTTTCTTCTCAGCACTGTTATCCTGACTTCTTTCTCCCATCACCTGGGTCCCCACTCCTGCTCTCTCATTATTTCAGAACTACCTCTTGCCTTCTTATTATCCTCTCCCATTTGCATGTAAACAGCTCTCTTTCTCTTATCATTAGGGTTGCCACCTGACCGGTATTTTACCGGCAGGCCAGTATTAAATTGGCTTCAGGCCAATGTTAAGTCTATGGAGACAGTACCAAGGCCGGTATTTTTCTGAAGAAATGGTGGCAACCCTACTTATCATCTTAGCATTTCTCCTAAAATGATCCTTAGCATCTCTCCTTTCTTTCCTCACTCCCTTCCTATGATTTGTATCCCAACCCATCCTCCAAGCACCTAGTTAGAAGGGAGGGCTCTCCCTGACAACTATGCAATGTCTCATTGACAAATCACATGATCTCACACTGATGCATAGGTGTGCAGCATGTCTCAGGTGTTATCAGATCTCTGGCTGCAACAGCATAGCATGGTTAGAGCGGGTTCTGGCAGGGTTCTTTGAGCTCAATTGGGCCAGTGTTAAGATTTTAAAGAGCCATATTTTTAACACTATGCAAGGTTAGTCAACAGTCGGGGAATCTTGGATGGCGGGAAACATTTTAACTTTAGACTTACCTGCCATAACCATATAGTTTACAAAATGTTATTTCTTCTGCTAATTAAATTAAGCTACATGTTGGGTACTTTTAAATGAGTATTTTCCAGTGGGAGCTAATTGTGACCCCCCACAGTCCTTCTTCCATCTCACCTATCCTCTATCTCTCTTCCTTTCTTGGTTTTGAAGTTAGACCAGCCCAGCCCAGCATTAAATAAAATAAATACAAATAATAGTTCTATATATATCTTTTTTAAATGTAGTAAAAACGTGTCCTAAAAGTTTCATTTGAATTCAGCATTCAGATTCACACGTAATGGTGAGAAATAACTAACAAGCATTTCAAGATAAATTAAAAGGTAGATGGCAGCTATTAACAAAGTTAATAATATATACTAAACTAATAATATATTTTAAATTAATACATCGCTTAAAACTCAGTTTGTTAGACACATTATTTATAATACCCTTACTAGCCAAACAGATACCCCTTAATTGCTGATCCCTTTCAACACAGTGATACTTTTTTAAACATATATTATGACAGTTTTTCTCAAGCTATATACAGGAAGGATGGTAATTTAAATGGTGATTGGATACGGAGGAAACCAATTAGATCTGATAGGCTATTAATTTTGATCTGAAAATTTGAAGTGATGATCCCTTTCAACACAGTGATACGTTTTTTTAAAGATATATTATGACTTGATTTCTCAGCTATACATATAGGATGTATGGTTATTTTAATGGTGATTGGATACGGAGGATGCTAATTATATCTGATAATATATTAATGTTGATCTGCAAATGTGAACTGTCCCTTTAAAATGTTACATTGGATGATCAATGGGAGATCCCCTCTGAGCTATGTGTATCTGTTATAATTTCGATTGTTCTATTAGTGTTCTAAATGCCAAAGTTGTCAATACTAAACATCTCAAATATCTGGTCACAGGTCTAAAAGCATTCTGCATTTCTAATTTTGTCTTTCTGAATCATGCAGTACCTACGTGAAATACAATATATTAACACATATCTTATAGCTGGGCAGAAGCCTTCATTAATAATAAAAATGGCATTCCCATTTTAATTTATCTACATTATATGTATATTAAGGGAAGATACTTATCTAGGATTCTATGAGAAAATAGAGGTTTGAGATGATTCAGATAAATGGCTCAATTAATTGAATTGAAGCAGACCCCTTTGCACCGAACCAGAGCTGTGAGCTCTTTATTAAAAGCACTGTTCTGTAGCCCATAACCTTGTTCCTTGACTCCTCTCTAGTTTCCAATTTAAACAAGTCCCCATGCGGCCTGCTCTAAAGGCCTTTGTCTCCCTGTCATTGTTAAAAGAGCCGAGGCATCCTGGAAGTGTGAAATCAGAACTCATGAGTTGAACGGTTCCCCAGGGAACGCTGTACTGCTCAGAAGGTCAAAGTCATGGGCTGGACCATCTGAAAGTGTCTGATCGCCAGTCTGTGACACAGCAGGTGGGGGGCAAAGAAGCTAGAACTGAACAAATCTTAATTAAAGCCCGCAGACAGCAAAACAGCCTGTTTTTAAGTGGGCTGTCAAATAGGGCTCTGATTTAGCCTTGTTAATGAATCTGAATCTGCTAACTGTTAAACCATAAGCTATTAAGGATGTTCGTATAATAATTGTTAAAACACCATTATATCTTTGTCTGCTCTGTTTTTATTTCATATTATAATCATATTTCATGCTCTGGTGGCTTTTAGATTCCTCGTTTTTTTCTTGGGTTAATGCATAATTGTGTTTGTCAAAAATGCATTCACATGCAATATATATATATATTCTTAAATTATATAGAGCAGAAAAAAAGAGACTAACTCGGTAACAATTTATAACGCCCTATCACTGGTGGTGTGGCGCTAATGACACCGTCCCTGCAGAATGAGCTTGACTATGCCACTTATTTATATAAGACATGTCTCATTTTCCCGCTTCTATCTTGGGTAGATGGTCAGGAGTAGCAATATTAAACTGAAACTACCACCAGAAATTGCAATTGGCACCATTATGTAACATTTTGAAAAATGTTGTTGATATTAAAATCTGTTCAAAAATTGCCTCAGATACCTGGGCCTTCAAATCCCAGCCAACCTAGCTCATCTTTACACATCAAATATCCTCCCAGTATTAGCTAGGATGGAGGAAGACTTTTGCTCCTGGACAAATTTAGAGATTCTTTTACAGGCAGATGGCACTTATATAAAATCCTTTGTTTGTCGCCTTGTATCATCTACCAACTTTAAATGCTTCTACTCGCTCATTGGATATTTTGAAACATGATAAACTTTCCCAAATTTTCTTCAGGAAAAACAAAAAAGTAGGATCTGTCCCTTTAAACTTCAACAACCTACTAATCAAGGAGGACTTAATCTGCCCAACCCATTCGAATATATTTTGCAGCAAACTATAAGTTGGCAGTTGGCAGTGGACTGGATTTTGGACCAGTTGCGATTCACATGGCCACAGATGGAACAACAATGTATACCAAATATACATCTTTCCTCCCTCCTGCATCTAAACCCTACAACATGGCCATATGCCTCAGCACATAATCCTTTCTTATTACACACGGTTAAGACATGGAAGACAGAGAAGAAAGGTCTCAACTACAACTTTTTGTGTTATATACCTTCCATGACATACACAAAAATTAGTGCAGGAACTATGTCTCCAAAGTAACTTACATTACGGATCTGTAAATCATGATTGCAAAATGGTATCCCACTTCCATACATCACTGGCACTATCTTCAAATTTCCAGCTATTTCTCAGATGCTCTCACACCTCACAGAAAAAGACCTGGACAACTATAACTAGACAGACTAACCCTGCTTGGATAGGCTAACACCAATTCTATAAGTACATCCAAAAACATACTGCTACCAAAGCCTAGGCAAGATAAAATCTCCCCAATATCTATACTAGCCCTCCCCCCAGGAACACTATCACTAGGTGGGCATAGGGTGCATACTAGACCTAAGATAGATGTATCCAAAATAAAATATGGGATACCCCACACAAAAAGTAATCATATTGTAATAGCACAAGAATAAAATAATGGGAGACTACAATGAGCACAAAAATATAAAAAAAGTTTTATTAGAGAAATTAGGTAAAACTAGACTGTTGTCCCTCCAAAAAAAAAACGATTTTATGTTACTCTGCTGGATTCTCACATGATGCTGATTATGGATGCCGCTTGATACTGTACGCTTTTTTTGCTACGCTGGATATACAAAATTAATGGATGTGCCACTTAAAAATGCTTCCTGCAACAAGGATAAGATGCTGTAAAGACTCTTTTTGCATGACACAGATGGACTGCCCAATTTTTGGATTGAGCTGAGTTCTAAAGCTACAATTTATGCAACAGTGGGACACATAATATTTTTCTCTCAGAGTTATAATTATTGGATACAATTTATCAAGTATCCAGCTGTATTTAGAGGGGATGTCTGCAATGATTGACATAATTTTGATATTTGAGCTTTCAGTGATAACCTTATGCATACATTAACATTTAGTGTTAGCATTTTGCACAGATTAATACTAATTGGGCTTTGGGGCTGAACTTAACCAAATAATTTTTTGGAGTGATTGAGCCTCATATTTATACTGTGTGGTAATAACTTGCAGAGTGATTGGGGGATATATATGTTTTTTTTTTATATATATACGTAGTGTTATTTTTATATTTTTTTAGGCCTGTCTATTTTTGGAGGGACCACGTTTTAGTTTTACCCCATTCTCTAATACAAATTGTATCTATTCTTGTGCTCATTGAATACTCCCGTTCTATTATTTGTTTGAGTGCTGTTACAGTAGACCTACTTTTGGTATGGCGTAACACCAGTTCTATGTTCCACATCTACAGGAATGCTCATCCAATTATAAATTTCCTTTCTACCAAACAAGTTCTGACTATGTGGCATAAAGATATACCGTATTTTGATATTGAACAATTGATATATGCAATAAGAATCTCCGGAGAAGTCTCCAGAATATAAGTCTCAAGTATGTACTCTGAAATGTTTCTCAAACTTATACACAGGGTGTACCTTTCCCCAAAACTTAGGTTAACCATTGTCACTGCAACCACTTCTAATTGCCCCAAATGCTCCCAACCTGGGGCTGCCTTAAAAATAGTTTTTATGGCATCCTTCATACATATGTCACACATACTTTAAAACTTCCCCTTAAACTCACTCTTCCATGGGCTTTGTTCGGTTTATATTCCCTGACAAACTTTAGCTGTCTTACAGCAAAAGAAAAATCATCTTTGGATGATTGTAGAAGTAGTGGGGAAAAAGGAAATCCTAACACAACCCCAGCCCTTGGTATGACCCGTTCTCGACTGCAACACATACTTCAAATGGCTGGACAGAATCCTCATTACATAGGGAACTGAAAGTCAGAAGCTTTTTCACTCGACAGCTCTATTACATTCAAACATTCGATTTATCTAATGAATCCTCTCGAATACCAATGTTCCAATATACCAGCTGGTTCTTCCTCAGCATACATCAAGGCAAACATCCCCTACCAGGTTTCTAAACTCACTGCGGGTTCAGAAAATGATATAGAAAGAGTATATATTTTCACTGTATTATATAACCCACTGTGAGTTTGGTTTGTCTTTTCCCTTTTTCTTGGTATGGGTGCATTTCATTTCATATACCTACTATGGAGTTCAGTTCTCCCTAGCTCTACAATAATGTTAACTATATTTGTAAGTGTACAAACTATATTTGTCCAATTATAATTATTTGTTCCTATTTGTGTATCTCTTTCAATGCTGACAGAACCATGATAGTTTAACAAAACTGTAACACCAATTTAATTTATGTTGTTTCAACAAAATATTTGTATTGGGCATGTAATAACAATGTAAAAATATATTAACTGAGTTCAACAGCTTTTAGTACAATCCAAGATTTCTAACTAACCCGCACTTCCTGTCTATTTCCTCAGGGCGCTGTATGTTGTGTTATTAGTGTCCCCGTGCTGAAATATTTGGAGAAATTGGTTTAGCTGTAAAAATCCCAGGTTCTGATTGTGGGCATGATAAGATTCCAAGGTGTCTACCTCCACACTAAAAGCTATCACACCTTTACCTGGTAATTACAGCTACATTTACACAAGCTTGGTTAGCTCAAAAGAACATTAATCCATTGGTAATTGGTAATTGTTTTAAACTTATATCCATTTTCATGTGACAGTCCAAGCCCCAGTTTAATGACATGCCATGGAATTTTGACATGTCGTATACCTCTATATAACCTATAGATTCCGCACATTTAATGAGCTCCAACCTTTTGCTCATGCATAATCTGGGATCCTGGACCAGTGTCATAATCGGTTCACAATATTTGGTGCTGTTAAAACTATTTGTCCTTTTTTTAGTGTTTCTATCACTGGCCATGCATTTACCCGAAATACAGGCAGTAATTCTAGTAAAACTGGATGAATATTCTGCAGTGAAAGGTTAGACAGTGGTCAGGATTCACAACTTCAGAATGCAACAACTAGATTAATAACAAATATGAAGAAAAAGGGAAGGATAGTGTGACTGCCGGGTGATGGTAATTCGATAATCATAAAAACGAGGAGAATTACTAGAAGATTGTTTTGAGGATGTTTAAAAGCTGGATTATTAGGTGAAGTTGATTTAATGACTTTCACACGTGGGCCTTGATCCTATGTTGGCTGAAAAAAACTCCAACAAAAGGGATTTTTTCTTTTTATTCTTCATAATGCATTCAATAAACCCACATTTGGCCTGATTTCCAGGTGGACACTGCCAAATACAAGATAAGGATTATGGGATAAGCCTCAAAAAGCGCATTGTCTGATGGAACCTTTATTAACTGCAGAGAATTCAGCTTACATCAAAGTGAATGCCTAGGCTACCAGTGGCCTAAATCTCACCCCCTGCCCTCAACCATGTTTTAAAGTGCATGTTTATCATTACTTGTCTTATTTTGAAAGCTACCACTTAATTGTCAGATTTTTACACCAGTTCTTTTAACATGGGCCAAACCTTCATAGTAACTACAGTAACTTTTATTAATAAACAAAGATCAGCAGTAGATCAGTACTATTGTTTTTGAAACATTTTATCATAGGCTCTATAATGATGCCACATGATTAGAGAATCGTTTTTGTTCTGGAAGAACAATTTAACATCAGAAAAATACACATTTACCAAACGTCTAGATAAGAACAATCCTGTCTTCTATAGATAAGTAAGATTATATTTATAATAACTATAAGAACTAGAAAATCAAAGTCAAGTAGCCATGGCTATTACTATCTTTTTACTGGCACCTTAACCTTTTGGACTATTTTGTATTATAGTGGATTTGGTCTTATTCAATAGATGCCACTTAATACAGTTTATTGTGCTGAGAGCAATTTTAAGATATACCCCTAACAGAATAGAGAGCACCTTTTGGATGATTCCTTTCCTCTCAGGTCAAAATGGATGCCTGACTCCTCCCCATGACATGGCACACAGTGATTGGGTAATGAGTCACATTCTCAGGTTCTTTATAAGGTAAAGCCATAAACTTGAGCAGGAGCACCTTTTTTCTTCTTCTTCTTCCCTGACTACCAGAGAACAACAGCGTAACCAGATACAAGCTTTGTCCATTGGTTAATTTTAGTGTAATCAAAGTACTATTATTTAGTGGTGTGATTAAACTAAAAGCATGTTTGCATGGGTGGGGCAAGATCATTGTATCTTCTATCAACAGTTGATGAGTACTGGCATTGCAATATTATAGTAATATAATTGCTGCTATGCTATTGTTATACATTGTTAATTAAAATATATTTTTTGACATCTGTTTTATATATATATATATATATATTTATATATATATATATATATTTATATATATATATATTACGGTCTTATTTTTATGCATATTTAGTAAACATCTATATGTCTTTGACACAACTACTCAAGTGTGTGCATCAATTTGGATGTTAATTGTTGAAATATACCTCTTGGAGTATTCCTTTTATTTAGAAATGTGTTGTTGAAGTACCACTTTTTAGGAGAGTAATGACTGACTCCAATTTTGATACATATGAGTGATTACATTTTGGATTTCTCCACATGGTAAAGGGTGACCCCATACTGTATTTCTTAACAGATACCAATCTGGTATTTATTTAGATACTTGAGAAATTAGGGATCTTCATATTATTTTCCAATACAGATACTAAACATATTAATCATGTTTTTTCCCCATTGAACTTTGTACAAAACGCTTATCTGATTTTGATTAGTTTAATTGTGTGCTTTGTGTTGGGATATGTTAAGTGATTTGCAGCAAAAATGTAATTAACATTTTTTCACAGTGGTGTTTTATTTAGCATCATTCTCACATATCATTTGTGGGATTTTATTCCTTGCCTGTGACATCAGCTGCCATCAAACCATCTGCTCTGATGACCTTCACTTGGAGAAATCCCACATCCTTAATATTGCTAAAAGATCGCATGAGACTCTGCAAGAAGAAAAAAACAAAACAAAAACACAGACTTAGTTTTATGGTACTTTGTTGTACAATGTAATTTCTCATCTATTAAAAATATAATAAACTGCATGTGAGTGACCAAACTGGATAGACATGAGGCACTATAAATACCCCTGTAATATGAAAACCATACAAAATAAACAAAAATGACCCAATGCAGCTGAATGGGAGAATTTTTCAAACTAAGCTGCTTTTATTTGAAATTCCCATCTCAATTCCCTGCAATAGTCTCTTTATTGAGTAGACCCTATAGACTTAGGGACTGTGTCACCTAAACATTGTTTTCACTGTGAATTTAGAGAATACAAATGATTGCAAATTATCTATACGTTGGCTAAACAAGGAAAAAATTGTGTTTTACAATGTGATTGTGTAGACTCCTGTTTATGACATCACCTGTGACTTGCTATGAAAATTAACTTGTCTTCAGTGGGAAATGTGTAGTTTGCATAGCAAACCACAAGTGATGTCATAAGCAGCAGACTCCACAGACACACTGCACTACTTTTCCTGCAACAACAATTGTGAAACACAAGTTTAGTAATTTACTTGCAATTTTGCCAAAACAATGTATAGACCATTTTCAATATTTTTTTTTCTCTTCATTCACTGTAAAAAAATATGTGATACAGTCCCTTTAACATTGGTCTTAGGCCAGCTGATAAAATACTGGCTTGATGGTAACTATTTTTGAAAGCATTGTGCATCATGTATAAAAACTCCCACACTGCAAAGTTATTTTTATAAAATGGCGCAATCAGCATTTGTCACGTATAAATGCGATTGCCCCTTTTTATAACTTTGTTGATATGCTAGGTTTGGGGATACACACTTTGGTGGCACCAGCCACATCCTGTTTTCAATACAGCAAGACTTTTAACCCAAGGTGCCCAGGCAAAGCTATTCCAAGTAGTGTGTGCAATGTTATTATATGTTAGTGTTGAAATGTATACTTATCTAATCAATACGTGTTTACTGTCCAGTGAGCCATCTATTGTCTCTTGTAGTCTGGATGTCTGTATCTAAAAGTGTCATGTTTAATTAGGTTATGTCTTACTGTATTTACCTGTTTTAACCCCTTAGTGACAAGACATTTTTACCTTGACTTTCCATTGGTGACATTTCTGGGGTGTTTGTCTTTAGCTGTCATTTTCTTCTTTCTCACATACTGTACCCACACAAATTATATGTTGTTTTTCTCATCATAAGAAGGGCTTTCATTAGATACCATTATGTTCATCATATCTTATAATTACTACAAAAAAAAAATCATAAAATATGATGAAAAATAAAAAAACAATCACTTTTTCTAACTTTGACCTAAAATATAATTGACACAAATACAATCGTCTAAATAGTTTCTTTTTTTTTTTTTTTCTCGAAAATGTATTCTTTATTCATTTTCTTATATTATAACATATAAACATATAACATGTAGGATGTATATCAAATGAGATTCTTGACAGAAAGACAGACAAAAGTGCAGTGCATTATTATCCAAAAGTTATTCCATTAACTAACTGTTTAAAAGTGCTCCCAATACCTAAAACCTTACATACAAGGGGTAGCGCCCGAGTCCTGACCAGATGATTTATTTCCATTTTTTTTTTCTTATGTTGCACGGAAGTCAAAGGTTTAATTTTAGTATTATGCCGAGGTTGCTAAAATTACTCTATTCCTCAGGGTGGTATGCTAGCCATTTGGACCATCTTCGTTCGAATGCATTAACATTACCCAAGGAGTATGCAATATTTTTCTCCATTTTGTTTTGATATTGGATTTGAGTTATAATTTGAGACCATGTTGGTGTATTCATAGGTATCCATAATCGGGAGATTACCATTTTCGTTGCCAACATTATATGAATGAGGATATATTTTTTATCAAAATGTACTCTTTTATCCAAGATATGAAATAAAGCAGTTTCAAGTGACATTACGAGACATTCACCTATCACTATTGTTGTTTCCCTAAATACTGTTTTCCATATAGTCTCGATAATTCTACACTCCCACCGAATATGTTTATGATTACCTTCTTCTCTGTTGCATCTCCAACATACATTAGAGTTATTTGTATTTAATTTGTTCATAATTTTAGGGACTAGATACCATCTGTATATCATTTTATAATGTAGTTCCACTAAGTTAAGACATTTTACTGATTACTTAACTTCCTTAATAGAGTTAAACCATTGTCTATCATTTATAGGGGTTTTTAACTCATTATCCCATGAAATACACGCTTTGGATCTCGTGTGTTTTTCTTTTATCCCTAGCATAGTGTATAACCTTGGCAGGATTTTTCCCTTTTGTCTTTTTTCAAATAGTTCTTCTAGGTTTCTCTCAAATTCATCTTCACCCCAATTCAGCACTGTATGTTTAGATAGAAAATGTTTAATTCTTAAGTAAGAAAAGATCTCACTATTAGGGAGATCCAAATCTTTTTGGAGTTGTGAAAAAGTCTTAATAGTCCTCCCGGGAGCTATATCTAATATTACAATATCTTCCCTGGTTTTCCATTTTTTAAGATTTAGATCTTCAATATTTTAAAATTTCTAGTGGTAAATTTGTGTGGATCTTTTCACTTATACTATTTTGTTGTTTAAAGAGTTGCCACTTTTGTAATAAGAAATCCACATGCATTGGTATCTGCAGTCCACTCATAATTCTGTTTAGTTCGTTTTTAGACCATAAGTTCATCTCTATATTATCCAGACCCATTAGGTCGGCCTCTATCTTGTACCATGGTTCTAACATTTCTTCTCTCCTTTGCCATTTTCAAATATGGTACAAAATATTCGACTCATAATACTTCTAAATATTTGGAACCCCGAGTCCTCCCACTTTTGTAGATTTCATCATTTGTTCTTTACTTATTCTAGGTTTTTTCCTGGCCCAAATATATTGAAGTAAAGTTTCTGTAAATTTTGAATTTTCTTTATCGGGATGTATAGCGGGAGCATTCTCAGGAGATAGGAAGGACATGGTGGAAGATCGTGGAAGAACATATCCCTTTACAGTATTTAACCTGCCCATCCAGGATATCTCCAAATTTTTCCATTGTTTGTTTAGATTCCCAAAACATTTATTTCCTCTCTAGACCAGTCAAAGGAATATTGCTTAATCAATCTTTCCCTTGTATCCTTTTCTGTGTTTATAAGAATAGCTCTTGTTTTGGATACATTTAATTTATAATTTGAAACCAGTGCGTAACTTTCGATCTCCTGAAAAAATCCCTTTAAGGAAATTATTGGCTCAGTCAAAGTCATCATGATATCGTCCGCATAGAGACACATTTTATATTCTGCATCTTTTATTTTTATCCCTTTTATTTTTGGATTTTGTCTAATCCTGGATACAAAAGGTTCTAGGGACAATATATATAGGAGGGTGGCTAATGGGCACCCCTGCCTAGTTCCGTTACCAAATTTTAACCAGTCCGACACTATACCTGGTTCCACCGTCCTTGCCGTGGGGACCGTGTATAGTGCCATTACCGCTGTTCTTATTGGACCCTCGAAGCCGAACTTCTCCAGGACCTGGTCCAGGAACCTCCAGCTGACCCTGTCGAAAGCCTTTTCGGCGTCAAGTGGCAGGGTCAGCTGGGGTATCCCTTGTTTCTCAACGTAGCCCATCAAACTCAGCAGTTTACGGATGTTATTTTCTGAATATCTCCCCTGGACAAATCCAATTTGATCTTTATTAATAAGGTTTGGAATCACCTGTTTAAACCTATTAACCAAAATTGCGGAGTATATTTTTGTATCACAATTTGGCTTGGCCAGATTCTTATTAAACGGGGGCTTTATTTTTCTTTAATTTTGATATTATTTCCTTTACCTCACTTTCTTCTATAGCTGAGTTTAAATATGCCACTTGTTCCTCTGTTAATTTGGGTAGTTCTGCTTTTTTTAAGTATTCACTTATTTGCGTAGTTGTAATATCGTTATCTGGTAGGTTATATAGAGTTGAATAATATTCATTAAAAGCCCTACCTATATCTTTTGGTAGTATTAATGTTTGATCTTGCACCAAAATCTTACTTATTCTTGCTTTAGCCTTTTTATTTTTTAATTTATTTGTTAATATTTTTTTCTATCCTATTTCCTTTTTGATACCAAGTTTGATTTAGTTTCAATATTGCATAGTTTGCTTTTTCCATTAATCTGAAATTCATTTTATTATTGAGATTGGAGATATCCTGGGTGGTTTTAATTGTTGGGGTTAATTTATTTAATCTTTGTAGTTTATTTAATTCTAGGTACATCTGATTAAGAGGAAGCCCCCGCCTTTTCTTTGCTTCTGCACCCAGCTTAATCAGGTGACCCCTCATTACTCATTGTCCTCCACGTGTCATATAAGTTATTATTAGCCCAAAACTTTTGGAACTTTGCAGCTTTAATTTTTGTTTGTTTGTCCATTTTTTGACCACTTGGTAATTTTTTGTCTATAGTCTCATCTAGGACACAGTTAAAATCGCCCCCCATTATAAATATCCCCAGAATCAGATTTTTTACTTTATTTATAACTTTGTTTAGGAAGGCCACCGGGGACTCATTAGGTGCATATATATTTAGAAAGGAGAATATCCGTTCATTGATTGTACATATTAAAAAGGAATATCTACTCTCTCTATCTGTGTCCTTATATATTTCTTTAAATGAGACTTTATTTGATACAATTATGGCTGTTCCCCTTTATTTCTTTTTATAGTGGGAGTGTATAATGGTGGGGAAATTTTTGTTTTTAATCATTTGTTTTTCTGTATTGCAATGGGTCTCTTGGATAAACCCTATATCTATATGATTTTCAGTAAGATAATTCACCAACATATGCCTTTTCTGTGGAGAGTTTAGCCCTCGAACATTTAATGAAGTTATATTAATCATTTGACATAAACTGAGACTTCTTCATGCTATTTTGCACACTGACACTCCATCGGGTGCTACCACTAACATACAAACAAATTACATAAATAAGCCATACCCTGGCAATAGAAACTAACACTATGAAAAGTAATCTCTCCCGACCCAATTTTTGTGTTCATATATTCCTCACCCACTAGAACACCATTTTGCTCTCATATGTAGAGAGTCTTTGCGGAATAGGGGGGAAGTAACAAGCAGTTCGAATTTTCCATACTCTGTTATCTTCCCTTTCCATCCCTACCCCCCCTCATTTCGTACTATCTTTTTTATATTATTACTGTGACTTATTTGTGCTCCATTCATTTCTATCTTATCTTATATCATTCCCTTCCCTCTCCCATCCCCCCACCATAGAAAAAAAAGAAGTACAAATATATAAATATATCAGAAAGTAAACATAAACATTAATTTCCCATCTATTTCAACCTCTCCCCATATCCCTGATCAAACATAACTTCTAAACATATTTTGCTCCAGAATAGGATAATGTATTATTTACCCCTTACCAGCTTATCTATATGTGTTCTACCCTTTACCTTCTGTAGCTAGAGTTTCTTATAGTTGCGTCTAATTTTACATTAAATAGTTTCTAAATGTTGTCCCGAGTTCAGAAATATACATGTTGCCATATTTTTCGGTATTTTTTTGCGAGTTATTGCAAAAACCAAAAATAGTGTTTTTGTTTTTTTCCTATATTGACCTTTTGACCCAACCCGAACCCTAAATTTAACCCTAACACTAAATTGAAACCCAACTCTAACCCTTATGCTATCCCTTAATATATTTTAATTTTAATTTAATTTTAACCGTATCCCTTATGCTAAAAAATATTTAATTTTAACCCTATAGGCTAATCTAACTCTAATACCAGTTTTTAGCTAATTAAATCTTTTTTTTAAACATTGCAATGTTACTTGCTGCCTCTAGGGGCAGTCAAGCAGCATATTCAGAGCGGCGGAAGTGAATTTTCTTTCACTTCTGAAGCTCTAACCACAAGAGGGCATAGCCATATTGAAGGAGCATGCTGCCCCCACCCCCCGAGAGGAAATTTGGGTGCCGGCTATTGCCTCGACATCATTGTTTCAATAGACCAGCACTGTTACAGAGGTTTTAGCGATCGTTGATTGCGAAAACCACTTGTTTCACCACAGGACGTGCCTGACACGGACTTCCCGGCAGGACTTGACTGACACGTCCATTGTCGCGAAGGGGTTAAATTATGTTTTCTATTGTTTGAGGTTTACCATGTTATAATTAGTTCTCCTCCCCTCTAGTTGATGTAATATTTGTCTGTACTTTTACACAAATAAATGTTCATTCCTGCTGTGCCTAACTGCTAGTAGTCCTCTCTGATATTTGGGTACAAATCAAGGTTCCAGGGAAAACTTGCTGGGCGAATGCTGAGCGTTAATTGGGGGGCTAAGAAGGTGATTTCCTACAGTGGACAGAGGTGCTACCAGCCTTGGGAAGCCATTCAGTTACACACAGGTAGTAAAGTGCAAGAAGTAAAATAACAGCAGTACAAACATTATGCAGAAATCAGTATGTGAGCAACAATATTTCAGGGGTGATACAGGCAAGGCGGATTTAGGATGTTGGTTTTCCCCTCCTATGTGCTGGCAGCAATGCTACCAGGTTGAGTGATTTGCTCAAGTGCACCCTGCAGTGATCTCACTAGCATCATTTGGTTTGTTTGGGGTGGGTAATGGAGGAAAGTCAGTATATCCCATGAAATGCACTATGGTGGACATATGGTGTATGTCTGTGCACCATCACAAGTGTACCCTGCAGTATGAGTAAATTGATAGCTTGTCAAACTTAGTAATACTCCAAGGTGGCAGCACAAGATATAAATGTCACTTTTTTCACAACCAATACATTCAGCTTCCCATTAAAAATAACTTTGAAATTGTTAATGACACTTTGAGGAGTTGGGGTTCCCCATTAAGGAAAGCTCTGCTTAGTCCACATGGTACAATCCCAGACCAATAGAACTGACAAAGCAGTTCATAAACCCCTCACTACAAAATAAATAGTGAAGGAAAAGCTTTGGAAGATCAAGAAGTAGATAACCTCCAGTATCTTCATGTGAAAAAACAGATTTGAAATCTGCGTGAGTCCTGTTTTTTTTCCACACAAGCACTGAGCTGTTTGTTTGGTTTCCAGGAGACAAAGTGACATCACTTCCGCAGCTGGGAAGAAGTGCTTGAAACCATCTCACCAGTTTGTAGCTAACACTATGAAAGTTACATTACTTTCCCTGTTGGAGAGTTGTGCACCACAATAGCATATCATGAAACCCTTTGCTTTTGGTGGCCACAGTTATGCAAATGTATGACATTGTCTAATTAATATTGTTGTCTGTAAATAGCTTACTTACAGTATTTGTATTAGTGTTAAAAGGGCAGATACCTTCAATTTAGTATTTCCTTCAGAGTCTCCAGATCTGTTGTGTGTTTGGTGACAAAGTAACATAGTAACATAGTAATTTAGGTTGAAAAAGACACAAGTCCATCAAGTTCAACCCTTCTACCGATCATTCCAGCTTTTGATCCAAAAGAAGGCAAAAAAAACCCCTAAGGAAGCTATTATGAATTTTGCCTCCCGGGAAAAATATATATAAACTAATCTATGTTATAGTACCATGTCACATCTATAATCTAACAGGTCAAAAAGAACCATTTAAATACAACATGAAGAACCGAGTAAACGGGTATATCTGTATCTGTAATCCATGGATTGTGGCAGAATAGCAGAACCTATCTGTCTAACATTGCTCACAGATCTTGTCATGGACATGGGTGTCCTTGTACGTACACTTTGCACTTTGTACATTTACGAGGATAGAAATGTTTTTTGGGCACAGTCCCATCAAATTCTGGTCTGTCCTGCATTAATACTGTATATGCACAGTATGCACAGATAGCATTTCATGTAAACGGTTTTTGTTTTTGTCTTAGAGACAAACATTATCCATTATCTTACATACACACACACCACTTCCTAAACAAGAAGAATTGAGCTCCATACACCTGGTATCTGTACCAGGGAGGCTGGCCCTCAATTTCTGGGGTTAAGCAAAGCTGCGTGACATCTCGTGGCATCACATAGCACGGCCCCTTTTAGCTCTGTCTCTTTCCGTCATGGGAAAATGTCAAGAAAAGTTGGCAAGTACGAGCTAGGCTTAATTAGGATTCAGTCCTTCCCACTGTGCATTGTTTACTACTATTGTAGTAAACTCTTGCTAGTTTTACTCGCAGTGAGAGACAACTTTAGATGCTTGCTAACTCACCTCAATTAATTTTTCCACTACTGCTACGGCACTGAGAGATTCCACAGTTTGTTCAGAACAGCAGCAGTTGATTGGCTGTAGATGGCCGCTGACGGAGAATTAAGCTAAAGTACATGCAAATGCTACCACAGATTGGCACTATGAATTTTGTTTTTCTTCTGTATAAATTATCTGTAATGGTAAGTGATTGTTTACATTTGCATGTACCAAGCAACTATTAAACAACTTATACTATGTCTTACTTAGGTTCTGTGACAACTTTATTGAATTCCCTGCTACTGATATACCCCAGGACATGTAGAACACCCTACTGACACTTGGTTATGTAAAAAAAAACAAAAAAAAACTTGTACATGTAAGTACAGAACTTCCATGTTTCACCCATCATGTAGCACCTGATTTTTTTTCTTTTGTCAGAAGTTACATTGGCCCATGAGGCGACAGTGGCACTATTTGGCGCCATTTTCCTTTTCTGATGTTCTACATAACCCTTTGTTTATACAGCTGGCTATCTCCAATTAGTATTCGTGTGCTTGCATGTCTTCTTGGATCATAATATGATAAGTATAGCATTGTGCCATTTAAAAATGGTAGCTTTTGTATTGTAAAAGTATCTATAAAAATGTTATGGATATAAAGAGCAGCCTATGTTTTTATTAATGATAAAAAAAAAAGTTGACAGTCAGTGCACACTATGATATTAACTTTATCATGCCCCAAGGGACTGTTCCGTGTTTATGCAAAGATATGACCTTGATATGCAAAGAAGAGAAATGATTAAGCCATATCTATTCCCTCACGTGTATTAATATCCCATTTCTTTATATAACATGTATTTTTGTGAGCCCTTTTAACTTGCAATCGTTTTACATTTGTTTATTTCTCAAGCACTCACTCAAAGGTGGTTAAATGAAAGCAGACTTTACTGGTGCTAGACATATAAAAAGAGATTTTATATGTTGTCATTAGGATTTCATATGGTTACTGACTAGAGGTGTCGTTACCAAATAATGTTAGGCATCATGGGGGAGATTCTGTAAGCTGTGAGAATTTAATGAAATCTCACTCCAGTGAAAACTTTGTGGCCATCCTTTGGAGCCTAATTTTCCAGCCAAAGAAGATAACCAAGTCATTTTTTTTTCTGGAGATATATTTCTCCACTATTTTATCGCTTACTACTCGCACACCACTTTGCAAACCTTCTGGTACTTTAACTTGTAAAAAATGTCTGTGCTGCAAGGAATATGCAAGTGCCAATCATATTAACTCCTTCATGAGCGGACTTCTGGAATATTTTTGGTCATTCAGGACAATGGTTGTATTAACATTTCTGCTGTGTTTGTGTTTAGCTGTAATCTCCCTCTTTCTCATTTATGTACCCACACATATTATATGCTGTTTTGTATCGCTATAAAAAAATGGCTTTCTTTCGGCTTCAATAAAGTTTGTTGAATTTTTTTTTTTTTAAACAAACTTTATTGAAGCCACGCGGCTGGAGGGGAGCGCACAACGCTTCCCTCACAGCCACGGACCTGCACCGGGAGACAGCAGCAAGGAGGTAAGTACTGGCTGGGGAAGGGGGGAGGAGGGTGGCATAACGAGCATACTGAGGGGCAATATCCTGGCATATTAATTGGGAAATTCCTGGCATATTAAGTGCCAATATCCTGGCATATTAATTGGCAATACCCTGGCATATTAATTAGCTAATCCTGGCATATATTGTCTGTGTGTGTGATAGACAGCGTGTGTGTGTGTGTGTGAGACAGTGTGTGCGAGAAATCTTGTTTGCGAGTGTGAGAGACAGCTTGTGTGTGTTTATGATATAGAAATATATATATATATATATATATATATATATATATATATATTATATATATACACACATGCTTCTCACTGGCATGATATACAAATAATATATATCATTTCAGTGATAATCCGCCCCCTTTGTGGCCCCATCCCTCATGGCCCCTCCCCCTTGTAGCTCCGCCCACACATGGCCGGTATTTTTGTGTGGAAAAGGTGGAAACCCCAGTCAAAACCAACAGTGAAACAAACATACAGAGCTGCCCACTTTTTTTGCAAGAAGACTGGCTGCTCACCAATTATAGGCATTTAGAACCCCCACAATGGGGTAAAAATCCATCATTCAAAATGCAGACAAACAAACAGAAATTGAGAAAACAAGAAGACCCGGGGTTAAAAAACTATAACAAATTTATTAACAAAACCACGTTTGTTACATTAAAATCACTTTGAAGCTCCTGAGGAGAGGACCAGAGGATCACCATATGAGAAGACTCAGTGGTGATAATACACAAGTGCCGTTCAAGTATCTAGCTTGTCGTGAGATGCAGGTCCACGTGTTTGGGCATTTACTTAGCACCCCCCAATCTCCCATGAGAGCTGGAGACTTGAAAAAATCTGAAATATCAAAAATAATCCCCTCTCTTTCCAGGGGACCAGGGTTAGGCCAAATGTCCCTGGTCCCAAATAATTATAAATATATCCCCCCTCCCATTGTGGCAGCGACTGACCAAGTGACCCTGGCAGGGTACAATCATTAAATAAAAATAATAAATATAGAGGTACGGGGGTAACATCTCTAACTGGCCCAGTGAGGGGGGACAATCCAATAAAATGGCCTCATCTTGTTAAAAAAAAAAGCACAATTGTTTTCCACAAACATAGGCAGTGAAAATCACTCCCCACCCTTCTGGCAAACAAAGGGTACCTTGTTGTAAAAACTACCTTTTTTAAATATTCCCCTGATGATCAGCAATTTCTTCGCTCCTCATTTTCAGCCCACGGAAAGGGACCATCCACAATAAAAATAATTCACCAATTACAAAAAAAAGTGCCAGAAAAGAACAAAATGCGGCAGCCCTATCTTTTATTCATCAGTCAACAGAAGGACTTTGCTAGTCAATCGGAAACCTCCTTATACCAGCTTCTATTGGGGACAATAAATATTATTAAAAGGAGGGCCTGTAGCCCAGGGTGGGAGGACATTATTTATTTGTAAAAGTGTCAGTGATGATACTGCTGCACCCATTAATAATTTTAGCGTTGGGCATTGAATCATCAATGCCTGTTAATGTATCATTTTTTTAATTACTGGGGGCCACAGAATATGGCCTTTTACTTTTATGTAAAAGTTTCCAGTACATGTAAGTAAACTGTATTGCCTTAGACTTCAGAAACCCCAAGACTGCATATTCTTCTGTCAATTGTCACTATGGGGCAAAACAAGAAAAAAGACAACAAAAAGAGAGATGCCCTGACATCGGAGCTTTTCTTACTAGGCCAGCGAAAGCCTACAGTTAAGGTACCGACATCTACTCTTGCTTCTGAAAATTGCTCTGACGATTTGGAAACAGGCCTGGGTTCTTTTCTGTGGCAGAACTTGAAGCGTGAAACCGAAGGCTCACTAGCGATGAAATGTAACATACATCTTTAACTTAGTGAGATGTGGGATGCAATAATTGAAGAGGTGGCGGCTGTGAAGAGCGAAGTCACCGCCCTGCGGGTCAAAGTGGATACAATTTAAACTGCTCAAATGGAATGCAGCCAGGCACACGCTGAATTAAAGACCCAGACAGGTCATACGGCATAAAAACTCTATCATATTTCCAATCTTACGGATGCTAGACTGAGATTCACCAACATCCGAATCAGGGGCATACCTGAGGTGGTTTGGGCCCACTGCACTCCGGAGCTACCTGGCGGATTGGGTGGGAATGCTATGTCCTACGTCTGCAATAAACTTAACTTCATATCAAAATGCTCCTACGCTGCATACAATATACTTATATAATTATATATTGCAAACAAAATATTGAATATTTCTTGTACTTGACATATATGTCAATGTTTCTTCACTCATTTTTTTCAACCTTAAAATAACACAGATGTAAGTTATCTTGCTGCCTAGTACAGCAACATGTTCATTTTCAAGGGATTGACCTGGATATGAACTGCTCTAAATTCTTTGATGTTTCAGTCTGCATGCACTTGGGGAGGTTGTAAGACAACACAAACCAATGGTTCATAAATGTCTGTTCCTATTAACGCCGTGCTTGTAACACAAAGGTGACTATGTTTCCAGCTTAAAAAAACAACGGTACTGCTAGAACTGTATCATGAGTTATACACTTCAGAAATCTCCCAACAGGAAAGTTTGTAAAAACAATTATAGTTCATTTATCACAGTACTCCCACTTTGTAGTCATCTGTGAGAAGCATGTTTGTTTTGTAAGAGATGAGCTTGTCTTCAAAGTGTCCGCATAATTTTTTCCAGGGGGAACAAAATATCTACAGCACCTCTTCCCTCTGATACCCCAATACTTCTTTACCTCCTCCCAAATGCCTACTGTTATTGGCTCATGAGAGGGGTTTCCTGGTTGGAGAAAAAATTAGTTACCCTTTAATAGGAAAAATTATATGACTGTGGCAGTAGTTGCTAAAAGACTAACAATTCCCTCTTCATATGGATGAATCAGCCCACAGTTGGAAAAAATGCCTGATTTCTGGTAGAAACTGACTATACTGAGCAGCCACATTTCTGACAATTCCAAAACTCTGATACATTCATCGATCTGGCCCAATTTTGCGCCAGATCGGTCTAAATCTACCCTTATGATTTTCCCCATTTACAAAGCTACAGCTCCATCTGCACCTCAAGATTTAAACAGTCATTCCATCTGCAACCAGCGCCTTGTTTATTATTCTGTTTAAGTTCCTCCAATGCAAGCAAGCATTTTAGATGCTGATTAGCTACCACTTGTTTGTTGCACTTTCTTACGTACACAGAATCCATTGGTCAGGGGTGGCAGGGGTCCTTAACCAGTTTTGGGTGAGCTTACCTTTCATCTCATTTCTTATTGCCTCCATTAGATTTTAAGTTCACAAGGTGTGAAAAAAAATAACTTCCTTTATGGCATACCAGCTTGTTAGGGCCGCATGTGACAACAAACTGCTTGCTAGTGTCATCTTTACCCCATACTATACGAGACAAGACATACAGGTAGACAAGTACACAAAGTCGATGTTGGGTCCCCAAGCAAGGTATGGTTGAGGAGCATAGTTCAGGTAAGGGTCATAGGGGAATGTTCACAGGAAAAAACAAAATTATCAGAGAACAAACAAATTATACACTTAAAACAAAAGGAGCACAGGATAAATCAAAGGGCACTAAGCTACTAAAACGGGAGCTTACCAAGAACCTACGAGCCCCACCACACTGCAACTTAATCTCAGGCTATATACAAAGGGGTATCATGATATATAACTGCACTGGTTTGGCTAATAAGTCGACCACAAATGTCACATGGAAATAAAAATCCCCAACCAATTTGAATTGTATGTTATAAAAATCCAAACTTCTGACAAATATGACTACTGTTATAAATATGTTTTTTAATACGTTATTAGATCACGACAAAAGAAATATCAAAAATAGCATGTAAAAATACATGCACTATTTTCCTAATAAATATATTTGTTACCAGTGTGATGCTAATTATTATAACTTGCTATACAAGAGCTCAAATAAATCCAAGTCATTTAAAAAAAAATGTACGGTATATTTTATAGTGTTGTATGGTCTGATATGAGAGTAAATTATATTGAAATAAATGCAGAACATCAAATAACAAGTATTTATTTTTACTGCAAAGATGTTTAAAACTTAATGGAAAAAAATATTACAATGTTAGGCTGCAGCAATGTGTTTGTGGGCAGGAATTTAGGCATTAGATGAAAATAAATATGTATTAAGTGTATTTTCTGTGCGAAGATGTCTCTGTAATAAACCTTCAGTTTTGTAATAAGTAAATAGAAATTCTAGATTATCATAAATACCCAACTCTACAGAGCAATTTGTTATCAGAAATTGTGATGTGTTATTTATGAATACTGTCGTCAAGAAGGAAAGAAAAATATATGGTTGTTTTCTCAGAGTAGAAAATAACACCACTGCAGAGGAATCTATGATTTGCTGTGAATTTGCTCTACTTTCAAAAGATGGGAAAACATTGAAATGCTCCAGAGATGAGCCCTCTTTATTTCTTTTTAATGAAATGCTGTATAATATATTTTCTGTATGGTTGCCGCAGCTGTCAGGCAGAGAATTCCAGCTCTGCTCCATTATGGGAGACGCAATACCCTATCCTACTGCACAGAGATCCACAGAGGGGACAGAGGTGATTGACAGCTTGTCACTGTGACGTCTTATTCCATCTCTGTTATGGAGAAAATTAATGTCACACCACCAGCCTTATGACTCGCTGTCATCTTAGAAGCGCTCACCTTTTATCAATGCTCTAAATAACATTTCAAGCCCATCGTCTCACAGTGGACAATCCGGTCAAGGGACATTAAATCGGATGACTGTGAAATGTCATAATAGAAATCGAATGCTAACAACTTCTTCTCTAAACTAGCTCCTATGGTTTTTAAACTGTGACAAGGGGAACCAAAGGTTCAGCACACCGGTTCTGAAAAGGTCATATAATCTCTCTTGGTCTGCTACCCATTAATGGACATTTTTCTTTCGTTCAGAAAAGAAAAAAAAGGGACACAAAAAAAAATTAGCAATTTTTCTAGGCAGTTTTATATTAATGGTTCAATATATAATGTCCATTTAATGTGTAGGGCTCTGTCGTTTATCTAGGACGCAGCTAAAAAGCTCTAATGCTGTCATTTTCACAGAGCCTTTTGATCACGGTGTAGGGTCAATTCATTTGCTATCCCTGGTTATAGCAACTTGTAGGTTTGAGCATACTGGAAAGAAAAATCCCCATAAAAATAAATTCTATTTTGGTGGCAGAATGATGATAATTTATAGAGGATTTCATAAATGACGCGGGGAGAGAGAGAGGGAAAAAAAGTGGACAATCAATAGAAATGATGGCAATTGTGTAATTATTGTAAGAGGCTTAGCCATCTGTTTCTGCTCTTCAGTACAGTATCTACGGGTCATTGGTCTGGGAACAAAATATACCAATTATAACAGAGGTAGACTTGCAGGACAAACACTTACAACAAAGGTGTCCTGGGTGACCTGTACAAGTGTACTGTCAGTAATAAATGAAAGCTACTTGTGCATGATGTATACCGTATTGCAGTGGTGTATCTTGATTTTGTGCTGCCCTAGGCAGACAAAATCCGGGCACCCCCCTACCCAAGCTGCACACCCACGTTACACACCTAAGACATGCCCCATCATTCAGACTCACATCAAGCTCACACTCCCATCACACTCAGTCACACACTCCTACTCCCATCACACTCAGTCACACACTCCTACTCCCATCACGCACACTCTGACTCCCATCACACTCAGTCACACACACTGTCTCCCATCACACACACTCTGACTCCCATCACACCCAGTCACACACACTCTGACTCCCATCACACTCAGTCACACACACTGTCTCCCATCACACACACTCTGACTCCCATCACACTCAGTCACACACACTGTCTCCCATCACACACACTCTGACTCCCATCACACTCAGTCACACACACTGTCTCCCATCACACACACTCTGACTCCCATCACACTCAGTCACACACACAGTCTCCCATCACACACACTCTGACTCCCATCACAGTCAGCCACACACTGTCTCCCATCACACACACTCTGACTCCCATCACACTCAGTCACACACACTGTCTCCTAACACACACTCTGACTCCCATCACACTCAGTCACACACACTGTCTCCCATCACACACACTCTGACTCCCATCACACTCAGTCACACACACTGTCTCCCATCACACACTCTGACTCCCATCACACTCAGTCACACACACTGTCTCCCATCACACACTCTGACTCCCATCACACTCAGTCACTCACACACACACACACACACAGTCTCCCATCAGCACTTACCTTTCCCTGGTGGCAGGCAGCATGGTCCCTCCATGCTGCCTGTTCGGCTTCCCGGCGATTGTGCCGACAGGTCACGTGACCGGGCGCGCGTATGACGTCAGCGCGCCCGTCACGTGACTGTCGGCACTTCCGTGTCGGCACACTGCACGGGGAGCCGAACAGGCAGCACAGAGGTTTCTCTGTGCTGCCTGTTCGGCTCCCCGTGCAGCCTGGCAGGCAGAGCGATGGTGAGGGGGGATCTTCCGATCCCCTCTCACCTCCGTCTCTGCCTGCAAGCGCGGTGGGGTTTTTTTTTTTTAAAGGGCCGGATTTTTTTTTCTTTTTAATTTTTTTATTTTTTTTTTCCAGTGCTGGGGGGCGCTGCCGCCCCCCAAAATTTGCCGCCATAGGCATCCGCCTAGGATGCCTCGCGGTAAATACAGCACTGCCGTATTGATTATGCATAGAATTTAACCTGATTTTTTTTTATTTTTATAAAAATGGCCAATCAAATTGCAGAGGCTGTTAACATTAAAAGAAATCCCAAATTCTCCCAATAAGAAAATCGATAATTAAAAAAAATAAAAAAAAATCTTAGAAATGCGTCTCTCCTGCAATCAAAAGTAAAAATATAGGCAATATGATCCATTACATTATATTAGCATATATTTATATGGGGCAAAAAATGTACGCAGAGGGATGATGAGAGTGTATGTGGGTCCAGGAGAAATTTGAGTGAAAGAGGGAAATAATAACAGCCATAAAACACATGGAGGAATGTGGGAGGAGACTGAAATAAACTGGAGAGTGGACAAAAATAGTGAGGAGATAATTAAGAGTGAAACTGAGAGAGAGAATTTTAAAGGTGATCAATTTCAAGTTGCATAAACCAGAGAGCATAGTATACAAACAAAGCATAAAGTCCAAACTTAGATGTTTTGTGGCTGTATACCTCAGGAACATGTCTGATCCAGTTGCAGAGGGATGATGTGAGTGCATGTGGGTCCAGGAGAAATCTCAGGAACATGTATGGGACAGTCTGATCTAGTTGCAGAGGGATGATGTGAGTGTATGTGGGTCCAAGAGAAATCTCAGGAACATGTATGGGACAGTCTGATCTAGTTACACATGGATGATGTGAGTGTATGTGGGTCCAGGAGAAATCTCAGGAACATGTATGGGGCAGTCTGATCTAGTTACACAGGGATGATGTGAGTGTATGTGGGTCCAGGAGAAATCTCAGGAACATGTATGGGACAGTCTGATCTAGTTACACAGGGATGATGTGAGTGCATGTGGGTCCAGGAGAAATCTCAGGAACATGTATGGGACAGTCTGATCTAGTTACACAGGGATGATGTGAGTGTATGTGGGTCCAGGAGAAATCTCAGGAACATGTATGGGACAGTCTGATCTAGTTGCAGAGAGATGATGTGAGTGCATGTGGGTCCAGGAAAAATCTCAGGAACATGTATGGGACAGTCTGATCTAGTTACACAGGGATGATGTGAGTGCATGTGGGTCCAGGAGAAATCTCAGGAACATGTATGGGACAGTCTGATCTAGTTACACAGGGATGATGTGAGTGTATGTGGGTACAGGAGAAATCTCAGGAACATGTATGGGACAGTCTGATCTGGTTACACAGGGATGATGTGAGTGTATGTGGGTCCAGGAGAAATCTCAGGAACATGTATGGGATAGTCTGGTGGCAGAGGGATGATGATGCTTTTTATAAAGTTCTTTTTAATGTGTCAAAGTATTTTCGGTGCCATGTTCCCAAATTATGGTGCCAGCTTGCCTCACTGGCTAAAACTTGTTTGCCTGCCCCTGTGTATATAGATACGGTAAATGAGTTCACCATTGATTTCATATTTATCCTAAAAATGCCCAGGAATTATGACCTTGAATTTCAACAGCGTTCCAGTGAAGAGTGTTGGTATTGTGCATGATTTAGCAGAAAGACATCAGTAATATGGAGATATTGCTGAGATCATCAAAATGTCTGTAAAAATACGTTATTTGCAGAAGTTGTAAGCTTTTGAACACTACTCAAGGAAAGACTTTGGGTATAGCAGTGAAATACCAATTTAAGATGGGCATGGAGGTGGAGCATTGTGAAGCTGGTTCTGGAGTTCCCGGGACACCAGTGGCCTTGAGCTACTTGGAGACCCCCTTTATGTATCTTGAAGAAATATTAGGGAATTGGTATTCAATAAACTCTTCACATTCTAAATGGGGTTCTGTAGGCAGCCAAGCAAGAAACAGAGTAGCTGAACACATAAGAAGGCCACATCTCCATGGACAGTTAAGACAGTAGTTGCTGAACCTATTGTCTTCACCAGAAAAGCTGACAGAGGTCATAGTTACTTCAGAAGTCACGTCTCATTATGTCAGTATAAATAGTCTGTCCAGATGATTAACCCCTTAGTGACATGACTTTTTTGGCTTGTTCGACGCTTGGTGACATGGGCTGTTTTAACATTTCTGAGGTGTTTGTGTTTTGCTGTAATTTATTTCTGTCTCATTTAGTGTACCCACACAAACTATATATTGTTTTTATCATCATAAGAAGGGCTTTCTTTTGATACCATTATTTTGATAATAGCTTATAATTTGATATAAAAAAATAATAAAATATGGCAAAAAAATTAAAACAAAATGTTCTTTTGACTTTTATTTGAAAAATCGTATACTCATCTACAAGAGAAAACAAAAAAACACTGCTAAATAGTTTCTAATATTTGTCCTGAGTTCAGAAATAGCTCATGTTTTATGTTTTTGTGCTATTTAATTCATGAATGACCCCCCACATGTACATATATTTGAAAACTAGACAACTCAAGGCATTTAAGTTGGGGTATTTTGACACATTTCATGTATACATTTTACCACCAACCTTTGCCAAAGTTTGCAGCAAAATATATTTTTTTTACATTTTTCACATAGATCGCAATTTAAGTAAACATTACCTGAAAATGTGAAGGGGTATTTCCAAACAACACCTCAATATGTGTTCAGCAACATCTCCTGAGTACAGGGATACCACCAATGTATAGGTTGGTTAGGTTATTTGGGGGTTAAAAGGCCACATTTGAGAGGTGCGCTTTTTGGTTTTCCAATTTGTAATTTTGACATGCTGAAAACCTGCGCCCATATTCCATTTGGGACATTTTTGAAGCCAGAATGTGTATTTTACCATAAAAAACCATACATTTTTTAAAACTAGACACCCTAGGGTATTCCAGATGGCAGTATTTGTCAAATTTTAGGTTAGTAATTTTTTAATGTTTTGTTTCCACATACATTGTACTTCGGCATGAATTTACAGATCCTGTTATGTGTCAGTGCCAAACAACACCTCAATATGTGTTCAGTAATATATCCTGAGTACAGTGATGCTGCGCATGCATAGGTTTGTTGGGTTGTTTGGGGGCTAAAAGGCCACATTTAGGGGGTGTGCATTTCCAACTTGGAATTTTGACATGTAGTCAGCCCGGGTTCATGTTCCATTTGGGACACTTTTAAAGCCTGTCAAAGTATTTTACACCATCAAACCATATATTTTGGAAAACTAGACATCCCAGGGTATTTAACATTGTGGTATTCTAACACTTTTCATGTACTAATTCTACCACCAACCTATGTCAAACGGTTGGGATGTCATTTTTTTTCACACACATTGTGATTCAGGCATGAATTTTCAGATTCTGGTATTTGCCACTGCCAACCAACACCTCAATATGTGTTCAGCAACATCTCCTAAGTATAGGGTTACCACACATGCATAGGTTTGTTGGTTTGTTTTGGGGCTAAAAGGCAACGTTTGGGATGTGCACATTTCCAACTTGGAATTTTGACATGTAGTCAGCCTGCGCCCATGTCCTATACGGGATATCTTTGAAGTCAGCCAATGTAATTTACCCCCACCAAACCATATATATTTTTTAAAAGTAGACACCCATGACGCCTTGTGGCAAGGGCTCAGCAGCAGAAAGCTGACCAGGGTCAAAATCGAACCCTGAGTCAGCGACCTCAGAATCAGCGCCTAAGCAGTGATCTACAGCAAAGAAGGCATTAATATCTCTTAGAAGAGCCTATCTAGTACTGTAATACATTACAGTACAAAGAAATGAATCCATAAAAAAGTGCAGACAGCAAAACATACTGTCGCTGTGCAAGATTACTGCTTATACAGTGATGAATGGCAGAGAAGTGGGTTAATAGGCTTTCATAAAACCTGACAATTTTATAAAATGTTATTTTATATCACTAATACTGATCTGTCACTTTCCCTCACAAAAATGTAAGTGAGGAGAGGTAGGCAGATCAAAATCGGTCAGATCAATATTAACAAATATTGGTTTGACCAGGCGAATGGTGATGCTCATCAGAGCAATCACCAAACCGCCTTTGCCACTAATTCGCTGTTACTGATCGCTATGCGCTCAGACAGCTTAAAAAAACTCTAAAATATTTTTACTTTACACGTAACCCCCTAGCGGGTGTGTGTAAAAAAAATTTTTTTTTTAAATATGCAGATGAAAAAAAATGCTTTGGCTTCAATATCATTGCGTAAGCAGTGTTCGACGACAAGGAAGGGGTTAATAACTCTTAGAAGAGCCTTTGTAGTACTGTAATAAATGACAGTACAAAAAAAAATTAACCCCTAAAAATTGCACAAACAGCAAAAATAAAGGTGCTGATGTGCAAGATCACTGCTTATGCAAGATCAATGGCAGGGAAGGGGTTAAATGCAGGGCATTGCTTTTATAATTTTTTTATTGTTTATTAGTGTATTTATCATTTTAATGTACTTTAACTTACTTTTATTACTTTGATCTGTCTCTCTCCCTCGCTAAAAAAAATGTGAGGAGAGGGAGGCAGATCCTAAGTGGTCAGATCAATATTGGGTTAATATTGATCTGACCAAGCAGTGGGGACTGATTGTCATTCTGCCAGGCAGACTGACAGTCCCCACTGACTGTCAGTCTGCCTGGCAGTCACAGATTGCCTCTGTGATGAGGCAATCCTGTGACTGCCACAGAGCACAGGATGCAGCTACTTCCTGCCTCCTGTGCTCTTGCCCTTTTTTGTGTGTGTGTTGGTGATTCCCTCAACTTGCAAGGCAATCAGCAACACTTAACCCCTTAGTGACATGACTTTTTTGGCTTGTCCGACGCTTGGTGACATGGGCTGTTTTAACATTTCTGAGGTGTTTGTGTTTTGCTGTAATTTATTTCTGTCTCATTTAGTGTACCCGCACAAACTATATATTGTTTTTATCGTTATAAGAAGGGCTTTCTTTTGATACCATTATTTTGATAATAGCATATAATTTGATGTAAAAAAAATAATAAAATATGGCAAAAAAATTGAAAAAATACTTTTTTTATGACTTTTATTTGAAAAATCGTATACTCATGTACAAGAGACAACAAAAAAACACTGCTAAAAAGTTTCTAATATATGTCCTGAGTTCAGAAATAGCCCATGTTTTTATGTTTTTGTGCTTTTTTATTCATGTTACAGGGCCAGAACTATAAGTGGTGCAAAGCTATTTTAAAATCCTTTCTTTCAAAATTAGCGATAGTGACATTGTAACACTGATTTCTGTACTAAATCCATGAATGACCCCCAACATGTACATATTTTTGAAAACTAGACAACTCAGGGCATTTAACTTGGGGTATTTTGACACATTTCATGTAGCCATTTTACCACCAATCTATGCCAAAGTTTGCAGCAAAAAATCTTTTTTTTTAATTTTTCACATATATTGCAATTTAGGTAAACATTACCTTAAAATGTGAAGGGGTATTTCCAAATAATACCTCAATATGTGTTCAGCAACATCTCCTGAGTACAGGGATACCACCCATGCATAGGTTTGTTGGTTTGTTTTGGGGCTAAAAGGCCACATTTAGGGGGTGCGCATTTTGGTTTTCCAACTTGGAATTCTGACATGCAGAAAACTTGTGCCCATGTCCCATTTGGGACATTTTTGAAGCCAGAAAGTGTATTCTACCCCACAAAACCATATATATTTTTAAACTAGACACCCTAGGGTATTTCAAATGGTAGTATTTTAACACTTTCCATGCACTAATTATACTACCAGCCTATGTCAATGTTTTGGGTAGTAATTTTTTTTCACATACATTGTACTTTGTGCATGAATTCACAGATCCTGTTATATGTCAGTGCCAAACAACACCTCAATATGTGTTCAGCAACATCTCCTGAGTACAGGGATACCCCCCATGTATAGGTTGGTTAGGTTATTTGGGGGTTTAAAAGGCCACATTTGAGAGGTGCGCTTTTTGGTTTTCCAACTTGGAATTCTGACGTGCAGAAAACCTGCGCCGATGTCCCATTTGGGACATTTTTGAAGCCAAAAAGTGTATTCTATCCCACAAAACCATATATTTTTGAAAACTAGACACCCTAGGGTATTTCAAATGGTAGTATTTTAACACTTTCCATGCACTAATTCTACCACCAGCCTATGTCAATGTTATGGATAGTAATTTGTTTTTCACATTCATTGTACATCGGGCATGAATTCATAGATCCTATTATGTGTCAGTGCCACAAAACACATTAATATGTGTTCAGCAACATCTCCTGAGTACAGGGATACCACCCATGTGTAGGTTAGTTAGATTATTTGGGGGCTAAAAGGCCACGTTTAGGGGGGGTGCATTTCCAACTTGGAATTTTGACATGTAGTCAGCCTGCGCCCATGTTCCATTTGGGACACTTTTGAAGCCTGTCAAAGTATTTTACCCCATAAAACCATATATTTTGGAAAACTAGACATCCTAGGGTTTTTAAAATTGTGGTATTTTAACACTTTCCAAGTGCTAATTCTACCACCAACCTATGTCAAAGGGTTGGGATGTCATTTTTTCCCCACACACATTGTAGTTCAGGCAGGAATTTTCAGATTCTGGTATTTGCCACTGCCACCCAACACCTCAATATGTGTTCAGCAACATCTCCTGAGTACAGGGATACCCCCCATGCATAGGTTTGTTGGTTTGTATTGGGTCTAAAATTCCAAATTTAGGGGGTGCGCAATTCCAACCTGGAATTTTGACATGTAGTCAGCCTGCGCCCATGTTCCATTTGGAACATTTTTGAATTTTACCCCATCAAACCATATATTTTTGGAAAATAGACATACTAAGGTATTTCAAATGGTGGTATTTTAATACTGTATAGGTACTAATTCTACCACCAGCCTTTGTAAAAGTTTGTGGTAGTACTTTTTTGGGAGGTTTTTTTCCACATGCATTGTACTTCAGGCATGAATTCACAGATTCTGGTATATGTCACTGCCAAACAACAACCCAATATGTGTTCAGCAACATCTCCCGAGTACAGGGATAGCACCCATGCATAGGTTTGTTGGTTTGTTTTTGGCTAGAAGGCAACATTTGTGAGATGCGCATCTCAAAATTCCAACTTGGAATTTTGACATGTAGTCAACCTGCGTACGTGTCCTTTATGGGATATATCTTTGAAGCCAGCCAATGTAATTTACCCCCACCAAACCATATATTTTTTTATCGGTAGACCCCCATCACTACTTGTGGCAAGGGCTCAGCAGCCACCGATACATCGCTAGATGATGTATCAGAAAGCTGAATAGGGTCAAAATCGAACCCTGAGTCCGCGGCCTCAGAATCAGTGCGTAAGCAGTGATCTCGAGCAAAGAAGGGGTTAATAGCTCTTAGAAGAGCCTATCTAGTACTGTAATACATTACAGTACAAAGAAATTAATCCATAAAACAGTGCAGACAGAAAAACATACTGTTGCTGTGCAAGATTACTGCTTACACAGTGATGAATGGCAGGGAAGGGGTTAATACACAGTGAAAGACTTTCATAAAACCTGACAATTTTATAAAATGTTATTTTATATCACTAATACTGATCTGTCTCTTTCCGTCACAAAAATGTAAGTGAGGAGAGGGAGGCAGATCAATATTTGTGAATATTGATCCGACCAATTTTGATCTGACCAGGGCGAATGGTGAGCTTAATTGAGAAATCACCAAACCGCCTTTGCCACTAATTCGCTGTTACTGATCGCTATGCGCTCAGGCAGCTTAAAAAAAAAAAACTCAAATATTTTTACTTTACATGTAATCCCCTAGCGGGTATGTGTAAAAAAAATAAAATAAAAATATGCAGACAGATAAAAATTGCTTTGGCGTCAATATCATTGCGTAAGCAGTGATCGACGGCAAAGAAGGGGTTAATAACTCTTAGAAGAGCCTTTTTAGTACTGTAATAAATTACAGTACAAAAAAAATTAACCCCTAAAAAATGCACAAACGGCAAAAATAAATGCGCTGATGTGCACGATCACTGCTTATGCAAGATCAGTGGCAGGGAAGGGGTTAAACGCAGGGAATTGCTTTAATAAATTTTTTTTTATTGTTTTAATATTTGTGTGTTGTGTGTTTATTTTTTTTTTTTTACTTTTAGAACTTTGATCTGTCTCTCTCCCTCACTAAAAAAATGTGAGGAGAGGGAGGCAGATCATAACTGGTCAGATCAATATAGGGTTAATATTGATCTGACCAGTCAGTGGGGATGTTCAGCAGAACATCCCCACTGCCTGTCAGTGTGCCTGGCAGTCACTGATTGCCTCTGTGAAGAGGCAATCGTGTGACAGCCAGAGAGCACAGGAAGCAGGTACTTCCTGCCTCCTGTGCTCTTGCCCTTAGAAGGGCAGCGCCATCTTGGTCACTCAGTGACCAAGATCGTGCATTTTTTTTTTGTGTTTCTGATTGCCTCGACTTGCGAGGCAATCAGAAACACTTGCTGAGCATAGGAAGCGAAAAATTCGCTTCCTATGCTCACTTTTTTAATGCACATGTTTTAAAGGCACTGTGCCTTTAAAACCGGCATTTCGATCGCTCTCCGGAGCGATCGAAATGCCGACGGGCATTTTTTTTAGTATTGTACGATGCTTCCACACGGAAGCATCGTTACAATACCATCAGAGCACTGAAAGCGGAAAAACTCCGCTTTCAGTGCTCGTTTTGACACAGGACGGACTAGGTCCGTCCTGTGTCACTAACGCTTCGCCACACAGGACGGACCTAGTCCGTCCTGTGTCGCGAAGGGGTTAAAGAGCATAGGAAGGGGCGGGGGCCCACCTGGGCAATTTTAACTAATATTTGTTCTTTTCTTTTGTACATTTTTTTAATTTCTGAATGAATCTGGCTATTTTCATAATAGATGAATTCATCCTAAAATGAGCCTCTATCATCCCATAAAAGTCAGTGTATTTTGGTCTACTTTCGGTTTTGAATGTATTCAGTGTGTAATCGGCTGTGATGGTTGGTTTGCGAGGCTATTCTGGGTCACATTGAGGCATATTTTGTAGCTTGGAATTTGGCTTCCGATATGACCCCAATGTGACCTGAATCATTCTGAACTTCAGGTCAATTACTTCGGGATTGAAGTTCAATGCATATTTTGTAGACACTTCTGTCTTGCAATCAGTTGTCTCTGAACCTGTCTTGCCTACTTATCTATGGCTATGATGTCTCCAGGAGGTAAAGTTGCATCATGGGACAGAAATTACTTTTATACCCCTGACCAAAAGTCTGACCTCTTCTGCATATAGGGTTGCCACCTTTTCCTAAAAAAAATACCGGCCATGTACGTGGCCGGAGCCACAAAGAGGCAGGGCCACAACACGCACACAGTGACAGTCTCACGCACACAGTGACAGTAGCACACACACACACAGTGACAGTCTCACTCACGTACACAGACAGTCTCACACACACACATAGTGACAATAGCACATACACACAGTGCCAGTAGCACATATACACAGTGACAATAGCACACATACACACACACACACACACAGTGACAGTAGCACACACACACACACACACACAGTGACAGTAGCACACACACAGTGACATTCTCTCTCTCTCACACACACACACACACACACAAACCAGTGAGGCTTTTAGAGCCCTTTTTTTGTGTTAGCAATAAATAAATAAATAAAAAACAGACTCCTCTCTTGATGTGTCTCCCCTCTCTTCTATAATACCTGCTTGCAGGGGAGGGGAGGGTGGGCATTCATGCTGCTGCCTATTCTTTGCACTCTGTGCTTCACTCCTGCTGAGTGCCAGGAGACACAGTGATGATCGATGCACGAGGGGGCTTCCTGTCTGTGTTCCTCATACAGACTTCCCCCTTGTGCCGGAGCAACGAAAACAGATGCAGCAAGGGACCATGTGGATGAATTCCGGGCACCAGGTCTAATTTCCTGGTGCCATGGCGACCTGGTGCCCGGGATTTATCGTGCCCTGCTTGTTGCTCACCTCTCCCTGCTGCCTGCAAAACAAATACCGGTCTTTCAGTTTTACCGTTAAATTACCGGCCGGGTGGCAACCCTAATTGCAAAGGAGGTTTTGTATGAAACCAGCATTCGGCAAAGTGTTGGGAAAAGATAATTAAGATGCAGTCGTTCAAGTTATATAAAAGCAATCTTTTAATGGATTGCGGCCATTTTTGCACCTTTTGTGCAAGCCAGAACGATGGTTGTGGAACACCAAACACTAGTGTGACACATTGGTGCACGCAGCAATAGCACCATATAGTAATATTGGACTTCAAATGCACTGAAAGGTAGCTGAAAGTAGAAAACCAGAGATGTGCTAAAACTGAGACAGATAATGGTTTGCTTTGAATACATGTTTGAAATTGATTTACCTCATATATAAACCAGTCTATTACTATTGGTAGAATGTTCTATGTAGAATATAAATCCCATGTATGCATGTACGTTTATATATAAAACAGTGAATTACACGAATGTGCTGTCACTGAATTGGAAATGTTTCAGGCCTATGTAGACTCTCAGACTTATTAACATGCAAGTTCTGAAACAAAGCAGGCAGAGTCCAAAATTATGATTATGTAAGGAGTGATTTACTGTAAATACGTATTCATGCATCTGTAATGTGCCAGTATTGATTTATTCACTCCTATTGAGTTCAGTACATTCCTCCTTTGCGTGGTACAGTGTAACAGTCATAGTTTGAGTAAGTACTGTCAGTTAGGTCTCCTGAGATAGTAACAAGGTCAGGCTCATTCTCTGATGTTAGGTGATTTTCTTTATTCCACAGAGTGACAACGTTTCAACCACAAGATCTTTATTAAGTCTTAGTAAGGACCTTGTGGTTGAAACATTGTGTGGAATTAAGAAGATCACCTAAATGAGAGCTGATTGGCTGTAGTCTCCTGTACTGTGAGCACCCGGGAGATGATCTTTATTTAAGTTTTAAGGTAGTCCTCAGACAAAAGAACCATTCCCTAAGAATAATCACTTGTGTAATCCCATTAATCACCACGTACTGTAGATATCATTGACACAGCATAGGACATTCTTGATACAGCACCTCATCTCAAATTCATTATCTTGTGTCCCAAGTCTCTAGACATTGTCACACTGCCTGTTACTAGGGTTGCCATTCCAGTCAGGCAGGTAAATGAAATCTCTTGTGGCCAATATTAAATCTATGGAGGCAAAAGCATGGCAGATATTTTATTAGTGGCAACCCTATCTGGCAGAGCAAACTCTGTGCGCAGTTGACCTCCATATTGTGCATGTCCATTAGCACTGACTCTCACCAAAGCCACTTCTCTCTGCCCCCCACCTCTCAAACCTGCCAGTAACACACTAAGAAGAATGCTGGACTAAGAAGTAAACGGAGAGGTAGAATAGAACCTACAAATACATTGAGATTTATCTCTTTGCTAAATGATATTGCAGAAAATGTTACACAATTATTAGAAACTCAATAACTAAAGTAGCACTATATTAAATAGCACATTTTATCCATTATTCCTAATAATAATAGTAATAATAATATATAAGTAAATATAATGGACTGAGGTCAAACTAATTAAAGAGGAAGTAACTCTCCATCTACTTTTGACAAATTAAACTTATAACTTTATGGGGAATCCAAAAAGGAAGCAGGTCGAGGTGTGTTCTCTTTCAGAGCTCCTCATTTGTGGAATAGCCTCCCTGATTCTGCCAAATCATCCTCTAGTCTAAAATCCCTTAAAAATGAGTGTCTCCCAAATCCTCAAAACAGATTGTACTTGTTATTAGTTTACAAACTCCTTCGTATACTGTACATGTTGTTCCTTTTTTGTATCAATAATGATTTACCCTGTATGTTCTCCTTCCTACTTGTTTAAAGTTGTATGTATGTATGTACGTATTTATTTTTAATCTACTGTTAAATGTGTAACTCTGTGTAACTCTATTCTGGAGTCTGGGTCCCTGAGAAATCTCAGTGTATTCTACCTGGTAAAATACTTTCTAAATAAATAAAATTGTGCCTGAAATCAGTAATTTTGAACTATATTGTACTGGCCATCCTATAACATGTAAGGATGAACTTAAAGACAACAGAACTAAAAGGCACATTTTTCATAGCTGCTGTAAACAAATACTTTTCTAATATTGTCAGAATAGAACATGAAGACCTTGGTTTAAAGTCAGTACATTCTCCACATTTACAAGCACTTAATAAATATGAGTTGGCTGTGTTATATTCAATGGTGTTCCCATCCAAGTTATTCAAGTTTTGCCCTATGAAATAAAATCTATGGGCTTGAAACCCGTTGCCCCCTTTACGTAACCGAAACCATTAACATCTCTTTCTACCGCTCTGAGAACCCCCCCCCCCCCCCCCCCCCCCAGCTAGCTTCTTTAGCCGCGGGTATCTGTGTGTCTGTGCAGCTCCATTATGCTCTTTCCTTGCAACACTCTTTACCCTATATGGGAAGAGGACAAGGCCATTAACCCCTTCTCAGCCTTAATTTGCCATAATATGCCTACTTCAACTATCTCAATACAGTACCTGGTCTGGTCTCCATTAGCTTTTGAAATAAAAGGTTTTGTTTAGCGGTGCTAAGTCACCTCTATTAAAGTGTGTTTATGATAACGGTTTTGCTGTATGAGTTGTACAAGCATTAGCAGACAGCTGATTCCGGGGAGATAGTCTGAATAAATTTACCGAAGCACACATCCAGCTAATCTGTTTGAAGAATATTGTACAGCATTAGTACCAGCACTTCATGTTATCTGCGCTGCCCGATAAGGTACATCTTTATTAAATTCAGTTATTGAAAGGATTCCAGTCTGGGAAAAGGAATATTTTATAATCTAGAAGAAAAATTAAGCGTTTCTTTGTTAGACAGAGTTTGGTTTAATGGCTGTGTCTAGAGAAGCCTTCTAAACACCTGGCAGTATTGTACAATGAAAGCTTTGTGATATTAAGTGGAAATAGTGTTTTTTTGTGTGCTCATATGGGCATTAATTGTGGAGATATTTTATCCAGGCTAATACTAGAGCAACAGCTCCCCTCTCTGTCTCAGTAATAAAACAACCGTTAACCTATCCATTGCCAAGACAAGAGCCAGTGAAATCATTATTGAATGGTTTTATAAAGACGGAGACAATGTGATTCGTAGCCTAGATATTACATTCAGATTATTTGATGTTTCTTTATATTTTCATATTTAGAGATCAGGTTGCTCAAAGAATTTTTCATACGCTATACCTGTAACATATTTGTGTATGCAACTACAAAAATGTAACAGTAAAATGCACTTACAGCACACATAGATACGTTATGTATTTTATATTTGTGCTTATAAAGATAGAAATCTTCATTTATATGGCATATGCATTAATATAGCTTATATATACACACATACATATATATATATATATATACATGAATACATTTTAAGAAATCATTTAATTAAACAGCTTTAAAATTAATGTAAAGAAAAATCAAAGTGGATCATGACAAAAATTATAATTAAAACTAAAATATATTTTTATATATATATATTTAATTATTAGGCAAATTAAGTAATTTATATGATAAATAGTGATAGGAGAATATGTTCTCATTATTTTTCAAAATAATGATACAATGTTTATTAGGCAAGCTGTTTTAACGCAATCCCCCTTAATATGTATTATTTTCAATCTTTCCTGTCACATGTATAGATTTCAGTCTTTGGTACACATAACGGCCAGTGATTTGTACAAGGCCGGACTAATGTTACTATCGGCTAAGGTCTCTGTGGTAGACGGCTAATTGGTATTACATACGTATCTCCTCTGAATTTCCTCACGCATTTTCTGATCCTCCAAACAGCTGACAGAGAGGTCGGAAATACTGATGGCAGCAGAGGCTGTCAGAGTCACCAGAAGGATCAAGCATCCTTCTCCTTCTTCCAGATTCAGCTTCAGTTTGTGAGTCTGTTCTTTGCTTAAGGCCGAGAGGTCAACCTGGCATCTAGAAACAAAAAAAAAATTGGAATCAGCAAGTGGTTTTCTTTTTAAGATCTAATAACAAACGGCAAGTCTAACCTGCAAGAAACTAAGAAGAGAAAGCCTCACTTCTTGAGATGGCGGGGAGACAATGCTCCTATTTTCACTCTGTAATTTTGCTACCGATATAATTTAAAAATATATAACAGCATATACTGATATTGAAAATAAACAAGCACAACAACACTGCAAAAACAATACAACTCAACCAACCGAGGACAAACATAGAAATTGAAAAGCCCTTTCATTCTGAGTTTTTAAAGGTGACTTGGTGCTTGTCGATACATTTTCAAACGCAGACAGAGGTGAAAGTTGTTCTACAGCCAGTGACCTCTTTATAAGGAGAAATGCAAGTGATAAATCATTATCATCACTATTTTTATATATATTAAATATATTATAGGCTTATTTCAATTTAAGTAACATTTTATATTCCAACATGGAGAGCCAAAAGGTGACAATAAAAACCAAATACAGTCAATCGTTATCTGTTTCTAAGAAACATATTTGTTCCAAGACAGTTCAATATGGTACTAACTCTTGTTCATGAACATACAAGCTTCTTTTTCATCACAGCAACCTTCGTCGGTACAACTGTATCAAGCACAGTTATGAGGTGCAATATAGCTCATATATTTTACAGAAAAAAATCCGTTTGTAGTTATCGTAGTAAACTGTCTCTAAGCCAAGCCCATTCTTTGACATATGTATGTCACTTGATGCTTGTCACCTGATCAGCATTTCGCTCCTTTGCCTATAAATTGCTATCTGTCAATCAACTTACGTTATGTGCATTATTGTTTATGGATTATTGTATTACTTATGGAGTAGTTTGTTTTTAATTTCCTTAATGGGCATTCATATGTAGCGTTTTTAATGCAACATGAAAAAAACATTTTTCTAATATTTACAAATACATATGGGTCCATGCCTTGACTGTTGAAAAAATGGTTGAAATGACATATGCTATTTCTTTTCCAATGGGGAAATACATTCTTATTTACTTACAAGGTCCATCAAAAATATAAAACCCAAAAATGCTTGCCCCCGCCCCCCCCAAAAAAGGAGCAATGCAGATCTAAAAATATTTAAATAAGTCATATATCTATGTAACTTAAACTGTTAGTTATAGTTTCCTATAAGTGTATAGTTAACCTTGTATAAGCCAGTATGGGACTAAAATACCATATACCTTGCTTGTTAACCGTCAGACTTCTGGTAATGCTCTACATGTATTCTACAAGGCTGGATTGTTGGAACAGCCTAGCATTTGGCTGATAAAACCCAATAAAATATTTTGCTGAAGAAAAAAAAATAAGAACTAAAATGAGAAAAATAAATTTAAGGCCACCCACATAGTCGACTGGTGAAGCCAGACTCCTCTTGTCTTCGTGGATTGCTATGCAAGTTAATAATATAAACACTGACTGTAAAAAGCATTACGCTGACTGAAATCTTTCATTTACCCCTTTGTGTTAGCTAGGTTTTTATTACACACAAGCTCTATCCCACCATTGTGTCTTATATTAGAACAATGCTATTTATTTCTTCACTGTTGCTTAAAATATTGAAACATATTTCCTATTAAAGAACAATGACCATGTAGCCAAGAGGTTTATTTGTTTGTATTGTGCATGTTAAAGGAACCTCACTCAGCAACATGGAAACAAATGACTAAATTTCAAACAATAGTCAATCATTATTTTTTTTTCCGGGTGATTTAGGGTCTCCACCAAGGGGTAATTTTACCAGCAGGCCAGTAAAAAAAAACGGATTATAGTCAATAATAACATTATGGGAGAATTAGAAAAGCCTGTATTTTTATCCCAAAAAAGGTGGCAGCATTAGGATGAACTGCTAAGTCCTGAGCAGAATGGGTTACTCTTTATAATAGGATGTTGTTTAGACTGTTGGTTATCCTTGAACTCAATGCTTAGGAAATATTTTTCATAAAAATGCCTATTGATTTTGTAGAGAAGAGAGTGACCGCAAGGCCAATAATTGTTGATAAATACCAAAGATATAAATAAGTAGGCTTTTAAAATCTGGATATGGCCATTTAAAAAATAAATACAGACCCATAGGCTGGACACATTATATTCACAGATATTTTTTTTATACCTACTTTGCAATTGTTTTGTTATGTTATCTGCTGATTCATTTCTTACATAATCTTATTAAAACAGAAATTAATTTGAATTCAAAACTGAAAGAGAGGGAATGAATTAGTCCTTTTTTTTGCATGTTCGGGGATAAAGGGATTTAGGATATATGATAAACATGAATTCACTTGATACATTTTACCTATTATAGAAGGAAATAAGCCTGAACTTTGCATAGAGAATGCTAATAAAAAAAAATCAGTATAATGAACAGTGTTTCCTAGGAATCCTAAATGCTGCAGATCTCCCTTTTTTAGAATTAAAATAGGCACTATGCGAGATTAACGTTTTAATTCTCTATTATAGCAAACAGGCCGCCATCAGGGGGTGACGGGCGATACTGGCGTCCCGGGTCATGCCAGGTAAAAAAAAAAAAATCTCAGTTAAAAGTCGGTCCGCGGCTGTAAGGGAAGCGTGTGCGCTCCCCTCCAGCCGTGCGGCTTCAATAAAGTTTTTTTTTTTTTTTAACAAACTTTATTGAATCCGCGCGGCTGGAGGGGAGCGCACAACGCTTCCCTCACAGCCGGGGACCTGCACCGGGAGACAGCAGCAAGGAGGTAAGTACTGGCTGGGGAAGGGGGGAGTAGGGTGGCATAACGAGCATACTGAGGGGCAAAATCCTGACATATTGAGGGGAAAAATCCTGGCATATTATTTGGCAAATTCCTGGCATATTGAGTGATAAAATCCCGGCATATTAATTGGCATAACCCTGTCATATTAATTGGCATAACCCTGGTTTATTAATTGGCATAATCCTGACATATTAATTGGCATAACCCTGGCATATTAATTGGCAAAATCCTGGCATATTAATTGGCATAACCCTGGCATATTAATTGGCATAATCCTGGCATATTAATTGGCATAACCCTGGCATATTAATTGGCAAAATCCTCGCATATTAATTGGCATAATGAGGGGCAAAATCCTGGTATATTGAAGGGCTAAATCCTGGCATAGCGGGGCAAAATCCTGGCATATTTAGGGGCAAAATCTTGGCATATTAATTTGCAAATTCCTGGCACATTGAGGGGCACAATACTGGCATATTAAATGGCACATTGAGGGGCAAAATACTGGCATATTAATTGGCAAAAGAATAGCATATTGAGGGGCAAAATACTGGCATATTAAATGGCACATTGAGGAGAAAAATACTGGCATATTAAATGGCTCATTGAGGGGCAAAATACTGGCATATTAAATGGCACATTGAGGGGCAAAATACTGGCATATTAAATGGCATATTGAGGGGCAAATTACCGGCATATTAAATGGCATATTGAGGAGAAAAATACTGGCATATTAAATGGGAAAAGAATGGCACATCGAGGGGCAAAATCCTGGCATATTAAATGGCAAAAGAATGGCATATTAAATGGCAAAAGAATGGCATATTGAGGGCAAGATACTGACTTATTGAGTGGCAAAATATTACTGACATATTGACAACTGCTCCCAACCACCCTCCATATTACAGTAGACCAGTATAACATGCTTGTAAGGGTAGGAGGGGCGAGTGGGAGATATTGTCGGGGGGAGGGCTAGGCAGAAAATTTGTTCAGTAAGGGGCCCTGAAATTCCTGGTGGCGGCCCTGATAGCAAAGCATTGTAAGATGTTATCAAAATAACCCCAATAAACCATGTATTGATATTAGTTTATTTATAAAGCACCAATACAGTGTTTTACAGTGGGAAACTCATGTTTGATGATACGACTTGAATCAAAGAAGAACTAAGGTTGAGGAGAGACTCCTGAAAGGCAATGAGATAGTACATATTTAATACATAACAAAGGACCAGAAGATATAGAAAATATCAGTATATATATTTATATATACAGTATATATGTTTAGTATCAGATCAAGTTCCAGTTCAGGCCCCAATGATGAAACGTCCTAAATCTAATGGCAAATAAACCACCCACATAAAAAAAAACACAAGTAAGATGTTTCAATATAATAGGCTTCTTCAATGCTTTGACAAGACATTTCTACTTTACAATGTCATGTAGGGAATGTGAAGATATAGCTCTAGGGCTAGTGTGACAAACTCTGCTTTCAAGCACTAAGCTGAAAAAAGCAGAACTTAGTAAATGAGGCTAGTAAGCAGGGGAGGGCTGGCAAGAGGGGCTGAGGGGCAACTGTTCCCTCTCCCCAGGGCTGTCCTCTACCCTAGCTCAGTGGGCAACTTTTCACTTCTAAATGCCAAAGAGTGCAGCACAAATTGTTTTTTCTGTTTGTGTTTGCACCTGAGTTGTCAGTATATTGTTCCTGTGTGTTTTTCTGTCTGTCAATCAATCTCTGTACCTTACCTGATAATATCTGTCCTTTCCATCTGTCTATCAATCATTCTCTGTATCTTATCTGTCATTATATCTGTCCTAACTCTCAAATGAAGGACTAGTCCTGAGACTTACTCCTGAAGAAAGTGAGAATAGATGAAAACCATTGAAGTATTACGTCAGAGTTAGAATTGCAAGTCTAGCTGAGTATTAGGCAACAGGCAGCTCGTTATTCAGAAATGGAACAATGATGAACCGATACCTTTTACCATTTGTACATATACCCACTGCCAGCTACATTAATAAATAGCTCATGTATTGATTAGCAAATGTTATTAGAGAATTTCTATTTCCATTCGCAAAGCTGTGCTATTCCTTAGTTCTAAAGGCCAACCACTACTGTCTACACTCCATAAACCCCACAGTAAAGATAAAAAGGCCCCTTAACCCAAGTAAACATCTTCCAGACTTACTAACCCAAAGAACACTTGTAAGCAATCTGTGGGGTGTTGTGTATAATACAAAGTCTAGCAATACATGGGAAATTCTATAGACTGCTCCTTTCCATTTCTCCCAACACGTTTCACATGTATTTTGTTGGCAAAATAAAATGCAATAATTAACACAAATATCTAATGTTTCTGCTGGAAGAGAAATGTTCGTTATCTGAATTTATTATTTATTGTTAATTCTGCTCATACCTACCACTTGATGTTTTTAATTTGTATTTGAATAGTAAAAAAGCGAATAAATAAAATAAATATAAAAATAAAAATGCACAAGTAGTCTGCAATCTCCCCAACTTGCTTGCTTTTCTGCAGAATGTCTTTTTTGTTGAATTAATACAAATTTTTGCTTAGCGCCATCGCTCTCAAGAGTGCTTCTTCTATCTCCCAGCCTCAGGCTAGGAGAGGGCAGAATAGGACTATTATTAATTTACTGATAAAGAGCTATCATATTCTGAAGCACTGTAAATAAGAAACACTACATACATATAGCGAGTAGCATAGCAAGTTAGACAAACCAAAAGAACACTTAAAATAATAGTTACAAACAAAACACAAATAAAAAAATGAATGTATATAAAGACATGTATAACCATACATAGATTTACAACCAGTAGTATTCGCTCAGTACATATTATAATTTCCTCCATGTGTGCTCTGTATATGCATAAGACAAAACAAATTCAATATCACACATCAAAAAAGTAATCTTTCCGTGAGTAATATATGAACAAAAAATCAATGTCATATTAAAGATAAATATGCATATTTTCACACCAATAAGTTTTGCCATAAATCCATCCATATTGGTTTGCAAATCACACCAGCCAAACAAAAATAGCATGACACAGGATTTACTTATCCTGAAGGTTCACACAAACAGCTTGCACTCTGACAGCTCTCAGTCAGGCCAATTTATAGCTGTCGTCGGAAGTCAATTTGTTTAGATTTCCGCTCTACATAAAGGTGTAACAATCATATAGATTTATTTGTTGATTAGACACTGGTGGCAAGACCACAACATGGCTGCAAATGCAGGTGACAGGGATGTTAAATAATTATATGGAGATTAAAATCATGTCACCTCTGCTTGATATTTTAATCCTAATGACATTTACATTTCTTCTTCAACGATGCTCTGTGTTTCAATCAATTTCATTCAATCTCAAAATATTTTGTGAGGAACAAGAAAACAAATTGTTGTGTAATTACAGTGTATATCATTAGCATTTCCCCCCGTACTATAGGTATTGTTTGTTGAACATCAACATGTTTCAATTATGATAAGCTCTTAAAAGTAAAATAAATAAACTGTTCAAAGGGATAGATAGTATGTGTTTATTCAAATCATATGGTAAATTAATATGCAGTATTTACATCAGACACGTTTTAAACATAGTTTTCTTTAATTGTATGCATTCCCTTGCAATTTTGCACACACAATACACAGATTATTTGTCATAATTTTTAGTCTCTCATTTTTATGTTTAGGCTCTCTCACAAAGATTAAACGGAGGTAAACTAACAAGTGACCTGCAATGGAGCAATTTCAAATATTTTGAAGGCAGCTACTAGCTCTTTCATCCCAATCAAAGGAACCTTGCATTCATTCCTATACAAAATGAAGTCTCACTAATGTTAAAGGGACAGTCTAGTTCCCAAACTCACATTGGTGAAAGGTGAAGATTACTACTTGTATAATGCACAGGCTTTTTTTCCAGTGTGATTTGATGCAGGCATTCTGCATAAATAAAATGTTTAATATTTGACTCAAGCCCTCTCCAAGTGATTACTCTGCATGTATAGTACAGGTGCAGCAGCACTGGTTATATGTACACTGAAGATATAACGTTTTGTTTCATTTAGTCACTGCATGTGCTGCTATAATATAATACATTATGTGGACTCTGTGTGACCTTGCACGTTCATTTGAATGGCATTAATCTTAATGGTTCCAGCAGTGGCAAAAAAAAAGTGGAAAGGACTTTTACTCAGCTACTGTGTGTAGTCCTGGTTTCTTGCAAGCTTCTGTAATTTCACAAATTCATCTAACTGTACATTTTTTATATTTTAGGCACTGCAAAATGTAAAACATGCATTTTAACGTACTCTGAAAGCACATTAATATGCATTAATATTTGGAAGATGCATTTTGGGCACCAGGCAGTCCCTTTAAGAGGCACCAGAAGGTCTCTCCTTCTGCTGGTGATGCTTCTTCATGTTTAACATGGAACCTAATGGCTTTTTCTTCTGTTTTGTTATGAGGCTTATTCACCTTTAAATCATCAGATATTATCAATCCTAAGACTTATTCTACTAGCACTTTCCATGTGTAAATGTTAAGGCTTTTTTTTTTTATAAATAATAAATTATAAAATATGAAAGCATTGTTTCATCATTGAGTCGGAATTATACTGTCCCTTTCCCTGCTATACTCCCTATCACCCCTTTTTTCTACTATACACTCCCCAGGTGTGGCTGTGGGCGGGCATTACCAAAACAAGTTCAGCGACTTTTTGGCCAATTTGTAACTATTTATCTCATTTAGAATAATAAAGTATTTTAGTTACACAAATTAATACAAAACACATTTACTACATTTATTGTGAGTTTTGGAGCTCTGTGCACACTCAAACAAACTAGAAAGTTAGAGCTCCCAGAAATGAGGGACAATAGAGGAGGAAAGGAGGACAGAGGGATTTGAATGCAAAATAGGTACTGTCTGTCCTAAATAGGGACACTTGGGAGGTATACATTTTCTACCAGTCTTTATATAATGGGAAGATTGCTCTAGATTGTAAGCTTGTGAGCAGGGTTTTCCATCTCCAGTATGGGTCTGTCTCTGTTCTTCTAATGTAGTCTGTAGTTTTATGCTCTGTATCGAGTGATGCATAAATTAGTGGTGCTATATAAATAAAATTGTTAAGCTAATGTTTCTGCACCTCCTTAAAATCAAAAAGGCATTTGGGGAGGGCTAATGGAAGGGCTGGGTGGCCCAGCCTAAATTTTACAGGCTGATAAAAAAAAAATGACTTTAGGCCAATTTAAAGTCTATGGAAGCATTAGCATGGCCACGAGTTTTTTGTGTTAGAACAGGTAGCGACCTTAGCTATTGACCAATTTAAATATTATATAAAGTGGTGTAAATAAATGATATGAGGAAGGTAATAATCAGAAGATTTAACAGCTTTATTATTATTAGTATTATAATTATTACAAGCCAGGGAAAAAATGAACTTACGTAGACTAAATTTAAATTTGGAACACAAGTCTCTTCCATTTCTGCATTTTCTCTTACACTCTGCTGCTTTTTATGTACTGATTTTCTATTTTATTACTTGCTATATCTGTCATTTAATGTTTCTTTTATCAATTTGATGATTTGGGGAGTGCTCTTTGGGGCATATGAATTCTTCCTGTTTGATGTTATGGCATGCCCAATTACCTTCGTGAACTGACACTTGTAGCATTGGTAAATGGAGCTGCCAGGTCATTGAAACTTGACATGAAAAATTTGTTAAAAATAGAACTTGGAATAAATAACACATTGGGGAAATATATATAATTTGTGTGTTGACTGTCATTATAACTATGCAGAAATACAGGTAGATTATTCTCATGTCTATGTTGTTTAGCATCACAACTATCTAAAGGGCAATCTCCATTTCACAAACTGATTTAATAACGTGTAGTTGCTGTTGAATTTCTGAATGCAGAATTGGGTATGTGTTCCTACAAGACCTCACTTGTGCACTCCAAAGAATTAACCTTAAAAAGAAAGAGAAGTATAATATAAGCCTTAGGAAAAATATTTTGAGCTTGTAAAAGGGATCTAAAAGGGTTGTAGTAAAGATAATATCTAGGGTTAAGATGAGACAAACCCAATTTAAGCAGACTGCCACCCTCAAGGAATGTGCGAAGAGTGTGAATAATGTATATAGTTTAAAGATGTTACAAAGGCAACAATAAACGTTATATCCTTATGTGTTGTTGATAAAGCTTTTCTTGAAACACAGAAATATATTTTTTTCAAGCCCATAGCTTGGTTGATCTTATGGTTATTCCCAAAAGATTATGTGTTGAGATTTCCAATATTAGTAAATCTCGAGGATATTATAAGAACTTGTGCAGATCAATACAACTGCATTTGAATGTATAACTAGAAATCCCTCTGTAGCATTGAAACATTCTATTCTTGATTTATTACCTTACAACATGTTTGCCGTTGGCAAAAATGCTATAAGCGCCTTCTTCAAGGTCATTAATAGACAAAGTAAAGAATATGAAGATCAAGGAAACACAAACTGTCTGCAACGTTTATCATCATGCCAATTCTTTTACACCTGTAAAAAAAAAATTGGCATGATAACCTCATGTGTGGCATTGGATGAAAAACCTGGAAGCTCACATCCAACCATGTGTAAATCTTGTGTCAATTGATAGAAAATAAGTCATTCGTAGTTTGAAATGCTGTATTAGCTAGACATGATTACCAAACAACAAGCTGCATTTAAAATATTAGATTCCCCAAACCAAATGAGAATCTCACAGGTCTGTTCCACCTAATACTTAACAAGTAACAGATTTGTCCGGAAGCCACATCTTCTGTCAATTCAGTGGCATCGCTCTACACCAAAGACACCTTGAAACTCAAGAAATAATGGCCTAGCTGTTACAGAACGTCACTCTGTAAGTACCCACAGACTTCAGCCCTCAGCCCAAATGTGTTTTTACCATTAAATGGATCATGTCACTGTCTTGGATATGCCACATGTCACAAAGAACTTGCAGGACAATATGTACAAGTTCTATTAATTAGGTGAACAGTATCTTTACCAATATAAACCATGCACCACACCAGGTTACCACCTGCCATGGAAACTAACAATCATGTGTTTATGAAGAGGTTACAGTATATTAGTAATTTGCATAGGCATATCCGCATTACTTATGAGATACATGACGCATGTCTGAAATCTCAGTTCCATTATTAATATGTGTCATCTCTTTGCCTTAGGCAAAGTGACATGACGCCAGTGGGAACACTGAAGTACAGCAGGCATTATGTCACTCATGCCTTGTGCCTGTCTAAAACCTTGCTTCCAATATTATTAATATATATATATCCATATCTTTTGCATTAGGCAGGAGATATGTATTATTAATAATAAATATTAACGCAGTTTAAAAAATGTATTTAGATTTCAAAGTATATGAGCTAATACCATCCAATCAAGAGGAACATCCATTAATTGTCAATTTATTTTAGTTCAGGATTTAACATTTATTTGTAAAAACTAGAAAGCTCTTAAAATGACTTTATTACCTAAATATTGTTTGTACTGTAAATGTAGAACTTAACAATAATCTATTAGTTGTGTTAGCTGAATTTTAGGCAAAGGCAGCAATACACGTGGTTTAAAGAAATCTGTGTGGACACTGTTTTATGACATCATTTTGTTACTTAAAAAGTTCATATTTCCCATTGAAATAGTCCATTTGCATATCAAACCCCATGGTGATGTCATAAATATCCTCCCAACCACACAACTGAAAAAAAGGACAGTTTTTGCCTTTGAGGATTATACAGGTTGAACATCCAAAATCCCCCAAAAATGTTTCAGATAAGGGATACCCACATTCCTGGAGCCCCAGTTGTAAAGCTCCTTTTCTTCACCCTTCCGGGTGCTGTATAGTCGAAGCAAGCGCTCATGGGGAATGTAGTTCCCACAGTAATGCGACAGGAGGGAGGGACTGTCACACTCTGAGTGAGTCATTTCGGCTACACCATGGAGAACGTTCCTTAGCTCCACTCCTATAAATGTTCTACATTACCTTTATCCAGTGTGAGCAGGTTGCTGACAGCAATATTTTTGGGTAACGAATCATTCCAGCAGCACCAGCCTTATAAAGGTTCTACTGGCCGAAGAAGGAGATTCCTCTGAGCATGTCACCCCGTGCACCTGCATCACTTCTTGGGTCCTCATGGATTTTTGTGGAGTTCTGTGTGCCCCCTACGGTTATACTGCCCGTGATCATTTGTCTGCATATGGGTGAGAGAGTTGCCCTTTTTTGAAGCTACTCCAGTGTTTGTTTATTTGTTTTTTTAATTTTTCCTCTGTTTTTTTTTTACTTTTTTGCCTTTTTCTCCAGTCTCCAGTCTGCTGTTACATTATATACCTTTTTCCATGATACTGATGAAGGATTTTCTACCAGCTATATTCTCAAGAGACGTTTTTGTGTGTTTTTTGTCCTTTATTTAACTTTTTTCTTTTATTTATTGTATTTTGCCCTTGATGTGGTTGGGACAACATTAACTATTGTTTTGCTTAACTAAGTTATCTTTTGAGCCAGACACAGCCACACATGTTTTGTTTTACTTTTTCTAAAAACATTTTTATATTTTGTCTATCTTTTCCATTTTATTTTCTTCATCTTTTTTTTTATTTTAATTGCCTTTTTTCAATTTGACATTTTTCCATTTCTTCTATTTTTTGCAGTTATTCTATTCTGTACTATTTTACTTACAGTGTTGTATTGCTTGCACTTTATTTACTTATTATTGCCTACTCCTTGTTTTTTATGTTTTTTCGCAATTCTTCCGTATTCTTTATTTATCCTACATAGCTTTTTTCTCAAAAAAATGTTTTGACCATCGTTACATATGTTATATTACTAATAAATATATATCGACATACAAACTATCAGTGTGCATGTCTGCTTTTTTAAAAAATATATTTTGTATATGCCCCCTAGGAGAGAGCATATAAGCAGTCCATCTGTTTTGCACCTGTAACTACCCGCTTAGATTCTCATCACTCATTTATTTCTATATATGTTCTACATTATCTTTATCCAAATGGGAGTAGGATTCTCACATTGTATTTAAGTAATGTAGAACATTTATAGGGCTGATGCTGCCGAAATTATCCGTTAACCTAAAGTATCCGTTATCCAAAATGCTGCCAGTCCCAAGAATTTTGGATAGGGGATACTCAACCTGTAGCTACAAGGGTTAGTTACTATCAATTTCCTCAATGCTTTCCCAATATTGCAGTAGCAAAGCTTCAAAGAGAAACCAGTCCACTTTCAGAAGTGCAGTTTCCAATCTATGTACTAATGCAATGGTTCAAAGAAACTTTAAAAAAAGACTCCCACATTATTTCCTATGCTGAAACATCCATGTCTTGCATTTAATATATCAGCTAGCCAATACAACGAATACTTTTACATCTACTTGTTATTGAAGAATGTCATAGCACTTTACAATTAATAAATAAGTAAAAAACAATACTATGTCTTTAGTATTAAACATCCCGAAAAGATGATGTGCACTCCACTCCAGTAAGCGATATAATAAAGTGCTTTATTGAACAATAGAACGAGACCAAAAAGGAGGTACGTAAACAACGAAAGGACAAACAAAAAACCCGCACCTTACGCGTTTCGCTTATTACAACGCTTAATCATAGGCCTATGATTAAGCGTTGTAATAAGCGAAACGCGTAAGGTGCGAGTTTTTTGTTTGTCCTTTCGTTGTTTACGTACCTCCTTTTTGGTCTCGTTCTATTGTTCAATAAAGCACTTTATTATATCGCTTACTGGAGTGGAGTGCACATCATCTTTTCGCCCATTTTCCTATTTATCATACGCCTGGTCAGCGGGATGGAGCACCCACGCGGAGAGCATAGGTGAGCAGAGCCAATCAGCATCTTCCATTTTTTGATATATTAAACATCCCACCTAATTTAGCCTAGACCATAATTAACATATCATGTCTCTATCTCTTGTGGCTTTATTATGTTCTGACCCAATAAAAGTTCTATCAATTTTACAGTAGTAGATTTTATTGGAGACATGTAGGCTTTTCAAATTTGTGCATGCAGTTGTTTCTTTGTATGCAATTCACAATCTATAAATATTCTAGCATGGTGCTTTGAATTCATTGCAATTCAATGCACACAGACGTACAGTACCTTCAGCATTGATACATTTAGAGAGACAGAAAGGTATGATTATTTTAGCATAATACATTATTTCGTGAGTTACGATATGACAATTTGATAACCTTGCATTCTACATTTATTGGAATTTTTTTTTTTTAGTGACGTCTGTTCTTTAAATCAAACATGTTACAATCTCACAGCAGATTTTCTACTTTATCAGGCTGCAGCTAGGATTTAATTGAAACTATACCATTACGTAACATTCAGTTGTGTACTTGCCATCATAATTAAATAAATAAAGACAAAATAAATCTGCATATAACAAAAAGTAACAGTTTTTAAAGACTGTAAAAAATATTGATGAACTTGTTTGCATCAATCTGTTGATGCTAAGTTTGTATGACAGTAGTTGGTATAAGTTAACAACATTTGAAAACATCAATAATCCACAAAGTAATTTAAAAAAATCAAAATCCATGCACACAAAATAGTGAGAGGTGATGCCCATTCTTCTCCTAATTAATGTGCTATGTTTTTATCACTCACTTACTCTCCCTAATCACTGCCTTTTTGCCCCACAACCCTCCTGTTTCTCGTGGTGGGGGAGGAATGGTTAGCATCTGTGTCCTAACCACTAGTTGAGTGACCCCCACAATATTTATCCCTCTTTCTCTCCTCACTGAATATTTAGATGATGTAAGAGCAGGCAGTCAATTTGCCAGTTAAAATACTTTGAACTATTGGGCGCTTCCTTTTCATGTAGAGATAGGCCCAAACAGGCCCAAAACATGAGGTCTCAATTAGTGGAGGACCATGGCCAAAAATTCACACTTGTGATCGGTAGCCAGGAACATTATGGCAGAGAACCAATCAGGGTCTTAATAGACCCTGTGGTCCCTACCAAAAAATCGCGAGACCCCCGGACGTCACGTGTGACCTCACGGGTTCGGGCACGCCGCAATTTAGAGAAATGTAGTCGGTGCTCGCTTTGAGCACCGGCTACATTTCCCCTGTCAGACTGAGGACATTCAAAGTGGGCTCATCTGACAGGTGGGATCCCACTGCAAGTGCCGCGATGAGCTGTTTAACACAGGACATTCTAAGCCATCCTAACGACTTTTAGGCACTTAAAATAAGGATGGCATAGTACGTTCTAACGTCACGAAGGGGTTAAGGTCCAGGGATTGTAGTGTGTCAAAGACCGGAGCAATTTATATATGGTTGTTTAAATGTCATTTTCCTCTGCCAGTTAAAGCACCCATAAAAGTTATATCTTGTTTTTAAAAGGACATTTAGAGCTTTCTTTTGATACAATATCTATATATACAATCTAGAATTTAGTATTCAAAATATATGTAAAACATGTTTTTTTCACTATTTTGCCAGTAATGTTCTACACAACTAGTGCACACTAACCCACTTATCCCAACTAACTAATAAAAAGAAACAACAAGGTTCCCACACAAAAAAATAAATAAACTAATTGAGCATTAGTAGTTAAAAAAACAATGATTTTGCCATGTGATTGTCTATGATCACTGGGATTCATTCACCACAATGATCACATGGCTGCTGAACCTCCGATTCTGTCCAGGATCCGATTCCATGACCTAAGAAACACTGTGTAGCACTGAACACGGAGCACACTGTGATCTTTAATACTGGGAAGGTAGTTAGGTAGAATCTGTTCAAAACGAGGAAATAGGTGTTGAACAAATGCAGAACATTGTTTCTTATAACTGAAAAGATGGGGAAAACAAAAGAACTCTTCGATTACATTTAGCTAAATTCATTGAATTGTACATAGTAAAAATAAGAAGATGCCTCCAAACAAACACCACATATACACCAAAACCCAAACCAAGTAGCTAAAATGCACTTGTTAATATGTAGGTGAAAACCAGATGGTTAGCTGCAACAATTAAAATCAATTCAAATGTTAAGTTTGACTGCGTACATAAAAAAACAAAACAATGTATGACACTGGTTTCCTTCCTCCCAACCAATTGGCCCACACTGTCCATTCCACCTCCGCAAATATTTAATAGGCATCGTTTCTCATTGTTACTTTTGTCCCTGACCAAGACTGTGTGGTGATACACGTGTAATGAAGCTTTGCTGGGTAATCCCTGTTAATTTATATTTATTTAGTACATCCCTTTTTTGTAAGATTTTTCATATGTACCCATAAAACCTTAGGTATGGCAACCAATTGCTGGGACTCTAGAGCAAGAGTATCACACGGTTCATCCTTAAATAGTTGATTGCATATCTACATTGTTTGTGGTTTCAAATATTTTATCTCTCTTTGCAAAGTCGAACATCTTCTTTCCTCCACAGAAAATATAATATTCTTTATTTAGCGCTCTAATAATTTTGACTGAATCGCACAGTGACAAGATGTTTATAATTTATTGTAAAATGTGAATATTTTTACTTTAACCCCCTTATATTTGACTAGATAAGACTACTTAATATTTTATCTGAATGTTCAAAAGCTAACTTCTCAGTGTTTTGTTTTTTTTCTTTTCAAAAATGTTTTACTTATACACAAAACAAGTTATTATTTTATACAAAGACTTCATAAAAAAAGTATCAGCTCTAACAGTGTCTAACTTACACATACCCATAAATGTCACATAGGCCCAAGATGAGTCATGTACAAAAAAACACATTCACACAACCTTATAATCTGAGATTTAAGCCAAGTGACAGTCCCAAAGCTTTTATGTCTCATCTAGCAAATCCTAGGGATCCCGATCTTAAATTTCCATCCAAGAATTCCAGTTCTGACTAATAGCTAACTTCTTAGTGTTTTTTTAAAGGCTATAATCTTTAAAATGTAATGGTACAAGGTTATTGCAGCTATAGTTAAAGCTATACTTTTCAACATTCTGGAGTTGTGCATGGTCTTAGTATCATAACACAAAAGCTTTGCTCTTTATTTGGAGGGCCCACGGAAGACCATTTACAGATCTTCAGCAACTTGACATGATCATGGCTATTGGTGTGTCAATGTATGCATGCCAAACACACCTTATAACAGCAAGATGCCTTGCCTATCCCCTTGCAGTCAGATTTTGTGTTCTAAAGACAGAGTCAAACGTTGCTTGTATGTATTTAGTTTTCAGAATATGAAGCAATATCTTCCAAGTGGTGCACACAAGCAGCACTGCTCAAAGAGTACCGTATTTTAAACAGGCAGAAGTGGTTGTCTGCCTGATGAAAATGGTATTTTTGCTATAATACGTTCATAAAGAGCTGACAGTTGCTGAGTGATTTTCTTGGTGTTTGTGAAATACAAATATAACCAGGCCATTCCCTAAAGATGCAACACTTTTGATATATTTTGGAACAGTATTCATGTACACTAAATCTCATGACACTGCCATAGCCTATTACTAATCAAGTCATACTTGATCGTCATCATATGACTAGTCAAGTCAGTGGCTTGACACATCCTGGACAATCATCTGTTTAGACAGTAAAAGCCAAAGGCATTGGTATTTCATTCAGCTTCAGAGCTTGATGTGAGAATTACACAAATAGGATTTTTTCCCTAAAATACACTGTTACAGAGCATGATAAGATGGAAAGTAATGTCTTACATTCAAAGTAGATTGATGGAAAGATTAGTGTCTTCCTGAACCAGCTGTTATACACTTGATCTAGCACTTATTTTGCAGTGTAAGGTGCATTAACCATTAGGTTAATTTCATATTAACACTAATAATTAATAATACCGATATATGCTCCATCCTTCCTGAGCTTTAACACTGCTCTTCTACTTTCATCTGTATTTTTCGGGAACCCTTACTCCTCTTTAACCTTTCATGCACGTGCTTCTCCCTTTTTCGCATTCAGTCTGCTAATTCTCTGTTCTTTTTCTTTACACCCTCATCCCCTCTCCACCACACGCCTCTAATCTCTATTGTCTCCCTTTATTATCTCACAAAGTAATATATAGGAGAAGACTGGGTGGTGGCACTCAGTTGGTGCCATTGCATATTCGGCTGTATCCCGACTTACCAAATATAAAAAATAAATGTGTGCAGCACTCCAAAAAATAATGATGTAGTCAGATATGAGCGTATAAAGAAATACATTGTATTAACAAAAAGATAAGTATCATTTATAGATTGAAAAAACAGTTTTCTTTATTTAATTCTTTTTTTTTTTTTCATAAAAAAACAGTTTTGTCAACCAGTATTATATGTACTTATATTGTTGGCAACCCACAAGAAAATATCACACAGGCATAAACGTTGCTCAGTGTGTTTGCATGTTGGGAGTATTTCATTGAGACAGCAATTACAGGATCCAGGATATAATTCACATAACATGATCTACTGGCTGAAAAATGCAAATAGTGAAAAGTATGAATGGGTCTGCACACTTACAAGTATCGGGTGCCACGAGGGAGCGTCATTCACGCCCATAAAGCAAAAAGAAAAGATAGGAGACTCAGAACACCGTTTAAGGGAGTTTAATCCACCCAAAAATAACAACGTTTCAGCCCAGCACTGAGCTTTTTTCAAGTCGGGTGCCGAATTTGGCTTAGTCTCAAAAGTTGGATTTTTGTGAATAGACCCAAGAGCTTGTGTCATAAACTAGGAATCTAATGGTGGACAGTTCTCCAAAGTAGACAATTGTACTATGACACATATCACTTATCTAGACCATTACATAAAAACCATTACAAAAAGCACTAATCTCAACCTCCAACAGCCCCATGGATACCCATTGGCAAAATGGGAGGTCGATAATGACCTTGATGAGGGGCAGTTGAACTGGAGTAAATTTGTCGAAGTTGGAGGTCGAATTGGACTTCTCAAATCTGGCCTCCGTATTCAACCTCTTCTCGCTAATTTTGATTTTTAGTGAATAGCTGCCACTGTTGTACGGTATGAATTACCCTTATATGCCTACAGTTAGAATGCTTAGAGAATACTTAATAAAGATTGTAAGATGTTTGCTCAAAAATGGTGATATGAACAGGACTGGATAAAACCTCTAATGGACCACAGGGAGAACATAATATAATGCACAGTCTGAGATTTCCAAATCCCACTTGTACAGATGTAGATTCCACCCCAAGCAGTGGCAATGGAAGTTTCTTATAATATCAGGATAGCTTAACTAAGAAAAAAACAGCACCTGCTGCATCTGTTCTTGCAGAGTTGTGGTAATTAATAACAGAATTAATATGTAATAAATATCCATGTTTCTCTCTAAATGAAATCCCTGGAAACTGCCATCCTTCCTAGTGGCACGTGACAATTTTTTGTGCGTAGTACATTTTCCTCAGTGAGCGCAGGTAGTGCTGTTTAATGGTGCTCCTTGAACATATATCCACACTATCCCAACATATCCACAGTGGCCCTGGACATAGACATGCACACGAGTACACAACAACTGATTTACTTTTGTTAATGCTTTAAAGATTAGTCAGAATAATAAAGTTAATTCCATTAATGCAGATGTTAAAAATAAAATATCAAAATGAAAACATGCTCTTTGTGAATGTTATTTCCTCAATTTGGAGAGAAAATTAGTTGGCTGCTAGAAGGTAACTAAAATAATATACACAGAGTGCTATCGGGATTTTTCTGTTATACCTTAAGTCAGTCAGGGACAGTGACGTAGCAAGGGGGCAGGGGCTACTGATCTGAAGTGCCCTGAAGGAGCACTGGTCTAACCTGATAAGTGCTCCCTCACGGTTCAGGCAGCTTCAACATCTGGTTTGGCACAGGTAGGCTGCTTTGGGTCAAATATGGCACAACAAGGCTGAAGGTAGCAAACATGGCACAGGCAGGTTGCTGGGGGGACAAGTTGGTTCATTTACAAAGTTTATGCATGTACTGCTCATTGGTATCATACAGAGCCGGCCTTAGGGGTGTGCGACCTGTGCGAGCGAGGAAAAAAAAAAGGAAAAAAAGCCGGTAGAGGCACTGGATTGGGGAGATCAAACGATCCCCCCTCACCAGCCCTCTGCTCAGCAAGCTATGCTGGATCCGGGGAGGGGGCGGAGCTAACCGACTGAGAGGCTCTTGTTTTACTCAGTTTCTACAAAATCTGCCATGGGCTCTAGTTCCTGAACCTTTGGAGACCTAGCAACGCCACTGGTCAGTGAAGTATGAAAGGCAAGCTTACTCAGAAATGAAAGGTGAAGAGTGAAAAACTGTATCTTCTCATACAAAGCTTAATTATTGTGTGGAAATAATTATCTATAAAATAATATAGCATGTTATCCTCTTCATCAGAAGCAAATCTGCATAATAGAGCTTTATACGTTTATTTTGTCTGGAGATTCCAAAAATATCATCAAATATCATTACACGAAAACCATGGGCGTCCGCAGGATGGGGGCCCCCGCCACTGCCTTTGATGTAACAGGGAGATTAACGCTGCAGTTAAGCTCCCTCTTACACTAACCTTAGTCGTCTCCTCCGTGCATCTTCCCTCCTGCACGGAGGAAGGAAACTCTTGTCACATTTTTTTTTTAACTTTATTGATGCTGCGCGACTTCAATAAAGTAAAAAAAAAAACGTGACCGGAGTTTCCTTCCTCCGTGCAAGAGGGAAGATGCATGGAGGAAACGACCGGAGAGCAGCAACAAGGAGGTAAGTACTAGGGAATGGGAAGGAGAAGGGGGGCAAAAAACGAGCAAATCCTGGCATATTGAGAGGCAAAACCTGGGTTATTCAGGGGCTAATTCCTGGTATAGAGTGGCAAAACCTGGCATAGAGTGGCAAAATCCTGGCAAATTATGCGGCAAAATCTTGGCATATTGAGGGTCTAAATCCTGGCATAGAGTGGCAAAATCTTGGCATATTGAGGGGCAAAATCCTGGCATAGAGTGACAAAATCTGTCATATTGAGTGACAAAACCTGGCATATTGAGTGGAAAAATCCTGGCATATTGAGGGCCTAAATCCTGGTATAGAGTTGCAAAACCTGGCATAGAGTGTCAAAATCCTGGCAAATTGAGGGGCAAAATATTGGCATATTGAGGGGCAAAATCCTGGCATAGAGTGGCAAAATCCTGGCATATTGGGTGGCTAAATCCTGGCATATTGGGGGGTTAAATCCTGGCATATTGAGGGGTTAAATCCTGGCATATTGAGGGGTTAAATCCTGGCATATTAAATGGCTAAATCCTGGCATATAGAGGGGTTAAATCCTGGCATATTAAATGACTTAATCCTGGGATATTGAGGGGCTAAATCCTGGCATATTGAATGGCTAAATCTTGGCATATTGAGTGGCTAAATCCTGGCATATTGACGGGTTAAATCCTGGCATATTGAGTGACAAATACTGGCACGTAATGACAGTAAAAATATGCCCCCCTCTGAAAACATTTCTGCGGATGCCTATGACAAAAACGTTTATTAGTTGGATACAGTTAGGTTTCTATTCTTCTGTTCTATTCTTCAGATATTGTGATACAAATGTGGTTGTTCTCAAATAATCCAGAAATGTCCTACTAAATAAAGTCTTAAGTACGACTCAACTCCACTTACACACATAGTAGTGTCTGAAAAGGATTTAATAATGTTCATGCTGTGCCACTTAAAGGCTACTAAATAAATCACTTAAAATTCCTAAAAGCAAATCACATTCCTAAAGGATGATAAGATAGATAACCATTTTAGTTAACAAGTTTCCAGCAATATGGCTACATTTTGCAAATTTCAACAGTTTTAATTCTATCTTTTAGTAAAATCTGACATCTACTGGCTAGGATTGGAATTTTCCCCATGCTTGAGGTTTATGGAAACATAGAATATCTAAATAGACAAATGTATTTATAAAACCATTACACACTCTCATTGCTTTGCAGTAACCTACCTTCCAATAAAATCATCTCTCTTGCCAGCATCTTTGTCCCACACTGTGATATCAATAATGCCTCCTCTCTCTTCAAATAGATGCATATCAAACTGTTCCCTCCATTGAGGATTTAATGTCTTTGGGAGAGTCTGAAATAAGTGTTAATAAAGTAGTTAGCATACCCTTTCAACCTAATTTCATATATTGTGGACAATACAAAACTCAAATTAATTGCTAAAGTAGTCTATGGAAACTGGAAAACATTGTGGGATGGCCTGAGATGTCTTAATCATTCACAATGATGAGCTGTAATCTACTACCTTCCTATATGTTGAACCTAAGGTAACAAACTACATCTTAAAAACACCTATGTCTTTCACATAAGGATATGCATGAAGACCAGATAAAATTGGTCTGTAGCATAGTAAAAGTCTAGGAAGCTGTAATAGTCCAGCTTATGGGGTAATCTTCAATGCAAACAATTTCATAACACTTTCCCAAGCTTGGAAACAGCTCCTTGATTGCAAAATGAAATCAATTATATTATTATTGATTATAAATTAAATAATTGTGTATTTTACTTTCATGTTGGTGGCTGACATTACAACACAAGAAGTTAGATCTCCAGTGAATATGTAACTCCTGTAACTCCAAAAAAAAAAACCAGTGTCATGGTGGTCTATTCACTAAAATCGAAGGATGGAGGTTGAAATTAGCACTATTCTCAACCTCCAACGTCAGACAGACTCAATCACCCATCGGTTGCTTCATCTAGACTTTGTAAAATGGTATTCACTAACCATTTTGCACAGATCCAGATGAGGTGAAGCCTGCCAAAATGAATGGGAGCAAGACGAAACTCACTTTCATTAATTTCAATAGAACTGAACACCCGGTAAATACAATTATACCTTAATTAAATATGTCCCACAATGAGCCATCTATTCTTAAAATAATCTGCGTAGCAAAAAAAAAAGTCCAGGGATGAGGTTTCATTCTTCATCTGCCCCCGGAATTTTACTTAACAGTTGATGGGGAGTTAATTATAACCTCCCCCATAACTGTGATGAGTTTATAATTTATAAATGGGCCAGAGACCCTGGGAAAATCCCTGGCCCATTCCTTTTCAGGGGGCAGGGAGTCATTTGGCATGCTCACAGCCCCATTAATAGTAGGGTGGGCATGGACACTTGTCCTGGCCCCCATATTTATTACCAATGGTGCGAAGCACTGGCAGCTCCCCGCACTGCTTAATTATAGGGGGCTACTTGCTCTGGCTCCAACTATGTGATAGAGGTTCTGGGGGCCATTTTTGGAGTTCCCGTGACCCAATTTATGACATGGCGGGTTTTATTTAAAAATATTACTTTTAATTGTTATGAAATTCGCCACTTGTAAATGAGGCAAGTTGCAGGAGGGGGGTTAGACAACTTGTCCAACTTGTCTCACAATGTCAACCTCCCTTCACTTCAATTCGTATTGCTTTTCACTGAAGGAAGCTCGAGATGGATTTGAGGTTGATTTGGGAGGTCGACTTTTAAAGTAAAATTTGACTTCCCAAGTCAACCTCCTCGCCTTATTCTTTTAGTGAATAGACCGCATGGACTTAATGTTTGAACTTTCGGAAAGAGAAATCCATGCTAAAAGCAACAGGTTGTGTCAGCACTCCAAAATGACAAGAGTGTCTTCCCCATCTGTGAAGATAATTACACTACCACATTATGTGGTCCACATATAAAAGAAGCAGATATCATGATTTTTCTAAAATATACTAATGTATTTATTCTGCACAGATTTCTAGATATTAGTACATTTTTGTTAAGAAAAAACATTGCTCAATATATATTTTTAGTAAATAGATCATTGGTTATACACTTGTGTATTAAAACACATTTTGCCATTACTCTTAATAACTTGGTATTAAACATGATAGGGGCAACAATATGTGTTCAGTGTGTGTAACTAGTAAATTAATTCAAGGCAGTCAAACTCAACAGCAACAGTCAAACTCAATTTACCCACGAACTATGTAAATGTACCTTTAATGTTTATACATTCTTTTATAGTAAGTTGATGGCTGTTGCTTTTCTCAAATTACTCATAACTCTGTGCTCATGACATGTAGGTTATGATGGACACAAATGTTTGGTAATTAATAGGGTGTGACATCATCAACAATTCAGGCAAAAACAATTACACTGATAATCTTCATGTTTGTAACACATTACTTGCAAAATCTATTTTTTCTCCTTTTTAAATAAATGATTGTCTTATGAGCACTTTGCTTATCTGATAATCCTTCCCAACAGTGAGAGAAAACAGCATATATGGCAGGGCATTTCCATGACTTCTCTAATGAATTAATGATCTGTATTTTTTTTACTATCTGATTGTATCACATCCCGTGCATCAAGATTGTAACCTAACTTCTTGGACAGTCTTTGTATTGTGAGTAAATAAACCTATAGCACTATAAGATACATACTTTGCTCTTGTATTTCTGATGTCCAAGTCGGAATTTCACATAAGGGTCACTTAATCCATTGGCATCCATGGCTTTGAGTTCCTGCCCCTCAATAAGAGTGATACTCACTACCCCTCTCCATAGCTGAGTTTTACGGTCAGTGATGCGCAAGCTTTGTGTCTGAAACTGCAAGACAGAACAAAATCATGAGAGGGAAATGTAACATGGCATAATGCATACTGAAAATAGTGACTTGTTTGGTGAATATTTGCGTTCATTGCCATCCTTGAAAGTAAATAGCTTGCATCGAGGGAGACTTCTTTTTTTTTTTGCTCCCCGCAGAGCCGAGCTTTCCATCATTAAACTGGCCCCTATTCATACTCCGTGTGCAAGGTAAGGCTCCTCTGTATTCATAGATGGACATTTGGAACTTTAGGTTAATATCATTCTAAACACAGCAAGCTAGTAACCCATGTCTAGACATATACTATGAATTGTGGCCAGACAAAAAAATAGGAAGATTTATGAGATCAGAGATAGAAGAACTATTCCAGGAACTTTATTAGGACAGTGGTAAAGATTTTGTCTACACCAGTAGAAACAAAGCTATACCAACAGCTGAAAGAATTGGAAGAATAGTTGTATCTGTTAAAGACTCATACAGGGTAATGCAGTATTGTTCAAAATGGAGACCATTTTGTGTTGGAGAAGGACAGAAAAGTACTTTTGAATAGTCAGATAAAACACAATTGCTATTCAAAGATTGTGATTTATTTTTATGGCATCAACGAATATTTTAGTTTAGCTTTTTCATTATAATTCATTATGACTCTTATTAGTCTAGAGAGCAATATTTACAGACATTTTTGTATCAGGCTTCTCAATATCAAAAATATATATCAGTTCTTATTATAAATTACTATCTTTCCTTGTATTATCTTTACATGATACCTTGTGAGTATGTAAGTGTAAGTTGTAGGTGTATGATTCCTCTATGGAAAATATTTAAAACAGCAAGTGAATTTTACTGCCAAAGATGTCCTACAGCCTTCAAATCCCCTGAATATAGGAAGAGAAGCAAAAACTAATTGCTGCCCCTTATCTTTCAGAAACAGCAAGATAGCGTTCGAATGGTGACGTGCATGTGTCAGAGGGATTGGAGCAACTCAAATGAAGGAAGTTCCTATCTACCTGTGTTATTCTCATACGATTAAAAATAAAATGGAAAAAAAATGACATTTAAGTATTTTTTTGAAATAGTTTTCACTAAATTCTATATTGTTGTTGTTATTTTCTGTCTCACTCAATTTTAAGTAATATGTTTATTTTGTAATATGAACCGAAAATCTACACAAAGAAAATAAATGTTCCATTATAGAATTAAAATCTCATTAAATGTCTGGCACTGCTTCTATAGAAATTAAAAATACAAAAAAGTAGATATTGGTTAAAAGTTCACTGGATTTGTAATTGTGAACGAACTGGTGTTTTTGGTCTATATATGTGCTATATGTGCTATGAAATTATGCCACCAACAGAGCCATAACTACTTATTTCTGTGCCAGGCAAGACATTAAAAGTTAACTTGTTTGCACTCAGTATGAGTGTATCAATAAGGGTCAGTATCTACTTATCCAGGTGCCAGAGTAATAAACTGCTAAGACAGAAGGGTACATCCAGGAAGAAAAAACTCCACACTCACTATTGTTTATTCAAAGGTCCTTTAATCAATAAATATGGCCAAGGAAGATATCACACAAGGAGAGGTGCCGCATGCAAGCTTTAAGCATTTCATGCCTAGTGGTGCTTATCGCTCAGTCCAAGCAACACTATTTCTCTACGTTAATATCCACCCTCTCATCAAATCCCAAACATCTCTTCTTAACATTTAATGCTCTCCTCTGCCCCCCTGCTCCTCTGTCCTGCTCCACTCTTACAGCCCAAGACCTTGCCTCTCACTTCAAAGACAAAGTTGACGCTATAAGGTGTAACTTCACCAACCGCGACTTGCCCCAAGTACCTCCTGCCTTGTTCCCAAACCCACTCTGAATAGCTTCTCCCCTGTAGCTGAGAAAGAGGTAGACAATCTGCTCTTCTGCTTGAGATCTACTACTTGTGCGTTAGATCCCATCCCGTCTCACATTGTATCCCCTCTACTCTGCCCAACTCTAACCCATCTCATCAAACTCTCTCTGTCCTCTGGAACAGTACCGTCAACCTTCAAGCAAGCCCAAATCATACCTGTATTGAAAAAAATTGTCCCTAGACCCCACACTTCCATCTAACTACCATCCTACATCCCTTCCCCCCTTTGTGTCCTATATCCCTTCTCCCCTTTGTGTCCTATATCCCTTCTCCCCTTTGTGTCCAAGTTGCTGGAGAGAACAGTGCACTCGCGACTAACAGACTTTCTGACGGCCAATGACCTACTTGACCCTTTTCAATCTGGCTTTAGACCCTTACACTGTACTGAAACAGCCCTCACTAGAGTATCAAATGACCTCCTTTCTTCCAAATCTAAAGGCCACTTCTCAGTGGTGATTCTCTTAGACCTCTCTGCTGATTTTGCCACCGTTGACCACCGCCTCCTTCTTAACAGGTTATCCTCATTTGGCATCGGAGGTATAGCACTCTCTTGGATCGAGTCGTACCTATCTGAGCACTCCTATTCAGTGTTGCTTGCTGGAGCAACATCGTCGCCTGTTCCGCTCTCTGTTGGTGTTCCGCAAGGATCGGTCCTTGGCCCACTACTGTTTTCCCTTTACACCACCTATATGCGGATGATATGCAGATCTACCTCTCCTCCCCTGACCTCACTCCCTCGGTCATGTCACATGTAGTTGAGTGTCTGTCAGCCATCTCCACTTGGATGTCGGACCACTACCTGAAACTTAATGTTTCCAAAACGGAACTGATCATCTTCCCTCCCTCAAACTCCTACACCTGGCTTCATAGTCTCCGTTGAAAATGCTACAATTGTACCAGCTGACCGTGTCCGATGTCTTGGGGTCACTTTGACTCTGCTTTCTCCTTTGTTCCCCATATTCAGTCTTTAGGCAAATCCTGTCATCTACACCTAAGGATCATCGCACGCATTCGTCCGTTTCTCAGCGCAGAGACCACCAAAATCCTAGTGAACTCACTTGTGATTTCGTCTTGACTACTGTAACAGCCTCCTGACTGGACTACCTCTGGCTCGTCTTTCTCCCCTGCAATCTATCCAAAACACAGCTGCCAGACTCATCTTTCTTGTTTGTTGGTCTGATTCGGCGGCTTCTCTCTGCAATGGCTCAGGGATAACATTGAAAATTCTGTCTTTAACCTACAAAGCCCTCCACTCCTCAGCTCCTCCGTACATTGCCTCATTTGTTCGATACTTCCCTGCACCACTTTTGCGCTCCTCAATGGGAGTAAAGCTCTCCTCTAACCTCATCACCTATTCCCACTCACTCCTCCAAGACTTCGCCCGAGCTGCCCCCTCTCTCTGGAACTCCCTTCCGCAGAGAACCCCATTACCTCTAGATTGTAAGCTTGCGAGCATGGCTCTCTACCTCATGTACCAGTCTGATCTAATTTGTCTAACTTAGTATGTAGTTCCCTTCTATGGTCTGTACCTACGTAAATTGTTGGTGCTATATAAATAAATGTTAATGTATTGTAATGTTATTCAGTATATGATTAAGCAGGGGATCATCCCCCCCTCCCTCCCCCAAGTCATAATCCCTGGCATCCAACGTCACAGTGGGGCATGTTGGGTGGTAATCTCAGGTTAACGCTTAATATATACTAATAGAGGTATTGGTCTGGTATAGTGCCAGAATGAGTGGTAATAATGAGTAGGCACCTAAAAGAGATCTTCAGGAGGAGATCATAGAGCCAGGAATGAAACCCCTAGCGGAACAGTTGGAATCTCTCAAGCTTTAATTTGAAAAGAAAACAAGCTAGCACTACTTCTTCTACAACGTCCCCGTATTATCTTCATTGTTGGCAATACAACAATTTTAGGTACAGTTTGGGGTATTCTTGGATGAGTGAGCTACAACCTCATGAGGTTACAAACTGTAACTAAAAGGTGAGTTGCTCGTGAGTCGAGGAGTTAAGATAAACATTTCATCTCAACAATTTAACTATAGATTGTGAAGGGACAAACCAGGTGAGTTTACCCAACTAAGAAAACTCACCAGGTTTGTCCATGCACAATGTATATCTAAATGGGCAAGTCGCCTTTTAGTGAATAGTCCCTTCTGAATACATTTATAGGTCTGCAAAGAATGTGTCTTGTAAGTTTAACTTTTGTTTCAATGCAAAAATAAATAGCTAGTCCTAGATTTATAATGTAATAGTTCATTAAAACAAAAAAAAAAATTGTTTAGTGTAAATAGTCATTAAGTTCTAGAACACAGTAGAGAGAACGTCACAAGTCATTTATTATGTCTTTTGGATCATAAGACATAAACTATGGCAGTATTAGACACATTAGATGTAATCTTTTTTGTTATATGTAAAAAAAATCTTAAAGTACTGCTTGGATTACTCCATGCCACTTTAAGATTATACAAATCCTTGATTTTTCATGTTATTTGGTTCATTTTGACACATAGACATTGATAAATACACCCATCAGTTTCAATTTAAATTCAGTAAGAAGGATTCTTTTTTCAAATTCACTTTCCTATGTCTTATGTCAAATTTTTCTAAAGCTCATTGTACAAAAAAAAAATAGAATATATAATTGCTTTTTCCATGAATCACTATTACAAAACCAGCCACTGAAGTAAGGTTAGGCTTCATCTGTTCGTATAATAATTTTGAGCGCTTCTGTTTAAAATCTTTAGTTTACCCTGATCAGGCGTAATGTAAAATTGTAGCTTTGTGTGAAATGCTGTATTTTTGCAAACACGTTTATCTTGTAGCAGAGTATGTTACAAAGGCTATATTGCTGGAATGTGTACTTGCTTTAGATTACACACATCCTCCCTCATATGTCTACAGAATGTCTCTCGTCTTATTTTAGCCCAGTCCACACAATGATATCTAAACTGTTCTACTTCTGCTTGTTAAAGAAAATGAGCATTTGCAAAAGCTCATATCGGCCTTTCCATTATAATCATTTGTCTTCCAGTTTGGTTTTATTTAGGAAGCCTTTGTGGAAACAAGAAATGGTATGGCAGCATTCTTTACAAAGAAATGTAAGCTATCTTGAAAGGTCAATAATATAGCTCAATATAGCTTGCGATTGAAAATGAGAGTGTTATCAGAATAACTAAACTCCTCTGAGCTGAAAAGCAGTTCTCTTTAGCTAAATACATTTCAATAACAATACAAGTGAGCGCAGTCATCCATGTAACATCTCCTCTACTGATGTCAGGATTGCTTTTAGGGGGGGCCCCCCGATTTCCCATTACCAGATATATAGGCGTGTGTTAAAAGAGGGGTGGATCGAGAGTCAGGTCTCAGGAGGGGCACTGCCAGATTTTTTTGTGACGAAGAATATGTTAATTACTGACAATATTTTATTTCACTTATCATACAGTTCATGAGACTTTTTTTTATCAGGAGTTTGTATACTAATGATATAACAGCTCATTCCCGGAACTTTTTGGTGTCTATTCACTAAAAGGTGAGTTGCAGTGAGATTCGGTGAGTTGAGATGAACATTTCATCTCACCAATATAGCTATACATTGTGCAGGGACAAACCTAGTGAGTTTGCTTAGCATGTGAAACTCAGCATGTTTGTCCCTGCACAATGTATAGATAAACTGGTGACATGAAATGTTCATCTCAACTCATCTCACCTGCAAATCGCTTTTTAGTGAGTAGCCCCATTTTCTATGTTTCTATTTGTCCAGCAAAAATGCAAATGCACTTTATATTATATGCTCTTTTATGCAAAACTATGCATATTGAGGCAAGCATAAAGTATGTATTGTTAATGCAGCGTGTTTCACCATTTTCAGAAAAATTATGTTTGCATCAATAAAACTTGAAGTTGCAATTGGTGAGTGATATTTAGTAACTGTGAGAAAACAGATTACGCAAGACATACTAATACCAGTTATTAATGGGATACAAGATATCAGTATGTCTGTAGTAAAGATCCATCTAAATAACCTAAATACTCTGTATTATTCATAATGCTGCTGTGTTCTCAAACTCCCTGAGCTGCTGCTAGCGTATTCCCATTAATGAACATCCCGGGTTGAGGAAACTTAATTAGCCCTTACCTCACTTTTATTTCATCACAGTGCATTTCAGGACTGTCATTGAGAAACACTGACTGAGGGAAAGGTTAGCAAAACCAGACCGACATTACATCTATGGTCATTTGTATACCAGCAACAGTTAACAGAGATGAAAGTATGTTGCACATCTCAAAATATTAGACAGGAACAGACCAAAAAATAAGGTACGGGGAACCCTGCTCCCAATTTACAATCCACAGTGGGTGACACGAGAAACACAAGGTGCTAGACAAGGCAGGAAAGAAGGCGGTGATAGAGAAGGAGTATCCAACATGCAGCTTGTTTCACAACAAGTTATGACCCAACCTTTTTAACTGACTATTGTCATTTGTCCTATAATTGTGTTTGTTTGTTTTTTTTTAAATAAAGTTAATTTAAATTGTATTTCAATGTTTACTGCTAAATAACCACTTTCCTACAGAAAACAATATTCTTCACCATTACTGTAAATACATTTTTTTTTAATGTGACCCAAAACACATGCGACCCACCTTATAAAAAGCTGTGGATGAGGGTGTACGTATGGTAGGCAGATACATTAAAGGTTTCTTGGAGTGTAAAGAACCTTAGTTACGAACCTTTCTGGCAGATCACCGTGGCCTTTAGGAAAATGGTGGAACATTTTGAAATAAGATTTCTGTCACATTTACGATTATATATCATGGGTTCCCTATGTACAAAAAAACAGGCGCTGTAATGTGTCTAAACATGTGACGGCAAGATGGCAATCAGCCTTACACATAAAACAGTGTTCAATGTCCCTCTTTATCTTAAACTTCTCTACACGTTTATGCGCAGTAACTTTCTGCATAACCCCCAATGTGCAAACATAATGGCTAAATATTATTGTCTTAGTTTATTTGGTTTGATTCAAAATGCTTTGCAATCAGTAACTTTATTCTATTCAAGCTGCTTATTTGATTGACTGGTAAAAAAAACAAAACCGGTTCTGTATATTTAAAGACATGTCATATCCACCACTCAAACCTAGGTTATTAAGTGTATAAATAACTTCTTAGTCAAACACATTGACTTTCAGAAATGATCAGGTTTATGCCCTGTCTGCCATGGCAGGAAGATATATGGTTTCAGAATTATAACACATTTGCTACAGACATTTGCTAGAGACTAAACCAGAGCTGAGCAGCAATTACTTTTTCACTGTCCAGAAGCCTGCTATTTATCCTTCTCATTCCAGCAGTAAATACCATCTTACATTATCTGAATGTCACAAGGAATAAGGTTTCAACAGACACAAGCCATTAGTGGCAGCAATGCCTGGACAAAATGAAAAAGGGGGGGGGGGGGGGGGGATAAAGCTCAGCATAAGGTGTCAGCTTTTTTGGTGGAATTAACTCTTATCCAACAATATGATTCTATAATGATGCAGAAGACAAATCTGTTAAAAATGGGCTTACACAATGGTAATTTGTTATTTACACAGCTATTGTTTTGTTCCGTAAAATAGAAAAAAAAAATCCTTTTTTTTTTATTTTAAAGTCTTTGCAAATAAATCCATTTACTCCTATAAAAAGACTAGGCCTTAAGATAGAAGGACAACACTATTGTTAAATAATCTCTTAAAGCCACAATTTTGCCTTTTTAAAGACGGTGATCATTTGTTTAACAGCCCTGCACAGTGGAGATAAATTGCATAGTACACAAATGCTACTGCGCCATTCATGACAGAGGAGGTTGATTATGTTCCTGCAAACAAGAAGCTTTTGTAATTAGAAATGGGTGATTTTGCCGATGTGATAAACGTGGCATTCCATGTTTCAGGTAGAAAATTCGTATGAATGGGGACTCTATTTCGGTTTATAGAAAGCCAATAGCATTACATGTAATCCATAAACCGAAAGTCTATAAACCGAAAGACATTCGGTTTATACACTTTCAGTTTATAGAATACATGTAATGCTATTGCTATTCTATAAACCGAAATAGAGTCCCCATTCATACGAATAGGTCAATTGACATGTATTACATCTGAGAGTCAAATAGAACCGTCAAATACTGTGCTTACAGCGCACTTTGAAAAATTCTAATAGTTTTGGGTGGTAAATAGTATATTTGCGGTGCACTTCATATCTGAGAGTCAAATAGAACAGTCCAATACTGTGCTTACAGCGCACTTTGAAAAATTCTAATTGTTTTGGGTGCTAAATAGCACATTTGCGTCTTGCGGTGCACTTCATATCTGAGAGTCAAATAGAACAGTCCAATACTGTGCTTACAGCGCACTTTGAAAAATTCTGGCTACCTCCTCCTCCTCCTCGCCGCTTCCACCTACACCGCCACGGTCACCGCCTCCTCAACCTATGGGTCACTTAGTATAAACTGAAAGAGAATAACCTGCACTCCAACCCTCTCTCAAATGGATAATTCTGTTGATCCTCCTGGCAGCCATGCTTTAGAGTTAGATTTATGTTCTTCCAAAACTAAAATCAAAGATTCCACCTAGTGCTATTTTATGGCTCAGCTGTATTTTTAATTTGTATGTATTTTATGTTATTTGATGTTATTTCCCTATCCATATTTGCTTGCAGGGCACTTGTCCTACTCTTACCCCCATTTTACTTCCTTTTGCAGCCCTCTAGCCCTTTCCAGGACTTTTTTAGAGGCCTTTTAGTTGCCAAAAGTTCGAGTCCCCATTGACTTCAATGGGGTTCGGGTTCAGGGTCAAGTTCGAGCCCGAACCCGGACTTTTTTCCGAAGTTCGGCCGAACCCGCCGAACCCGAACATCCAGGTGTCCGCTCAACTCTACTTACTAATATTTACTGGAAGAAAAATGTGGCACTAAAACACAAAAATCAAAACATGGTGATGATAAATATATAACGCTATGGCAGCGGTGTGCTATGTAGCTCTTTAAAGGATACAGGCTCTAATACTTGATCTCTCATCCACACATAGATTTTTTTTTTTGGTTTGATTACTTGATAATTAAAGAAATCCTAAATCTTTGGCAGGATTGTTTTATTGTCATGTCATTGTGAACGAGTCCAATTTAGCAAATAGTATGCTGGAAACATTTAATGGCTCATTTTGCTTTTAAATTACTTAAGTGGAACAGATGTTAGGTTTGATGTATGCTTTCTAATCTCTGGCTGTTCTTTGCTTTGGGAACTCTTTCTTCTTCTTTCACGTTAAAGGCACACTCCATTCATAAATAAATGAATACATAAATTAATTAAATAAATGAAATCTCATTTAAAATTTTTTTTCTTTTTCTTGAATACTTACCTTTCAAACTTTCACAAGGACAGATCATCTTCTGTTGTTGTTAATGGCAACTACATACACATATGATTAAGTACCAATTTGAATGAAACACATGACTGTGGGTGAAGTTGTACTGGTGTGTTACATATGATGCAGTTGATTATTTGGTTATCCATACATTCAATAAAGTACAGCCTACAACCACTAGCTGCAACCACTTGAGGACATCGCTCTAGCGATTTGCTTGATGTTTCATTGCTCTAGCAGTGTTCCCGAACTTTGCCTTTACATTTCAAGGCCGGAAGATCTCTTTTGTTTCTCAGCCCCACACACCCATTCAGCTTGAATAATTATGCTCTCAGTGAGATGAATATGTGCATATTCATATCTTCCAAATATTAATGCACTTGAAATGCATGTTTTATAGTTATATTGCTTAACATTTACAGCTAGATGAAATTTTGAAATTACAGCAGTTTGAAAGAAATCAGAACTACCCACACTAGCTGAATAAAAGTCAGTTAGAATAATGCCATTCAAATGAATGGAATATCCTGTCTCTCTAGTGATGTCATCAGACAATGTGCTGCACTCTTAAGAGATCCTACTGTGTACAAAAGCAAATTTATCACAATCCAGACAATGTAATCAATTTTAGGAGCACAGGAAGTGACTAAATGAAAAAAAACTTTATATCCTCATTGTCTATATAATCAGTGCTGTCGCACCTGCGGTAAACATGCAGAGTAATCACTGGGGAGGGCTTGAGTCAAATATTAAAAATGTGATTTATGCAGAATGCCTGAATCAAATCACACCGGAAAAAAGCCAGTGCAAGCAGTAATCTTCATCTTGCACCAAAGTGAGTTTGAGGACTAGACTGTCCCTTTAATTCGAACAGATATGGGGCAGCTTCAAAACTTTTTTAAGTATGAGAAGAAAAGGTAGATTATTCAGTTTTACTTTGATATGTAGGTGCCACATAGGTGTTGGTAGGTGGAGGGGGGGAGGTTGGGGGGGGAGACAAGGGAGCTCAGAGAAAGCCCTGGCAGAGTGTCTGACATAAAATCCCCGCCCCCTGTGAAATATACCCTCATGCATTACACACACAGTGTGTCTGAAAAATCCTAAAATGATTGGCTTGCAGAGTTATGTGCCAGCCAATCAGTGCAGGGAGTCTGGGTAGGGGACGGGACACAGAGGGCAGAGTCTGAGGAGGGGGTTGTCAGTGCCATTGCTCATGTGTGGTAACACTGTCACTCATTTTTTATCCTGGCTTTTGAAGCCATTCTGTGTCCTGATGTCCCGTTGAGCTCTAGAAAGTGCGAAAGGACAGCGGGACATACCTCCCAAATCGGGACGGTCCCGCGTAGATCAGGACTGTCCCACGTAAAGCGGGACAGTTGGGAGGTATGGACATTAAGTAGTAGGAAGAAACAGGAGAAAGGCTGCATTTGGACACCTAGGCACTACAGGGAATTTGAGATGTCGTATTAGTAGATTAGTCAGTGCTATTCAATTATTAACAGTTTGTAGACGTTTTAGACTGAATTGGACTTTATTGAAACAAATAGTGAAACACAACCTATAGATTTTTAACATGTTTATGGAAAACCTCCTACACCATTAATGTGATACAACTGAACAAGACTAGAGTCCATAATGTGATGTATTGTTAGTAGTTTAGCAATTTGCAAATCCTGCTCTGAAGGATCCATGGTTCACTGTGAAGCATGCAGGCTGATTCAGTTGATGCCTGTCATTCCCGTCACTGATCAACCTCCTTATATATTTAGAGAGAACCTAAACTCGACTTTAACAACGCCTCCCCTTATGGATTTATGAAAAAAAATGTGGGTCTGTCTCACTAGCATGAAGAGACTGCACTGTTACATGCTGTGTTTACACAGGAGAAAATGCACACCGTTTTTTTTTCTGTTAGACAAACAAACATTTTAAACACCCTATTCCCATTTTAATATACAATATTGATTACAGACTGAGTATCCCTTAACCAGAAATCTGATATCCAAAATGATTAGTTATGCAAAAACAAATTTATTATGAAAATTCCATACATAGAATGCAAGCGAACATAAGGTTATTAAGGGGCTCCCTTAAGCTGCAATATAGCCTTCCCCATGCCCACAAAGGGTAATACAGTGGCACATGTGCAGACCTGACACCAATGGCAGGTTCCCAACGATGCCTCACATCAAATTAAAAGTGATGTATTTGCTCTATATAATATTTGTATTGATATTACTGTATTTCATGAGTGCCAAGAAGCTTTAATATATTGGGCTTATTGGGCTAAATGATCCGTTATTGAAAATAACCCGTTGTCCAAAATACTTCTCATCCCCGGCACGTTGGATAAGGGATACTCCACCTTTAATTCAAATTGCTTTGTATTCAGATTATAAACAAATCTGTTTTGAACATTTGTGTTGCACAAGGCAGAAGTTACCTTACTTGATCTTTTCCAAGTCTTCTTTATAAGCACTGTCTGCAAACAAAAAAAGTCAGGTTACCTTTAAACCTAACCACTAAAAAAATGAAATGTGAAGTATGGATCCATCTCCGACAAGACACTGCAAATCATAATAAGGCCTATTCAGTGAATTTGATTCAGTGTATTAACAGAGAGACAAATTTGCAAGCATGGGTGTCCGGAAGGCAGGGCAAGGGGGGGCACTTGCGCCCATGCCCTCTGGCCATTCAAACAGGCCCACTGGAGGAGCAGCAAGAGAGGGAGAAGCAGTAGGCAGTTTAGTGTAAGCAGTAAGCAGTAAGTAAGCAGTAAGCAGTAAGTAAGCAGTAGGCAGTTCTCTAGACACAGAGACCAGACAGCAGCGCTGTATTTAGCGTGAGGCAAACATGGCAAGTGCCTAGGGTGGCACTTACCTTGTCTGTTTGGTTAGGGCGGCAAAAAATAAATAAAAGCCGCCCCTTTAAAAAAAAAAAAAAAACTTGCTTGCTGGCAGAGACGCTGGATGGGGAGATTGGAAGATCTCCCCTCACCAGCGCTATGGTGGCAGCATGGTGGCTGGGAGCTGAACAGGCAGCACAGACAATAGTAGTTATATATTGGGCTAGGGTGATCACATGTGCCATAATGCATGTGACAGTCCTGCAAAAGTTCTCTAACACAGTCTATATCTATATAGCAATGCAGGGTTAACAATTCTCTGAACCAGCCTATCTGCTAATAGAGGTGTCTGATAGTGACTGTGTGTATATTAGAAATATATTACTTGATCTGAAATCCTGTGGTAGCTGTAGCTAATCTCAACCACTAAAGTTGCCATGTTGCTAATGTGCATGCTGGTCTTTTAGCTACCACCACCACGGTCATATCATTTCCCCAATTTACTGGGTAACTAACATTTGCTCCCACCAGGACACTCCTCTCTCTGAGCCATCAAAGAGGAAAGGGGAAAGATGGGGAGGATATTTTGTCCCTCCCCGTAAAAAATCCTGTGGATGCCCATGCCTGCAAGTTTTCCCATAGTGTAGCTCTGACTACAATACTGGATTCGACTAGACTTAACTGCATTCTTCCATAGAAATTAATGCAAATGTCCGTTTTTGCTTTCATCCAGGTCAAAACTAGGTAAGTGGCAACTCTACTCATGTGTAAAATTGGAAACTTGACACACAGTTTTCTCACACATTTTAGTGTGATTTGCATTTAAAGGGACTCTGTCACCAAACAAATAACATATGTGCAGGCAGTGAAGAAAATACTGAATTGTAGGTCTCTGTCCTTTTAACACTGATACAAACACTGTAAGTAAGTTATTTTCAGACAAAAATATTAATGAGATGATGTCATCAATGTGTATAATTGCGGCCACCAATAGAAAAGTGTGGCTTGATATGCTGATTTTGAACACAACCCCTCCCAATGTGCTGCATTTATTTGCCCACAAACTGGTAAATGGCTTCAAGCAATTCCTAATAAGTGAGTTATTATTAGGTCACAGTACGGAGTGGGGCTTTGTTTCCATGTGTTTTATGAGATGCTATTATGTACCAGTTAATGGGGCATGTTCTACTTTGACAACTCTATTGTTCTGGGATTGTGCCAAGCGGACTCAGCAGAGATTTCCTGAAAGTGACCCACCCACATCTTAGCATTTACCACATTATCATTTTAATTGTTATTTTTAATGGAAAACTGAATTTGCTGGTTGTGTGCAATGTGGCATGTGTACATTGTTCTGCCACCTTGGAGTATTACTAGATCTACTCATACTGCAGGGTACACCTGCAGGTGTAGGTCTGTGACCAGACCTATACCTTATGCCCACTATAGTGCATTCCATGGCATACTGTCTTGCCCCCATTAGCCACCCCCAAACAAAACAAATAATGCTTAAAGCACAATGATGTCTCTGCAGGGAGCACTTGAGAAAATCAATGTTTCCTCAACCTGGTAGCATTGCTTGCCAGCACATGGGAGTGAAAAACCAACATCCTAACTCCAACCTTGCTTTCCCAGAAATACTGATTTCTACATAATGTATGCATGGCTCATCTTTTACTTATTCATTTTATCTTTGTAGGTCTATATTTACATGTATTACACTAGATAGATAGTTGCTTTTGCAATGCTCCAATGATGACAGAATCCCTTTAATAGATGTTACTGTATTTCTTAAAAGTGTGTCACAACCACTTGGGGAAATTTAACTCAAACTCCTATTCAGCTGTTGTTAAAAAAAAACAAGAACAATTGACTCTGGAATTCCAGTAACAAGTGAGATAAAATACCTTAATATAGAGATTTTATAATAGTAGTTTATACAAGTTTTTTATTTATTTTTTTAAATATTTGAAAAATATTTTTTCTGTTATTGAAATGCATAATTACCATAATAAAATAATAAAACATATGTCCTGTATTATACAAGTTTTGCTACATTTAAGTCTGAATATGCCCTTATATGTTAATAATTGTCATCAACATTTAAATGCAGTGTAGTATGGAGGCATGCAAAAAAAAACAGATAGCAAGATTTATGATAAGCACAACAGACATTTGATAATGTCAATTTCCATCATGCCAATATGGGAAATAATAAAATGATGTACTGGATGAATCACTGTTACAAGTAACATTGGTTGTTTGCATTCACTTTCAAAGCATTTTAAAAATACATGATTCTCTAATTCAGTAGTAACTAATCTCTGGCACACAAGGTGTAATACAGTTCCCATGATACACTGGGCAATTTCTTTGTAGCACTGATTTACTATCATGGCTCAACTTAGTAGTACATGTTTTAAAGTGCTACAGGACCATGGTACGTGCATCTTATAAACAATAGGCTGACTAGCTCTATTCTAGTAGATTTGAACTTAAAATGGGAGCGTTAATAATAAATGAAATAATACATTGCTACCAACCTCTTGAGGACTAATGTACGAAGAAGCAGATACCTGCTTTATAGACCCTTGTAAGTGTCTGGTAAAGTCACAGGGGCGTGTGCAGACCTGGAAGTTCGAAACAATGTACATAATGTACCTGGCGCTCACTCGAGGCCACATATGATGATGCACGTCAAAAATCAGCTCAGCGAGAGTAAGAACAATATGTTCTTGTCAATGATGACATATAACACTTTTTAAGGAGTGGTCCTTGCTATTTCTGTAGGGTGGGCAGTCTCATTCAGATGCAGCCATTCAGTAGATCCTTTGGTTATCAAGCAAGACCATATGTGGGGATAAATATATTTGTGCCTGGCTATTTTTACTTCCTGGTCCATGGAACAAGTAGCTCTCCAGCTGTTGTTGCACGTTTTCAGACTCTCACCTAGCCTTTCAGCAACCATGGATTCTGTAATAGTCATGGGAGCTGTAATAAACATAAGTATGGGCCAAAGTAGATATATTGTGCACCTACTGTTGATAGATTAGTATCCAAAAACACATGATAGAATACCATTTGATACCAGGTTGAATACAATGTAATTCCAGAGAGATTACAATTTAATACCAGGAAGAAACTACCTATTAACTAGCTGCATTATAGCAGGGCTCGACAAACCCCGGGCGCCAGGTCGCCATGGCGACCAGGAAATCAGACCTGGCGCCCGGGTGCTGTTTGTCACAGGGAGCCCTTGCCGGCTGCCATCCGTTTTTCTTTTACTTTCTTTTTCAGCGCGAGGGGAGAAAGTCTGTGCGGATCACACAGACTGTAAGCTCCGCCCCCTCGCGCAACACGCTGTAGTGCCGATTGTCACGTGACAACACGGCACAGGAACCGAAAGAAGATCGGGCTCCAGCATAAATGTCCCCCTCCCCTGCAATGAGGTAAGCAGCAGGGAGGGAGGACACTGTAAGAAATATTCTTTTGTTCTTTAAAAAAAAAAAGGTGTGTATGTGTGTATATAACTGGCTGTGTATGTGGTGTGTGTGTGAATGTAACTGACTGTGTATGTATGTGAATGTAACTGGCTGTGTATGTATGTGTGAATGTAACTGGCTATGTATGTATGTGTGAATGTAACTGGCTGTGTATGTATGTGTGAATGTAACTGACTGTGTATGTATGTGAATGTAACTGGCTGTGTATGTATGTGTGAATGTAACTGGCTGTGTATGTATGTGTGTGTGTGTGTGTGAATGTAACTGACTGTATGTGGTGTGTGTGAATGTAACTGACTGTATGTGGTGTGTGTGTGTGAATGTAACTGACTGTATGTGGTGTGTGTGTGAATGTAACTGACTGTATGTGGTGTGTGTGTGTGTGTGTGAATGTAACTGACTGTATGTGGTGTGTGTGTGAATGTAACTGACTGTATGTGGTGTGTGTGTGAATGTAACTGACTGTATGTGGTGTGTGTGAATGTAACTGGCTGTGTATGTGGTGTGTGGGAATGTAACTGGCTGTGTATGTGGTGTGTGGGAATGTAACTGGCTGTGTATGTGGTGTGTGTGAATGTAACTGGCTGTGTGTGTGGTGTGTGTGAATGTAACTGGCTGTGTGTGTGGTGTGTGTGAATGTAACTGGCTGTGTGTGTGGTGTGTGTGAATGTAACTGGCTGTGTGTGTGGTGTGTGTGAATGTAACTGGCTGTGTGTGTGGTGTGTGTGAATGTAACTGGCTGTGTGTGTGGTGTGTGTGAATGTAACTGGCTGTGTGTGTGGTGTGTGTGTATGTAACTGGCTGTGTATGTGGTGTGTGTGTATGTATGTATGTATGTGTGAATGTAACTGGCTGTGTATGTGAGGTGGGTGTATGCCACTGTGTCCGTGCGATTTTGTGATGTGCCGTTGTCTGGCTCCTAAATTTTTTGGCTGGCTCCTAAAACTAAATTAAATTTGTCAAGCCCTGCATTATAGACAATAGGGGTGGTGCATAAATCACATTGCTGCTCAAAGTGACATAAAAGGGAAAAGTTAAAGGGACACTAAACTTTTTTTCACTTGTGCTTCCAACATGGAAGCACAAGTGAAACATGTAGTGCCCCTAGTATGAGGATAAATTGTTTATCCAGGCCGGTCTCTGCTAGTGCAAAGGTACCCTTTGTTGATCCCATGTGAAAAGGAGGGGCCTCTGTCGGCACTGGCAGAAAGAGATCTGTGCCAGACGTGTAGGGTGAGCCATTAGTCTGATTGGCTACTCACGTCACTGACAAGGATGCAAGGATTTTAAAAAGCAACTGAGAATGTTGGGACTAGTAGTGAATTATATATTGGGGCACACTGAGATGGTTTCTGGCACCATGTTCAAACTATACACATGATGGTTTACAGGATTGTAATTACAGTACAAAACAATGTGATATAACTATTCATATACAATGTATGTTGCATCATTTATATAAGTTGTTATAGAAGTCTTATAATATTCAACCAATGTATAATTTACACTATATGTAAAGTATTGTGACACCTGACCATTACAGCAACAGGGGCTTTTATGACATTGTATTCTAAATACAAGGACAATAATACATGGTTAGTCCCCCTTTGTAGCTATAATAGCTTACACTTTTCTAAGAAGCTTTCCACAAGCTTTTTCAGTGTTTCTCTGGGAATGTTTGCCCATTTATAGAGCATGTGTGAGGGCAGACACTGATGATGGACAAGAAGGGCTGGCTCACAATATCCATTCCAGTTCATCTCAAAGGTGGGGTTTAGGTCAGGACCCTGTGAGGGCCTGTCAATATCTCCAACACCAAACTCATCCTCCTCATCATGTCTTGTGGACCTTGCATTGTGTACTGGGGCACAGTCATGCTGGAATACAAAAGAGCCTACCTAAAACTGTACTCACAATGTTTGAAGCATTGTATTGTTCGAAATGTATTGATATGCTGAATTAAGATTTCCCTTCACTGGAAGTTGGTGGCCTACCCCAACCCCTGAAAAACAGCCCCATCCTATTATAGCTACTCCACTAAACTTTAAAGATGGCACAATAAATTCGGGCAGGTAACGTTCTCCTGGCATCCACCATACCCACACTTGCCCATCAGACGGACCACTCCACAGAACACGTTTTCAGAGTCCAGTGGCAGCATGCTTTACACCACTCGATCTGACCCCTGGCATTGTAGTTGGTGATGTGGCTTGCATACAGCTGCTCTGCCATAAAAATGCATTCCATGAACCTCCCGCCACACAGTGTTTGTGCTGATATCAATGTCAGTGGAATAAGCAGAGAATTGGCGACTTTTACACACCATGCACCTAGGCATAATGTGACACCTCTCTGGGACTTTATGTGGTCTTCTACTTTATGGATGAGTTTCTGCTATTTCTAAACACTTCCACTTTCCAATAATACCACTTACAGTTAATTGTGGAATATCAAGCAGGGATGAAATTTCACAAACTGACTTATTGCAAAAGTGGCCTCCTCACAATACCATGCTTGAATTCATTGAGTTCTTCAGAATGACCCAATTTTTCACAAATGTGTGTAAATGCAGACTGCATGGCTAGGTGTGTGCTTTTATACACCTGTGTGAATGGGTCTGATCTAAACACCTGAATCCAATAATTAAGTGGCGTGTCCTAATACTTTGTCCATATAAGGGTCTACTTGGAAACATTATCGCATTCAGCTGACTAAAGTTTAAAATTCCCATCACAATTCCCTGCAATTCACTCTTTATTGAGTAGACAAAGCGCTGGTACAGGAGTGTAGACTATTGTGAATAAACTCACCACAGAGTCAAAGTGCCAACAATAATGATGTATCCAACTTGTATAACTGAATAAAAGGGGAAAGGAAAGGCAGTGACAAATGGGATCTCACAATGCCTTACACGTTTTCGAGCTAACAGGAGCTCTTAATCATAAGTCACCTAGATATAGGATTAAGCGCTTATGTGAGCTCGAAATGCATAAGAAGTTGTGAGATATTTATTCTTCATTGCCTCTGTTTTACCTCTTTATGCCCATTATACAAGTGAGTAAGTCATTATTGACAACACTTTGACTCTGCGCTTACTAGAGCTCCGACCAGCATCAAGAATTTCAATAAATGTTGGTATAGGTGGCTTGGACGCCACTGAAGATAAACGTGAACGGATAGGGATCAGACAGTTACATATATATTATTACAATTCTAGATCATATCGTGTATATGAAGTAGCCACAGTCATATAAAAAATACAAAAATATATTAAAAGTAACAGATGAAAAAATAAGAGAGTATAATATGTAACAGGTAAGAATAGATGAGAAAATCAATTAAATGCATGTTGCCATGTGTATTAAGATCCACTACAGGCAACAGTGCAAACAAGATAGTTATAAGATGGAGTCTGTATATTTACTGCATCAAACCAGAGCAAAATCTATAGAACATAAGATTATGAGAGATGATAAGAGATGATAATTATAGACCTACCTAAGGAAATATACAGAGGAGCTGTGGAAGTATAAATCCTTTGATTTATGCTGTGCTATGGGTTTCTCTTTTCCTTCCTGTCTGTTTGATGCAGCTAATATACATTTTGGCCATTAGGTGGCAACACGGTAAGAACTATATCAGTCCTTGTTAAGAGCAAGTGACCCATAGTAGCTAGTTTTCTCCACAAAGGATATTGCAGGGTTATTTTACTGCCTAGTCAGTGTTTTTTTATACTCTTCCCTGGTATTGTAAATTTCATTTTCAGGACCTGCCACATTAATTATTTTAGCAAAAGAGTGTCTTTCTTACATTATTTTTTTTATTTTTTATTCTTTGTCTGATTTCAAGATGCCTAGCCCACTATGTATAAGAATGTTTTTTTTCCTGTATCTGCATTTTTTTTATAAAGTACATCTGAAGCCTCTAATTAACATGTATGGATTTAGAAGGGTAAAGGATTTACTCAATAAAGAGAGAATTGCAGGGAATTACAAACTTTATGTAGCTGAGTTGGAAAAATAGTCCAATACAGCTGAATGGGAGGATTTTTCCAACTCAGCTAAATAGAAACATAGAATGTGTCGGCAGATAAGAACCATTCGGTCCATCTAGTCTGCCCAAATTGTCCTTAAGTTTGAAATTCCCATCTCAGTTCCCTGCAATTCTCTCTTTATTGGTTAGATCATTAAATAGTTTAGCAAATCTTCCGTCATTTTCCATTTACTTTTCAGTTGAATGAGCACCACCTGTATCTGACTTCAATGTGGTAAGAGCCGTGTGTTGAGTGGACTTTGTGATAATCGGTTGAACAACTTTACAACTTATTTTCCCTGTATTTTCTAGATGAAAATCAGAAATCACCGCAAGCTAGAAGATTTGCAAATTATAACTGAGGATAATGCGATCGGTCATATGCTTAAACTACACATCTGTCTGATGTTCTTTTTTGATACATAATGTATCTAGAACTTTTGTGTTATTCTGTTCTTACTCTGTGGGACATACTGCCACCTTGTGGACAATATGCACTATACAATCAATCCAAGTTGTTCACTAATGTACAATATTGCATGTTGAGAATGTTTTACTGCATTTTCTATTAAAGTGTTGAGGATTCAAGGTTTCGAGGAGCCAGACGAGTTTTTTACCCTGAGCTCGGAATTATCCAATTACTTGCAATGCTTCACAATGAAAATTTAAATTTTGGTCTGACTTTGCCCTTGAATCATTTGCTTGATCATTAAGTATAACTTGTATATTAATAAATGAGCCATTACAATATTACCCATGGTATACAGAATTAAATGAATTGTATAAATATGCTGTGGGCATTCACTGATACAGATAATGGGGATTATGTATATAACGTCATTTCTGGGTCAAGAACATTTCATTGGTTTACATAGTGATTGGACCACAACTCTTAGAGATAATTTAATTTTTTTAATGCAACTCACTAATCTTCTATCTGTGTGTCCATTTATACATTGTGCGATATCCGCTTACATTGCTTACCAAGGTCAGTATTTGGATCTCACTGTACAATCCTGACATATGCTAAAGGTATATTTGCTAATCGTATAAGAGGACTTGATGGACATGTGCATTAGTAATGAATGGCAATGACTTCTGTAGACCATGCAAAGACATGCTTTCAACACAGATGTTAACATGCATTTTTGATTGAGACTTAGAAGGACACAGTGTGGAGACCAGGGTGAGATTCTTACCGATTCTGTAGACTTGAATATGGATAAAGACTGTGAAAAATGTTAATATGTTATAAACAAATATATATTAAACTCCATTGGTAATCAGATCTGTTTGGTTTTATATTTGCATTTTAATTAATTACGCTTTTTTTATTAACTAGATGTCATACCTAATGATTATTTATTAGTTTCAATGACCGCTAGATAAATTTGACAAAATATCTGCACACCCAAAATGTATTTGCCAATTACACATTTGGGATACAGCATAACATGGACAAATGTTCTTCAAACCATGGCATTTCCTTTTACATGCATGTTATCTATTTGTTACTTTATTGCTAGTGGACTATACATTATACTCCTGGATATACACATGACAGGGTACAGCTGGGCATATCCCTCCCTGCAATATGTCACTCACTCTTTCTGGAATCCCTGTCTCTTCTTCTTAAACAATGATCCTAATATAGCTGACAACTTGATCAGGCCATATTATGAGGCCTACCCCTTTACTGGGCCTAAGGGCACCTCAAATGTAAATCCAGCTCTAGATATATCTTGCAGATTATGTCTTGGCCTCATTTGGAAACATTTCTCCATACACCAATGTTTAAATATTTTCATGACCAAGCAGAAATGAAAAACAAAATAAATAAAAACATGCAATAATATTCATAAAGCAAGCAAGTTTACAACCAATAGATGTTTGCCCCAATACATTATTAATTTACAAATGCTGGTTAAGAGTAAAATATATTTAAATCCACACTCTATTCAGTTTTAAATATGTGCGCATTAATGATTATTTGAATTATATTGCTCATATTTTTGACTTGATAAATGTTAATAGGTCAGTTTAGCTTGTAGATAAATTAATATCTGAGTGTGTATTTAAGTATTATAATTAAGCCTTAAGAAAATAACATTATTAATTATTCAGATTAGAACACCTCTGCACCAGTTTCATTTGTATAGAGGGTTTCTTAAAAACATAGGAACTAGTGACTGGTCGGAACACATTAGTTATCTTGCAAACACATGCACAAACCAATGACAGAGAGTGGAGATAATCAGAACATCTACTTCTGCAGCTGCAGAGCTATGCTCTATGACAGTGGTGGCAAACCTATGGCACACATGCCACAACTGGCATGCTGAGCCCCAGTTGTGGCACGCGGCCAGGTTCACCCCTTACCACTTGTCTGCTCCGTCCAACTTCTGGAGAGAAGTCAGAAGTGGGTAAAATACTGGCACTGCTGGTCATCTTTTCGTTCTCCCGATAATCAAGCACATACGCGCTTTGTGGAGAAGCAGGTGGAAGTATTCAAGTCGGAAAGTAATTAACTGTTTGCTTTCCTCCTTCTCCACAGAGTGCACAAGTGCCTGATTATCAGGAGAATGAGCAGATGACTGGCAGTATCACTGCTGACTGCTCCTCTCCAGAAGTTAGATTGAGCAGACAAGTGGTGAGGGGTGAACCTGGCTGTGTTTAAGTATTTGTGTGTGTGTGTGTGTGTGTGAGTGTGAGTATAAGTGTGTGTGTGTGAGTATATATATATATATATATATATATATATATATATATATATACACATGTGTGTGTGAGTATATATATATATATATATATATATATATATATACACATGTGTGTGTGAGAATATATCTGTGTGACTATATATCTGTGTGAGAATAAGTGTGTATGTGTGTGTGTGATTATATGTGTGTGTGTGTGATTATATGTAATAGACATATATGCAAAGACAATGGGAGCATATATTTGGAATGTTGCACAATAAGCAGAGGCATACCTTGTGTCTCTTGCACCCTTTGCAAGGAGCTATATCACCAATCTAACGGCCGTGGTAAGTCTTGTGTGTGCATTCTAATGGCTGGGGTGGGTCCTGTGAGTACAATCTAATGGCTGGGTTTTTTTTTAGTCCAATCTAACAGCTGGGGGTTCTGTGAGTCCAATATAATGGCTGGGGGTCCCGTAAATCCAATCTAATGGCTGGGGGTCCAATCTATTTGATGTGGTCCTGTGATTCCAGTCTAACGGCTGGGGGTCCTGTGTGTCCAATCTAACAGCTGGGGTAAGTCTTGTGAGTGCAATCACAGTGCTGGAACAGATCTCATACACTGACCCAATATATACCCCTGCACATGCAATTCATATAACCTTGTGTACCAACTAGGGCCTATGTATTGCTCTGTGCATGGGGTATATATCAGGGCACATTGTGAGATATAACCTTGTATACATACTGGGGGTATATATTGCCCTGTGCAGGAGTATATGTTTTATCTATAAATAATACACTCTACAAATGTGCTTTAAAATGCACCACTTGCCCGTTTATGAACAAGAAAATTACGTTATGCTGTGGGGCTGGTATATAATTATTTCCAGGCCTGGTTTTTATTCCCAGTCCAGCACTGCTTACAGGACTTGCCCCGGCACACAGATTGCAACTAGGACTTTTCCTGGCTGCCACTTTGCACTCTGTGGTCTCTGAGTGTCAGGAGTTCACATGACCCCCAACACACTGACATATGGAGTGCAAAGAGGCACTTTTGTGATTTTTGTTCCCTCACAGACTGCCCCCCGGTGCTGGTTTAAGGTCTCTGTAAGCACAGTAACATTCCATTTAATGCTCTGTCAATAATCTATAATATTATTAACTTACCGAATTAATACAAACATTGTCTTTTGGAGACAAAAAGACAGCCAAATTGATGGTTCCAAGTACATGGTCCGGGTGCTGAGGATCCTTCAGATTCAATATAATATCCCTTGTACTGGAAATACAGAATAAACAGATTTATAATTTGGTTAAATGAAACAAAGAGATTCCATTGTTTGTAATTTTACATATAATAACTGCCATATGCATATAAATGATTACTATTACAGTGAATAAAGACACCGAATAATTTTCCATTTCAGAATTTACCATTCTAAGCTAATTGAAAATCTAATATCTTTACATTTACACTTATGACATATGATATATGGTAGGATTACATTATTGCATAAACAACAACTTATTTTCTGCACTAGGTGTCAAACCTGAAATAAACAAACAAACAATCTAAGGTGTCTTGTGTACACTGTCCTGACAACTATACTGCTGTATACATAATTGGGAGCAACAAGACAAAACATTCAGGGGCCTATTTGTATATATTTAGAATTTCTTTCTTGACAGTTATGAGAATGCCAATTATGCCAGTTAAGTTATATTATGATGTATTGTTTATTTTAGATTTTTACAGTGCTTGGTTTGGAAACACTCCAGTAAATAAACCATGTAACACATAGTATTTCATGGATAGTATCCAGATTACAATTAGTTTCAATGAATAAGGTCAATGTTTCTACAAAGAATCACTAAATGATATAAATTAATTCCATGATTATCGGCTAATCATCTTTTACCTTTCTCACGCATGCAGGACCTTTGTCTCTAGCTATCCCATATCTCTAGAATTAGTTACCAAGGAACCTCCGGCTCAGTAGTCCTTTTTAAGAAACCCCTCAAAACCCATCTATATCTTACTCAATTAAACACCATCTTATCCTTTGCTAATTTCTTATCACTGTCACATCAGTTATTTCTACTTCCCATTATACCTTTTGTTTCATGTTTACCCAATCCGTCTTGGATGACAAAGTGAGTGAGGGCTGTTGTATTGGAGCAGGGATGACTAACTGTTGGCCTCCAAACCAATCTAGCCTGATTCACTTGGTCAAGTGCACTATTTTCCCCTTTTAAATGTGTGTAGTCCCTCTAAAGCTCCACAGGCCAGGCAGCCATCCCCTTGAGCTCAGGGTCTTGCTGGTACTGACATGATAGAAATCCCTGAAGTAAGATAGGCTCCATGCAGACATTTTAGTTCCTGTCTGCTCTAGTGACTGACCTCTCCTACACACGTGTGGCCTTTCTATATTTACTGATCACAGGTATTATATTCATTGCAAGACTGACTTTCTGCCTACATGTCTGTCTATTTCTCCTTTGTGTTAGTCTCCATCCCCTTATCAGTATTTAGTCTTTGACGACTGCCCATAGCCTATACTCATACTAAGCCTATACTATTAAACGTACTGGCGATTCCTGTCTCTTAACCATACTTATCATAGCGGGGTTTACTGTCCAAATACTGAGCAAGGCCGCATGATACATGCATAAACTTGTAACCGGCTCCGTCTATCATGAACTGTCCACCACCACCGGAGTGCCACATTTTATCGTTTCTGAGTGATGATTACTTGTAATATTCTACCGGTCGTGGACTACCTTTCCCATAAAGCATCTTGCAGTATGGTCTTCACGTCAGAAGGCTTTTAAGTTAAATACCTTGAGGTTTGTTTGGGAGATTTCCTGAAATTTGAGGGGGTATTTAGATGTTTTGTTGTTTGGTGCCATTTGGTAAGTTAATTAGGTGATTCAGCCGAATAGCAACAAATGAGTTAACCCACCAAGATTCAGATAAGTGTCAGTTCAGCTGATCATTCACTGTTTAGTGATCTAACTCTTTCATTCACAACCTACGAACCCCTTCTACTAGACAGAGATCACGGTGACATCACTTCCTGCCGTGCCTGTGTATTCTAATAGAGAAGATGCTTGTTTGTTACAACTGGTTCATAGTAAACCAAATAGTCCCTCTCCCACTCTATGTATCTAGCTAGTATTCAATTATTACTGATTCACTTTTATCTAGAAGATATGATCAGCCCCTCCTAAAGACAAGTGTCTTTTTTACTCACCTTATTAATTTTCTTTTTTATGTGTTTTTTTGTGTATTGCTTGTATATTATACAAGAAAATGCTATACAAATCATTTGTGTATGACCTTTCAGAAGATTTGCAAATGATTCCAGCTTTTTTTGCCATATATTGTTCAACTGATCATCACTCAGAATAAAGCACAATCATATTGCACACAATCACACAGACTAGGCATGCTTTTACCTTTGCAATTCTAGTGCTGTGAGCTCAAGAAACGCTGAACCCATAAAGTCATCTTGGAGACCAAAGTCATAATCAAACACCTGAAGCAAAGAACACATGTAAGCAGGTGAGTAAACAAAGTATGTCAAGAATTACCAGAAATTACACACAAGGGTCTATTCCGTAAAGATAGAATTGCAGGTAAATGAGACTTACAAACCTAAGGCCAAAGTAACAAAGTTGGAAAAATGTTCTCATTCAGCTGTAATGGAGAATCTTTCCAACTCTGGCCTAAAACCTTAAATGCAATTCCCTGCAATTCTCTCTTTATTGAGTAGACACTACAGTGTGTTGCTTTTTAGATAATATTACCTCACAACCGAGATGGACATTCTCCATTAACTAACAATGATAATCAATACATGGGAAGTGAGGAGCTACTGTGGGTGCTAGGCATTGAGAGAGGGGTTGTATTCTCTGTTTTTGACAATGACCGCAAATATTAGATCAAAGAGTAATAATAGCATAGTACTAAAACACAAGTGAACATGACAGCTTATTTGAATGCTGAATGCATGTAAAAAAATACTCGATATCAAATAAAGATAGAACAAAAAGACAGTGCATCTCTAGGGTTTCTAAAAGATTAACAGTTAAAGGAAAATAAATACTTTTGACTGAAACATAAAAAAGATGATATTAAATAATAGAGTTATGCATGCTACCTATATTGCTCCACTAGAGTGCGCTATTCTTCCACTTCACTTATGAAATTGTAAATACACTTGAAACAATTACAGATACATATTTAACACCATAAGAACACATGGCATGCCATGAATGTAAAGAATGGGTGTGGCCAACTTAAAAAAGCAAGCCTTATATCAATTTCTTATTTATAAGGCTAAATCTGGCATCAAAACTAAAGCATAAGTTTCCTTAAAAAAATATGTTATTTGTATGAATACACTACATTTGAGAGAAATTACAGTTAATCCTCTGTAACATTTTAAGAGATGTTATAGAGGGTTTAATCCCTCTACGCTGCTTCTGTGTTATTAAAAAAAAGACTTCTGGAGGATGCTACTTTGGAACATTGTTTATATTTTGACTTTATCTAGAAAAAAATATATAAAGGCTCTATATCAAGATATTAACATTTTTAAAATTAATATTAGATGTCAAAACATTCAAACAGGTTATCATATTTGGCAGAGGTTTATCTTCTAAACCTCTCCCCAAAATGGCAGAGCTAATTGAACAGTCTATGACCAGAGATCAATTCCTCCCCACTTATTGGGTGTTTGATGAGCGCGCACAGACCAATCAGAGAGAGTCAGCTTACTGTGTCATTTTTTTTAAAAAAAACAGGATTTACTCCCACTTTTAACACATACATAAAAGGATCTTCCACAGTATGTATGTAGGGGAAGACACAGCAGTAGCCTCCTACTCAGGCCCGCCATCAGGGGGTGACGGGCGATACTGGCGTCCCGGGCACGAACGGTGCAGGGGGCCCGGAGGGCCCAGGTCACGCCAGTAAAAAAACCAAATCCAATCCACCCCCTCTGTTAAGCCGATCCGCGGCTGTGAAGGAAGCATTCTGCACTCCCCTCCAGCTGCGCAGCTTCAATAAAGTTTGTTAAAAAAAAATGCTACCGGAGTTACTCAGGTCGCATTTTTCTTTTAACAAACTTTATTGAAGCAGCGCGGCTGGAGGGGAGCGCAGAACGCTTCCCTCACAGCCGCGGACCTGCAGAGCACCGGGAAACAGCAGCAAGGAGGTAAGTACTGGGGAAGGGGGGAGGAGGGTGGTACATAACGAGCATACTGAGGGGCATAATCCTGGCATATTAATTGGCATAATCCTGGCATATTAATTGGCAAAATCCTGGCATATTAATTGGCAAAATCCTGGCATATTGAGAGGCAAAATCCTGGCATCTTTAATGGCATATTGAGGGGGGAAATACTGGCATATTAAATGGCATATTGAGGGGCAAAATCCTGGAATATTAAATGGCAAAATACTGGCATATTGAAGGGCAAAATAGTGGCACAGTGAATAGCAAAATAGTGGCATTTTAAATGGCAAAAGAATGGCATATTGAGGGAAAAATACTGACTTATTGAGTGGCAAAATCTTACTGGCATATTGACCAACTGCTCCCAACCACCCTCCATATTACATTAGACCGGGATAACATGCTTGTGAGGGTAGGTGGGGTGAATGGGAGATATTGTCGGGGGGGGGGGGGGGGCAGAAAATGTGTTCAGTAAGGGGCCCTCAAATTCCTGGTGGAGGCCCTGCTCCTACTACCTCAGGGTCACACAAACTGCATATATTTTGATGGGTCAGCTATGGGAGATGCTGTGCTTTCCATTACCAGTGCCGAGTGATGTTTAGCCTGCACATTTGATGCCACCCTTCAATAGTAGGGAAATAGGAGGGGGGCGTAAATGATTTTCAGGACCATGATAAGTATATAAGCGTTGCTTTTCAATATTTTATTTGTTATAGTGTCACATTTATTTACATATCTCCAATGGAACTACAATACTAAATTATGAAAATGGTTATACATACTACTAGGCAGTGGCGTAGCGTGGGTTGTCAGCACCCGGGGCAAGGCAAGTAATTTGCGCCCCCTAACCCGTGGACTTTAGCACTCGAGTCTCTTCTACTAGATTAGTTAAAGAAACCCTTACCCCCCAAGCACATGTATTGTTTGTTATGAAAACGTCAGACAGGGAGGAGAGGTCACCAGCACCGAGGGAGCCTGGCGCTGGATTAAGGTAAGTAACTGAAGGGAATTTAACCCCTTCAGCGCCACGGGAGTGGGACGCTGAGGGTGTGGGCACCCTCAGGGTACAAAAGTGTCAGGAAAACCGCTTTGTTTTCCTGACACTATAGTGATCCTTTAAGAGTTTAAGGGGTTATTTTGGCCTGGGGAAGCCAAATGGTTATACACCTATGCTTTAAACCAGGAGTAGACATCCTTTGCCACTCCAGATGTTGTGGACTACACCTCCCATTATGCTTTGCAAGCCTTAATGGAGATGTAGTCAAAAAACAAAGGGAGTGTCAATGGTTACCTACCCCTGCACTAAACCAAAAATATATAATACAGTTCCTACCCCATAAATATAATATTTAATGCTATGATATTTAATGCTCTCATCCAACCCCCTTCCCTCCACAGTTCCTAATAAATATATTACAAATATAATTCCCTCACCCCTGTAGCCCCACCTATTTACATTTCCTTCTACATACACACACATATATAGATTATTCATTAGGCCACAAATGTAAAAAATATAATCATTGCCTCATCTCAAATTCCCAAGTCAGATCTTTCCCATTCCCCCCCCTCTTCCCCTAATACACTGCTGACATTACATGAAATTGTAAATACACTTGAAACAATTACAGATACATATTTAACACCATAAGAACACATGGCATGCCATGAATGTAAAGAATGGGTGTGGCCAACTTAAAAAAGCAAGCCTTATATCAATTTCTTATTTATAAGGCTAAATCTGGCATCAAAACTAAAGCATAAGTTTCCTTAAAAAAATATGTTATTTGTATGAATACACTACATTTGAGAGAAATTACAGTTAATCCTCTGTAACATTTTAAGAGATGTTATAGAGGGTTTAATCCCTCTACGCTGCTTCTGTGTTATTAAAAAAAAGACTTCTGGAGGATGCTACTTTGGAACATTGTTTATATTTTGACTTTATCTAGAAAAAAATATATAAAGGCTCTATATCAAGATATTAACATTTTTAAAATTAATATTAGATGTCAAAACATTCAAACAGGTTATCATATTTGGCAGAGGTTTATCTTCTAAACCTCTCCCCAAAATGGCAGAGCTAATTGAACAGTCTATGACCAGAGATCAATTCCTCCCCACTTATTGGGTGTTTGATGAGCGCGCACAGACCAATCAGAGAGAGTCAGCTTACTGTGTCATTTTTTTAAAAAAAACAGGATTTACTCCCACTTTTAACACATACATAAAAGGATCTTCCACAGTATGTATGTAGGGGAAGACACAGCAGTAGCCTCCTACTCAGGCCCGCCATCAGGGGGTGACGGGCGATACTGGCGTCCCGGGCACGAACGGTGCAGGGGGCCCGGAGGGCCCAGGTCACGCCAGTAAAAAAAACAAATCCAATCCACCCCCTCTGTTAAGCCGATCCGCGGCTGTGAAGGAAGCATTCTGCACTCCCCTCCAGCTGCGCAGCTTCAATAAAGTTTGTTAAAAAAAATGCTACCGGAGTTACTCAGGTCGCATTTTCCTTTTAACAAACTTTATTGAAGCAGCGCGGCTGGAGGGGAGCGCAGAACGCTTCCCTCACAGCCGCGGACCTGCAGAGCACCGGGAAACAGCAGCAAGGAGGTAAGTACTGGGGAAGGGGGGAGGAGGGTGGTACATAACGAGCATACTGAGGGGCATAATCCTGGCATATTAATTGGCATAATCCTGGCATATTAATTGGCAAAATCCTGGCATATTAATTGGCAAAATCCTGGCATATTGAGAGGCAAAATCCTGGCATATTTAATGGCATATTGAGGGGGGAAATACTGGCATATTAAATGGCATATTGAGGGGCAAAATCCTGGAATATTAAATGGCAAAATACTGGCATATTGAAGGGCAAAATAGTGGCACAGTGAATAGCAAAATAGTGGCATTTTAAATGGCAAAAGAATGGCATATTGAGGGAAAAATACTGACTTATTGAGTGGCAAAATCTTACTGGCATATTGACCAACTGCTCCCAACCACCCTCCATATTACATTAGACCGGGATAACATGCTTGTGAGGGTAGGTGGGGTGAATGGGAGATATTGTCGGGGGGGGGGGGGGGGGGCAGAAAATGTGTTCAGTAAGGGGCCCTCAAATTCCTGGTGGAGGCCCTGCTCCTACTACCTCAGGGTTACACAAACTGCATATATTTTGATGGGTCAGCTATGGGAGATGCTGTGCTTTCCATTACCAGTGCCGAGTGATGTTTAGCCTGCACATTTGATGCCACCCTTCAATAGTAGGGAAATAGGAGGGGGGCGTAAATGATTTTCAGGACCATGATAAGTATATAAGCGTTGCTTTTCAATATTTTATTTGTTATAGTGTCACATTTATTTACATATCTCCAATGGAACTACAATACTAAATTATGAAAATGGTTATACATACTACTAGGCAGTGGCGTAGCGTGGGTTGTCAGCACCCGGGGCAAGGCAAGTAATTTGCGCCCCCTAACCCGTGGATTTTAGCACTCGAGTCTCTTCTACTAGATTAGTTAAAGAAACCCTTACCCCCCAAGCACATGTATTGTTTGTTATGAAAACGTCAGACAGGGAGGAGAGGTCACCAGCACCGAGGGAGCCTGGCGCTGGATTAAGGTAAGTAACTGAAGGGAATTTAACCCCTTCAGCGCCACGGGAGTGGGACGCTGAGGGTGTGGGCACCCTCAGGGTACTAAAGTGTCAGGAAAACCGCTTTGTTTTCCTGACACTATAGTGATCCTTTAAGAGTTTAAGGGGTTATTTTGGCCTGGGGAAGCCAAATGGTTATACACCTATGCTTTAAACCAGGAGTAGACATCCTTTGCCACTCCAGATGTTGTGGACTACACCTCCCATTATGCTTTGCAAGCCTTAATGGAGATGTAGTCAAAAAACAAAGGGAGTGTCAAAGGTTACCTACCCCTGCACTAAACCAAAAATATATAATACAGTTCCTACCCCATAAATATAATATTTAATGCTATGATATTTAATGCTCTCATCCAACCCCCTTCCCTCCACAGTTCCTAATAAATATATTACAAATATAATTCCCTCACCCCTGTAGCCCCACCTATTTACATTTCCTTCTACATACACACACATATATAGATTATTCATTAGGCCACAAATGTAAAAAATATAATCATTGCCTCATCTCAAATTCCCAAGTCAGATCTTTCCCATCCCCCCCCTCTTCCCCTAATACACTGCTGACCCCCCTCCCCCTAATACACTGCTGACCCCTCCCTCCCCTAATACACAGTTGACCCCCATCCCCTAATACATTACTGCCTCCCTTCTTCCCTTGCCCAATACATTACTGCCTCCCTTCTTCCCTTCCCCAATACATTACTGCCCCCCTTCTTCCCTTCCCCAATACATTACTGCCCCCCCATCCCCAATACATTACTGTCCCCCTCCCCCATACATTACTTCCCTCCCTCCCCCATACATTACTTCCCCCCCTCCCCATACATTACTTCCCTCCCTCCCCCATACATTACTTCCCCCCCTCCCCATTCATTACTGACCTCCCCTCCCCCATACATTAAATGACCCCCCTCCCCCATACATTAAATGACCCCCTCCCCTCCCCCATACATTAAATGACCCCCCCTCCCCCATACATTAAATGACCCCCCTCCCCTCCCCATACATTAAATGAACCCCCCTCCCCCATACATTTAATAAACCCCCCTCCCCCATACATTTAATAAACCCCCCTCCCCTCCCCCATACATTAATGAACCCCCCTCCCCTCCCCATACATTAATGACCCCCTCCCCTCCCCCATACATTAATGACCCCCCTCCCCATACATTAATGACCCCCCCTCCCCCATACATTAATGACCTCCCTCCCCCATACATTAATGACCCCCCTCCCCTCCCCCATACATTAAATGAACCCCCCTCCCCCATACATTTAATAAACCCCCCTCCCCCATACATTTAATAAACCCCCCTCCCCTCCCCCATTCATTAATGAACCCCCCTCCCCTCCCCATACATTAATGACCCCCTCCCCTCCCCCATACATTAATGACCCCCCTCCCCATACATTTAATAAACCCCCCTCCCCCATACATTTAATAAACCCCCCTCCCCTCCCCCATACATTAATGAACCCCCCTCCCCTCCCCATACATTAATGACCCCCTCCCCCATACATTAATGACCCCCCTCCCCATACATTAATGACCCCCCCTCCCCCATACATTAATGACCTCCCTCCCCCATACATTAATGACCCCCCTCCCCCATACATTAATGACCCCCCTCCCCTCCCCCATACATTAATGACCCCCCTCCCCCATACATTAATGACCCCCCCTCCCCCTCTCCAATACATTAATGACCCCCTCCTCAATACATAATACAATAGGTCCCCCAAGCCCCTTTATTCTTACCTTTACAAATTCCACTTCCAACAGCTCAGGGAAGAAAGGCCGCGATGCAGTTTCAGAAGAGCCTCCGCCGCGCAGCCGCCGGATGTGACGTCACGCCGTCATTTGCCGCTCACATCCGGCGGCTGACAGGAAGTATTGCGCGGTTGTGGCTGCGGCCGCGCGGCCGCATAGGGCTAGTGCGCCCCCCCAGATATTGCGCCCGGTGCGGCCGGCCCCCCCTGCACCCCCCACGCTACGCCCCTGCTACTAGGCAACCATTAAGTACTATGCAGATATATGCAAAAAAACACATCAGCATATTGTATTCAAATCTAAACCTGATGCTATTGAAACTATGGGGTCCTTTAAATTACCATTACATTAAAGTAATTCATTCTGTTTATTATCCAAAAACAACAACATCCTGGAAAGTATACATGTGCCATATTTTCACGGAAAAGCTATGTCAGGGGGAGGGAATTATTAATTTCATGAGGTAGTACCTTCATAGCCATGATTAGACATGTGCAAAACTAACATTTTCGTTTCGTTTTCGTCCATTCGGACGAACATGTTATTTATTTAGTCTAAAACGAATTTAGTTCATTACTGCATTCGTTTCAGACGAAATTCGTTCATTATTTTTGTTTAGTTTTATTCGTTCGTACGAATCAATTGACCTACACATTCCATAAACCGAATGTCGTTCGGTTTATAGACTTTCGGCTTATGGAATACATGTAATACTATTGGCTTTCTATTAACCGAACTAGAGTCCCCATTCATAAGAAATTCTTATGAATGGGGACTCTAGTTCGGTTTATAGAAAGCCAATAGTATTACATGTATTCCATAAGCCGAAAGTAGGGTTGCCACCTTTTCCTCCAAAAAATACCGTCCGTGTGTGGGCGGAGCTACAAGAGGGAGGAGCCATGAAAGGTGGAGCCAGAAAGCGGGCGGATTATCACTGAAATGATATATATTATTTGTATATCATGCCAGTGAGAAGCGTGTGTGTGTGTCACAGACTGTCACTCTCACAAACTCTCACAGACTGTCTCTCTCTGACACAGACAGTCTGTGAGAGAGAGTGAGAGAGACAGTTTCTCTCTGCTCTCTCATTTTCTCACAGACAGTCTCTCTCTCTGCTCTCTCTCTCACAGACTGTCACTTTCACTCTCTCACTCAGTCTCTGACAGTCTCTCTCTGTCACAGTCTCTCTCTCTCTGTGTGTCTCTCTCTGTGTCTCTAACAGGCAGTCTCTGCTCTCTCTCTCACACACAATCTCTGCTCTCTCTCTCTCTCTCTCACAGTCTCTCTTTCTCTCTCACTCAGATTCTCTGCTCTCTCTCTGCTCTCTCACACAGACAGTCTCTGCTTTCTCTCACACAGACAGTCTCTGCTTTCTTTCACACAGACAGTATCTGCTCTCTCTCACACAGACAGTCTCTGCTCTCTCTCACACAGACAGTCTCTGCTCTCTCTCTCTCACAGGCAGTTTCTCTCTCTGCTCTCTCTCTCTCACAGACAGTCTCTGCTCTCTCTCTCTCTCTCTCTCTCTCTCTCTCTCTCTCACAGTCTCTGCTCTCTTGCTCTCACAGACAGTTTCTCTCTCTGCTCTCTCTCTCACAGACAGTCTCTGCTCTCTCTCATACACAGTCTCTGCTCTCTCGCTCTCATACACAGTCTCTGCTCTCTCTCACAGACAGTCTCTGCTCTCTCTCACAGTCTCTTCTCTCTCACAGACAGTCTCTGCTCTCTCTCTCTCACAGACAGTCTCTGCTCTCTCTCTCACAGACAGTCTCTGCTCTCTCTCTCACAGTCTCTGCTCTCTCTCACAGACTGTCACTTTCACTCTCTCACACAGTCTCTGCTCTCTCTCACTGCTCTCTCTCTCTCACACACAGAGACTTTCACTTTCACTCACTCTCTCTCACAGACTGTTACTTTCACTTTCTCTCACAGACTGTCACTTTCACTCTCTCTCAGTCTCTCTCTCCCTGTACCTGTCATGGAGGGGTCTCTAGCTGTCATGCTGAGCTGTTTCCTTCCATCGGGTGTCGGTCCTCTTCAGTGCAGCTTGCAGGGGGCGGAGCTCCAAGCAGGTCCGGAGCACAGAGCAGGTCAGTATCTGCTGCTGTATCTCTCCCCGCATGATTCCGGGACAGTGTACTGGAAGGCAGAAGGCTCTGCACGTGGGGGAGATACAGCAGAAGCATAAAGCTGCTACACCAACTGAAATACCGGGATTTGCATTGCCGGTATATTAGGTATACCGGCCCCGGCTTCAAGACCTCAAATACCGGCTGTGCCGGTAAATTACCGGCCAGGTAGCAACCCTAGCCGAAAGTGGGAGAGGAAAAGGACAAAAGGTGTAAACATAAAAATGAATGGCATGGGGAGAGCGAGGCAAACACTGATGGTATGGGGGAGAGTCAGACAGACATGGATGGCATAGAGGGAGAGTGAGACAGACGGATGGCATGCAGAGGGCGGTGCCAAAGATAGGATCACATTGCATGTGTGGCTGCATGTGCATGTGACATTGCATGTGTTACTGTGTGTATGTGTGGCTGCATCTGACATTGCATTTGTGTGTGCATGTGGCTGCATTTGTATGTGACACTGTGTTACTGTTTGTGTTAATGCCTGAGGGCAGGATCAGCAGGGGGCGGCAAAATATATGTTCGCCTAGGGCGGCAAAGAATCTTGCACTGGCCCTGCACTAAGTATTGTTGCAAGTTGGAGATGTGGGGAAGACATGCAAGATGGACGGGAGTGAGGTTAAACTAGCTTCCCATTTATTTTACATGGAAGGGAGAAAGTAATCTGGTTTTGGCACTTAATCAATTACAATGAATAGCCTCTGGTATTTAACGGGTGCAGTAAAATTATTACGGCACCCATTAAATAAAAAAAAAAAAGAAACATGTCATGTGGGTCATTTTTTTCCACTCTTTACATTACCAGATACAGTAATGATTGTAATGCACCCGCAATCATTTTTGTGCAATTTGCCATCCTTAGAGGTGATTTGGATATCAGCATCCAACTCGCCTCACAACATGAACTCCCTTCACTTGTTAGTGAATAACATTTGTTTTTCATTCAATGAAGGTTGAGTCTGTGATGGCAGCACGAGTTTATGTTGTTTTCTTTTAATATTTTTTTAATACAAAAGTACGACAATAAGATTTCTATATTTAAAAAAAAAAGAATCAAAAATCGTATTTCCTGTTTCTTAATTAGTACCATAATTAGAAGCACTGTTCACCCTTTATGTACTTTTGTTTTCACCAAAATATTTGTATTACTTTCTATGAGTGCATACTCTCAAGGCTAGTTTACCAATTTACTGATATTTACACCTCTTTTTACAGGTTAATAATAATAATTATTTATTAAATAAAAATTATTTCATTAATCATATATTTATTTTCACATTGTGTGTTTTATTTAGCACTGTACACTGATAGTGTTACTGAACCACATCAGTCATCAATGTATTACTAAAACATATTTGAACTAGTTTCCAAAGTTAACCATTTAGACAGGTTTAAGCTCCAATTAATTGATCTGTGTTTTTAAAGATTGCATATTATAATGCTGATGTAAAACAACAATACACCTGCACCGTTAACAAAGTTTTTTTTTTTTAATAAAATGTCACAATACAATAAAAAACAAAACAAATCCTCACCTTTACGTACAAAGGCTCTCTAAGGCTGTCGATAAGAAGGCAAACTTTTTCTTCCCAAACAGGATTAAGGTTCTTCTGTATAGTCTTACTTCGGAATACTTCTTTTCCACCAATTTTAAACTTGACGTAAGGATCACTTGTCCCTTTTAAAACAAAATCATTGAAAAGTCAGTCAAATACCATCAAAATAAAATTGTAAGTGTTTTAAAAATATATTTTTTATTTTTTAAAGGATAGCATCAATGACATCAAGAAATGTAGCAGACAGATGTGTTCCAAAGAATAATAAAGACAGGATTTGTATCCAGTGCAGTCAGAAGGAATCATCGTAAAAATACAGTAATAATTTTTATTTAAAGGACCCTATTCAACTCGAAAACTACTTACATTTTATAATGTATTTGAAAGTTAAAGTTAAATAATTCTAAAATTGTATATTAGACTTGGGTATTCTGCCACACGGCCCAAATTCATCCCAAATTTAAGGGCTACACGAAGAATACACATTTTTTTTAATTTAACAATTCCTTTAATTTTACTTAAAATTGTTACTTAAAATAATCTGAAAATAATTTGCAATTTAAAATATTGTATACAATACTCCAGCGTGTTCTGTAAACATGCAGTTTTATGATTGCCCCTTGTTTTACACAATAAAAACATCATGATTGCAAATAGTTGCAAATAATATATTTAACTTAATAGCATGAATAATAATACTTGAATAAAGTAATTGTGGCATTTGGAAACATGGAATTTAAACATGTATGTATTGTAGGATCACTAGGTGGCAGTACAGCACAACCTATATTATAACATGCTTATTCTACAACCACTAAATCCATTTCTCTGGGAGCATGTCCAGTATAATGTTACCAGAGGCGTAACTAGAAACCACCAGGCCCCGGTGCAAAAATTGCCTCAGGGCCCCCCGACCCAACCATGCCACTTACATACCTCCCAACTGTTCCGCTTTGTGCCTGGCCTTGTCTTGTATCTAGGATAGCCTTATGCTTAACCCATGCATGCTTATACTCCTTCATATATTAACCCCTCATCCACCACCCTCTCAGTAAAGTAATATTACTTTTCTGGACACAAAAAAACAAACGTTAAAATATTTCCAGCCTTATCAAAAGCTTGAGGTGGACCTCAAATATATGTATATAACTAGCTGCATGTATACTTATATGAACTTTTTAATATTATATTCAACTATTTTAATATGTAATGAAAATGTTATTGAAAAATTGTTAATTTCTTATTTTTATTACATTTCCCTGCACCCACATTGCACCTAAAGGTCTTAACACAGCACTATACAGTACCCACAGCACTTGGCTTGTACTCATATTGCACCCACACGATTTGGCATGCTGCAGTATAAATTTTCCCCTCGTACCACAGTGTCACTTTGTCCCACTGAACTGCCCCTGAGGAACCTGCCACAGTGTCACTTTCCCCCATAGTACACGTTATTTTGCCCCACAGAACATGCCACAGTGTTCCTTTTACCTCATAGTACGTTATTTTGCCCCACAGAACATGCCACAATATCAATTTGGCCACAGCCAATTTGCCCATTATGCCACGATTAGCCACGATTGCCAATATGCCACAGCCAGATTGCCAATATGCCACAGCCAATTTTGCCCATTTGCCAGTGTTATTTTGCCCATTTGCCAGTTATTTGCCCATTTGCCAGTGTTAATTTGCCCATTTGCCAGTGTTATTCTGCCCATAATTTACCAGTTATGTGCCCATTTGCCAGTGTTATTTTGCTCATTTGCCAGTTATTTGCCAATTTGCCAGTGTTATTTGCCCATTTGCCAATTATGTGCCCATTTGCCAGTTATTTGCCTGTTATGTGCCCATTTGCCAGCGTTATGTGCCCATTTGCCAGTTGTGCCCATTTGCCAGTTGTGCCCATTTACCAGTGTTATGTGCCCATTTGCCAGTGTGTTGTGCCCATTTGCCAGTTGTGCCATTTGCCAGTGTTATGTGCCCATTTGCCATATGTGCCCATTTGCCAGTTGTGCCCATTTACCAGTGTTATGTGCCCATTTGCCAGTGTGTTGTGCCCATTTGCCAGTTGTGCCATTTGCCAGTGTTATGGGCCCATTTGCCAGTGTTATGGGCCCATTTGGCAATTGTGCCCATTTGCCAGTTGTGCCCATTTGCCAGTGTTATGTGCCCATTTGCCAGTGTTATGTGCCCATTTGCCAGTGGTATGTGCCCTCAATATGCCAGGATTTAGCCATTCAAAATGCCATTTAATATGCCATTCCTTTGCCATTTAATATTACAGTATTTTGTCCCTCAATATGCCATTCTTTTCACATTTTAATATGCCAGGATTTTGCCACTCATATAAAAGAGATAAAAAGAGATAAAGAAAAGTGATGATTTTTTTCCCACACCGATGAAATTCAGTTATAAACATACTGAAAATGTAACGGGATACTGCCAAACAAAGTCTCACTATATGTCCAGCAACATTTCCTGAGTATTTTAAATGGTGTTTTTTTATCACTTCCCATGCACTAATTCTACCACCAGTCTTAAAGTTTTGGTTAATAATATTTTTCAAGTTTTTTTTTTTACATCTATTGTACTTCAGGCATGAATTTACAGATCCTGTTATTTGTCACACACCTAAATATGTGTTCAGCAACACCCATTCATAGGTTTGTTGGGTTGTTGGGGGCAGTGGTGTATCTTTGTTTTGTGCTGCCAAAGGCTACCTACGACATGCCCCATCACCCACGTTGCACACCCACGACATGACCCATCACCCAATTACATGCCCCATCACCCACATTGCACACACATTAAATGCCCAATCACCCCATTACATGCCCCCATCGCCCACATTGCATCCACACTAAATGCCCCATCACCCCCATTACATGCCACCATCACCCTCATAACTTACCCCAACCACGTCCATTACATGCCCCCATCACCCTGATTAATTGGAAGAGGCTAAGGCTTGCTGAATGGTGGGGGAGGGAGTGAAAATGATTGACGCACCAGAAGTGTGCTTTAACACCCTCTGGCAAAGTGCCGCCCTAGACGAATGCCTTGTTTGCTTTGTGGAAGATACAGTACTGGCTGAGGCTAAAAAAATAAAATCACATTTGGCAGGTGCGCATTTTGGATTTTCAACTTGGAATTTTGACATGTTGCGCCCATGTTCCATTTTGGACATTTTTGAAGTCGGCCAATGTATTTTATTTCCCGTTGTAGGTTCCACAAGATTCCTCCCCAGGTCCCGGTCAGCATGAAGTCTCTCAAACGAGCTATAATCACTCTGAGCCCTGATCAGTATTACCCTAACATAACAGACAAGACCGGTCTCGTTAGATTAAAAAAATGAGCACACTTTATTCAGCAAAACACATACAGTATTTATATATTACAAGATCAGATAAAAATCAATTGAACAGTGACATTTAAACAGTTTAACTCAAACACAATAGAAAAACATAATTGAAATTGGTGCCAGAATATCTGTCTGTTAAGGGACGTCTGTTAAGGGGCCAGTGATTACAGCTTTTCTAGATGCTTTTGGTTTCTGACTTGGACAAGGTCAGTAGTTTTTAGGCAGGGGGCTGGCCCCCTGTGCCAGCCAGGGTTAATAGTCACAGTAAGTACCACAAAAAAGTGAGGAGAGGGAGGCAGATCCAAATTGGTCAGATCAATTATTTATCCGACCAGGTGAATGGTCGGATACCAAACCATCTTTGCCACTAATTGGCTATTACTGATCACTATACATGCACTAAGACAGCTTAAAATAACCCTCAAAAATATCAAACACATCACATGACACAGGCCACTCTGTTTGAAACAGCACCAAGGATGCCCTTACTATCTGATGTACATCCACACAAAGTTCTATTTACTAGACCCCAAGATTCCCTGATGCCACAGTTGTAATTAGCAAGTAAACACTTGGCAATTATCAATCCACATATTTCCTAAAGTAAAAAGGAAACAAATTTAGAAAACTGGTAATGAGTTACTCAACAGGTTATATTCTAAACCTTTGAATAGATGCAGTGTTAAGCTGCAAAGCAAAGCTATCGATTTAGAATCTCTAAGCATCAAATAGTAAGTTAGCTGAGCTGTCAAGGTCTTGGTTTATCCAATGTACTATTTTAATTTCAGGGATGAGTGAATATGCCTTATGGTGACATGCAAGGATACACAAAGGACCGACTCTCTGTATGTATACGTGTAGCTTAAACTGCAAAATGCAATGGCAATATGTTTTTTTTTTCTGTGAAAAAACAGTGAATATCAGCGCTTAAGTCGCAACCTAAGCAGCACTCAAAATAGTGTGTATGGTTTTTTTTCTCACTAGGTGGCAGCAAATTAACAACAATGAATGTATAAAAAAACCTAAATATAATATTCACTGTGTGTCTTATTAGTATAAATATGCTAAAGCCTTACTTTGCCAACAGCAACATCTTCCAACTGAAACATTACCATATAAAATATTAACAAGCAAAAACAAAACAATTTCTTTGACCAATGGCTATAATGGAAGATTTGTGTTTTTTACTTTAAAGGGACACTAAACTTTAGTAAAAAAAAAAAAAAAAAAACTAGCAGCTTGTCTTTAGTAAATCCATATTAAGTCTCAGCTCTTGTCTGAGGCAGAGCGAACTGGGAGGATGGTGTGTGTTCATCGTAAGGGCCTGCTCATCATGTCTGATCAAGTTCTGTGGCTGCAATGGGTTATCTTCTACCGGAGTAAGAGACCCTCATTTTTACAATGTATCATCTGAGGAGGCCTTAGTTAGAGAAAGCATGGTAGCTTCAATATACATGCAAGGTTAGCCTCATAAAAAGCAGCATGGCGAACTTATAGCACAAATTCTACACAATGTACTTGGAGTAAGTGTTTACTTGCACAATGGCTTGAATGCATAGTAAAAAATATTTATTGACTAACGGTCCAGGCACCTAGATTCTTGATTGCTACATTCTCATTCATCAAAAGAGGCAGGCGCTCTGATCAACGACGGTATGGGGTAGCCGGCGGAGGACAGCGAGGGAGGGAGAAAACTCTGGGACAACGGATGATCTGAAGTGGTAGCAGACCAGGGATGACCTGCTTGCTTCGGATTAATAAGGCGAGAAGTGGTGCAAGAACGGATACAATTGTGCAGCTTTGAGATACCGCCTTTCTCCTTTGGTATCAACAAGGTAAAAATTCGGCTGGGAGTGGGGTTGTTTTTTTGATCGACTTGTCCAACTTGGCAACTTAGAGTGATGGCGGGGGAAACAGGTTAAGAGCAGTAGGGGATAAAATATTTACATCTGTATGTGTGTGTATATATATATATATATATATATATATATCAATCCAAAGTACTAGCACTCTGCATAACGTTAGTCATCAGTATACAACATGCCTGGGTGCAGTTCGCATCAATACATACAAAATCCAAACAAGGTAAAGAATGCACTCACAGGACTTCTGAAGACAGTCATTTAGGATTTAATTCAGGTAACCGTCAGCATCACTATTAGCGACGTTTCAGGCTGCTAAGCCCTTTATCAAGCATCACGTGATGCTTGATAAAGGGCTTAGCAGCCAGAAACGTCGCTAATAGTGATGCTGACGGTTACCTGAATTAAATCCTAAATGACTGTCTTCAGAAGTCCTGTGAGTGCATTCTTTACCTTGTTTGGATTTTGTATATATATATATATATATATATATATATATATATATTATAGTGGGGAATTTATTTTTATTTATTTATGTATTTATTTATTTTTTTGGCCTGGTGAGGTCCGGAGGTGTGAAGTTAAGTACCAAATTTTTATTGACTTACACAGTGCAACTTGAACATCCGAGGAAGAGCCCCCCGGGGACAAAAAAAAACCTTACATGTTTTATGCCTAAACAAAAGACTTAGTCATAGGCTATGCCATTGTTGCTCGGGTTGCACAATAGTCAATACATATTTTTACTATGCATTCAAGCAACTGTGTTCTGCATTTCATTTTTTGGAGATAGGAGATCATCAACCATTGTTCAGCTTTATATACAATGCTATAACAGCAGATGGAGTGCCAAAGGTTAACCACCACTGCTGCATAATCAACAAATGTTTGCTTCCAGACCTTTTTCTTGCTTCCCTCTTTTTAATAATACCTCAGACTGCTTGCTGTGCATCACAGAGCGACACTACACAGCATTAACTTTTGTTGACCGCAATTCCCACGACGTTGAGAATACAACATTGCTAGTTTATTATGGAAATAGTACTAACTGTTGCTGGGGGAAGGTGACTACAGTCGTGGGATAGACACAAGGCTATCCTAGCAATAAGACCGGGAACGGGGGACTAATAAAAGTACTCAAAAAAAAATAAAAAAAAAATTGGGCAGACCAGATGGACCGAATGGTTCTTATCTGCCGACACATTCTATGTTTCTATGTTTACAGTAAGTATACAGAGCAAATGCTACAGGCTTTATTCATGAAAGAGGAAATTACAAGGCAATGAGACAGGAATTACAAACTTAAATCCAAAGTAGGTGAGTTAGAAATAATCTCCAATTCTGCTGAATGTTGGAATTATTTTTTATTTGCTTATGGGTGGTATTTAACCCCTTCGCGACCTTATGACGAGTTAACTCGTCATAAGAGCCGCAGCATTAGCGACCTTATGACGAGTTAACTCGTCATGCAGTCTAGCCGGCGGTGCCCTCCGTGTGCACCGCCAGCCAGTCTGCAACGGGTCCAGGACTAAGCCTCGCACCCGAGGCAAAGCTCCTGGAACCGATCGAGTGATCACCGCGATAACATGCAAATTAGATGAAAAATCAATGTGTTCACACATTGACTTTGCCTCTAATTCACTCTCTGTGCTCTCTGTACTATTTTAATTTCAGGGATGAGTGAATATGCCTTATGGTGACATGCAAGGATACACAAAGGACCGACTCTCTGTATGTATACGTGTAGCTTAAACTGCAAAATGCAATGGCAATATGTTTTTTTTTTCTGTGAAAAAACAGTGAATATCAGCGCTTAAGTCGCAACCTAAGCAGCACTCAAAATAGTGTGTATGGTTTTTTTTCTCACTAGGTGGCAGCAAATTAACAACAATGAATGTATAAAAAAACCTAAATATAATATTCACTGTGTGTCTTATTAGTATAAATATGCTAAAGCCTTACTTTGCCAACAGCAACATCTTCCAACTGAAACATTACCATATAAAATATTAACAAGCAAAAACAAAACAATTTCTTTGACCAATGGCTATAATGGAAGATTTGTGTTTTTTACTTTAAAGGGACACTAAACTTTAGTAAAAAAAAAAAAAAAAAACTAGCAGCTTGTCTTTAGTAAATCCATATTAAGTCTCAGCTCTTGTCTGAGGCAGAGCGAACTGGGAGGATGGTGTGTGTTCATCGTAAGGGCCTGCTCATCATGTCTGATCAAGTTCTGTGGCTGCAATGGGTTATCTTCTACCGGAGTAAGAGACCCTCATTTTTACAATGTATCATCTGAGGAGGCCTTAGTTAGAGAAAGCATGGTAGCTTCAATATACATGCAAGGTTAGCCTCATAAAAAGCAGCATGGCGAACTTATAGCACAAATTCTACACAATGTACTTGGAGTAAGTGTTTACTTGCACAATGGCTTGAATGCATTAAAAAAATATTTATTGACTAACGGTCCAGGCACCTAGATTCTTGATTGCTACATTCTCATTCATCAAAAGAGGCAGGCGCTCTGATCAACGACGGTATGGGGTAGCCGGCGGAGGACAGCGAGGGAGGGAGAAAACTCTGGGACAACGGATGATCTGAAGTGGTAGCAGACCAGGGATGACCTGCTTGCTTCGGATTAATAAGGCGAGAAGTGGTGCAAGAACGGATACAATTGTGCAGCTTTGAGATACCGCCTTTCTCCTTTGGTATCAACAAGGTAAAAATTCGGCTGGGAGTGGGGTTGTTTTTTTGATCGACTTGTCCAACTTGGCAACTTAGAGTGATGGCGGGGGAAACAGGTTAAGAGCAGTAGGGGATAAAATATTTACATCTGTATGTGTGTGTATATATATATATATATATATATATATATCAATCCAAAGTACTAGCACTCTGCATAACGTTAGTCATCAGTATACAACATGCCTGGGTGCAGTTCGCATCAATACATACAAAATCCAAACAAGGTAAAGAATGCACTCACAGGACTTCTGAAGACAGTCATTTAGGATTTAATTCAGGTAACCGTCAGCATCACTATTAGCGACGTTTCAGGCTGCTAAGCCCTTTATCAAGCATCACGTGATGCTTGATAAAGGGCTTAGCAGCCAGAAACGTCGCTAATAGTGATGCTGACGGTTACCTGAATTAAATCCTAAATGACTGTCTTCAGAAGTCCTGTGAGTGCATTCTTTACCTTGTTTGGATTTTGTATATATATATATATATATATATATATATATATATATATATATATATATATATATTATAGTGGGGAATTTATTTTTATTTATTTATGTATTTATTTATTTTTTTGGCCTGGTGAGGTCCGGAGGTGTGAAGTTAAGTACCAAATTTTTATTGACTTACACAGTGCAACTTGAACATCCGAGGAAGAGCCCCCCGGGGACAAAAAAAAACCTTACATGTTTTATGCCTAAACAAAAGACTTAGTCATAGGCTATGCCATTGTTGCTCGGGTTGCACAATAGTCAATACATATTTTTACTATGCATTCAAGCAACTGTGTTCTGCATTTCATTTTTTGGAGATAGGAGATCATCAACCATTGTTCAGCTTTATATACAATGCTATAACAGCAGATGGAGTGCCAAAGGTTAACCACCACTGCTGCATAATCAACAAATGTTTGCTTCCAGACCTTTTTCTTGCTTCCCTCTTTTTAATAATACCTCAGACTGCTTGCTGTGCATCACAGAGCGACACTACACAGCATTAACTTTTGTTGACCGCAATTCCCACCATGTTGAGAATACAACATTGCTAGTTTATTATGGAAATAGTACTAACTGTTGCTGGGGGAAGGTGACTACAGTCGTGGGATAGACACAAGGCTATCCTAGCAATAAGACCGGGAACGGGGGACTAATAAAAGTACTCAAAAAAAAATTGGGCAGACCAGATGGACCGAATGGTTCTTATCTGCCGACACATTCTATGTTTCTATGTTTACAGTAAGTCTACAGAGCAAATGCTACAGGCTTTATTCATGAAAGAGGAAATTACAAGGCAATGAGACAGGAATTACAAACTTAAATCCAAAGTAGGTGAGTTAGAAATAATCTCCAATTCTGCTGAATGTTGGAATTATTTTTTATTTGCTTATGAGTGGTATTTAACCCCTTCGCGACCTTATGACGAGTTAACTCGTCATAAGAGCCGCAGCATTAGCGACCTTATGACGAGTTAACTCGTCATGCAGTCTAGCCGGCGGTGCCCTCCGTGTGCACCGCCAGCCAGTCTGCAACGGGTCCAGGACTAAGCCTCGCACCCGAGGCAAAGCTCCTGGAACCGATCGAGTGATCACCGCGATAACATGCAAATTAGATGAAAAATCAATGTGTTCACACATTGACTTTGCCTCTAATTCACTCTCTGTGCTTCACGTTCTTATAGTGAAGCACAGAGAGTGACCTTCAAGTAAAAAGAAAGAAAGAACGTTGCCTGAGAAAAAAAAAAATTAACCCTTTCATTGCTGATCACAGTTTGTAACTGTGATCAGTTTCCTTCCACTTTATGGCCCTCATTTAGTTTTTTTTGTTTACAATTTTTTTTTATTTTTGCAATTTATAAAGTTTTTTAATAAATAAATGTAATGGTAATATATTTATTTAATACAATTTAACCCCAGCATGCCTGTTGCATGATTTTTATGGATCTGACATCGCACTCTTCAGAGTTTCTTTTTCTGTCTTTTATGTTTAGGGGGTTTGGTTGGGAACCAATATTTTTCTTTTTTATTAGTTAGTTAATTAGGGGGGATAAGTGGGTTAGTGTTGCACTAGTTGTGTAGCTTATTATTGGGAAAATAATGGGGAAAACTTTTTTCCCCCCAAAATTTCCTCTTTTATATGTATTTTTTAATACTAAAAAGTTAATTATTTTTTATGTATAGGGTATCAAAAGAAAGCTCTAACTGTCCTTTAAAAAAACAACCTATAACTTGTATGTTTGCTTTAAATGAGAGAGAGGAAAATTATGTTTTAAAAACCGCGTATTAAAAATTGAAAAATGCTCTGGTCTTTGGCCGAGTAAAATCCCTGGTCCTTAAAGGGTTATGGACTGCAGTTATATAGCTGTTATATTGCAGGTATACGGACATCTGTCATTGAGAAAGGGGTATTACCCCAATGTTTCACGGATTCATCTTGTATATGTAAGTCAGTTCCTCATGCACTTATCTCTGTTTGATATTTTTTTTTTTATTTCTTTCCACCAAAGAAGGGACAACAGTGGTCCGTGGAGATCATTTGTAGCAGCAAAAGACAGCATCTTTGTTTTGTTCTAATATTATCCTTCACTTTTTTGGCTCTAGATTGGTGAATATATTTTAAGCTATCTTTCTATCCACTCTATTTAATATATGACTTTTAAAATCGAAAGCCGTTTTCTTTTGTTTGATTTTTTATGTTAAAAAAACAGCCTAGTATATCAAGAAGAAGAACCAATTTAAGTACACCATGAATCATGTAGTTTGTCAAGTAACAATAGTTATTCATTAGGGAGTTAGTCAATATAAATCTTACCACAGTATTAAGTCAGTATAATTTAGTGCTGAAAACAAAGACTCTCAATAACTTCTTTGGCAGAGATAGAGGAAAATAAAAAACATTTTCCTAAAAGCTGTTCCCCCAAGCTTGTTTGCTTTCAGCAGTAACTGCCAAAAACACCACACGCTTTGAAAGGAAGTAAATGTGTGAAAGTGGAAGCTGTGCAAGTAAACACACTAACCATACCAAGCTTGCAAAATAACAAAGTTTGTGATGCTCGGAAAGTCCATAAAAATCCCTCTATTAAGTAGATCTTTAAACTGTTACATGGAACACAGATACCACGCATGAATGCAATGCATTTGAGAAGGATACATCTAAACAGGTTCAGTGTTTCTTGGCATGTACTGGATTGTGGTTTGTATTGTGGCTATCAATGTTAAGTCTATGGAGGCTCCAGCAAGGCCGGTGTTATTTTAGAAACATAGAAACATAGAATGTGTTGGCAGATAAGAACAATTCGGTCCATCTAGTGTGCCCAATTTTTTTTGAGTACTTTTATTAGTCCCCCGTTCCCGGTCTTATGGCTAGGATAGCCTTGTTTCTATACCACGCATGCTTAAAATCCTTGACTGTGTTTACCTCTACCACTTCTGCTGGAAGGCTATTCCATACATCCACTACCCTCTCAGTAAAGTAATACTTCCTGATATTAGTGATATCCTGATTTTGTGGAAAAGGTGGCAACCCTAAACTGAACAAATCCACCTTTATCACCTGGAGGCAGGAAGAGGAAGTCCTAGGTGATCGAAAGCAGCTAGGCACAAACAATTGATGCCAGAAATGGGTAGAGTCTTTATTATAGGTAGCCTTATCTGGAATGTGAGGTGCTGCCTCAAATTTAGGTGGTTTTAGGGAGTGAGAAACTCTAAAAGCCACTCCACCGGAGTATGACCTTGAAGCTCAGAACTAAGAATTCAGTTGTCCAACCTGTTGTCTCTAGATCAAATGTGGCAAGTTTTCAGGTATGAAGAGTTTATTTTTGGTTAACAAAAATGGGCAATACTAACCTTAATGCACACTTAAACTTTCCAACATCCAGGGATCACTTGTTCCAATGGCAGGCGTTTGGAACATTTTTCAGTTCCACATTTCTGCCTGCATCAGAAAGTTTCTACATAAAAGAGAATGCAGAGGCATGAACTTCTTTGGACCTATGGAACTTGCATAGGTCCCACTCTCAAGGGCTCTCCTCAGTATCTCCACTTTTACAGCATCAATCATGATGCTGTTTGGTGCCCTGTAATCTAAGGTAATATGTCCTCCAGAGTACACATGAGTGAAAATAGGCCCTCTAGTGACCCTTTAAGCTAAAATTACAACACAGTCAATTTATTTGCCAAAATGTACACTAGTTGTTAGGGAAGTAGATGGGAAACATCAAATATATTACATTAGGACACCTCAGTGAAGGTGGTCATGAGAAAAAGGACCAGTTCCATGCTGTTTAAATGTTAATATAGCAGCTCAGAGCACCAGTTAAAATGTATGGAGCACCAGTTAAAAATATAATGCACTTTCATTGTTCTAAAATATAATTTTTTACATATACAGTATATATAACTGTGTGGAGTATTTCTTTTCTAATATAGTTTAAGCTTTCATGATTCATTTTATGTGAGTTTTCATTTGCAGTTTAGACTTTTGACAAACCATCAGTTGGAAATTAGAACAGTTTGGTTAAGCATGTCATTACATGTGGGCCGTGGGATGGCTGCCTCGATTAAGAAGAAATTTGTGTGGCAGAGTTGTCAAGAGATTGCTCCCAACATATCTTCAAGTTATCAGGTTGCTTTGCACAGTATTAAAATAATACACATTTCATGGGGTTCGTACTGCTGCTGCAGGAGTATTTATTCATAATGTCTCATAATATATCAATTTCTTCCTCTCCCTCACGTTCACGTTTGAATTCCAGTAATCTGTTTCCCTTTGTTCCTTTATTGTAGTGGATTCACCATTAATCAGAAGTTCTAGATTCAGAAGAAGGCAGGATTTTGTGATAACAGCTGTTTATATCTGTAATTGATGACCTGTCGATGCAAAACTAGCTTCTTGGCAATCCTATCTGCAAAATTAAATATGCAAACTATTTGGCAGTTGAATACACATTTAACATTCTGGTATAAAGAGAATGGGTGAAACTCTGTCCATTTATCCTCTCTTAAATTGCTCAGAGCCTTGCCTGTATAAGATACAGGTATCTTAGTGGCTTTCACTGGTAATTCATGGATACAACGTTGTGAGAACATCCAGCGAACTTTTCTTATTTTTAGGGCCTTGAAAGTCCCCAATTATTCACTGATGTGGTTCACCCAGGCACGTTCTTGAGGGAGATGGCACTGGAAAGCTGTTTGGGCACAAGGATGGTACTGGCAAACTGTTTGGGGACAAGGATGGCACTGGAAAGCTGTCTGTGGACAAGGATGGCACTGGAAAGCTGTTTGGGACAAGAATGGCACTTGCAAGCAGTTTGGGTTAAAACAAATGTGGGTGTTTTTACATTTCAAAATTAGGTGGGTGGTGGTGGGGAAGGGTGTGAAACATAACATCTGCCCCTGGTGCCAAATACCTAGGTATACTGCTGTGCTAAGCCATTCAGGGATGATCATTAGAAAAAGAGCGCTTGCTTCAATGCGTATACCATTGGTGCGTATAAGAATGTTTTTTATTGTTATTTTGTTTCACAAAGCGATAAGGCCCTATGCAACTTTGTAGAAGACAGAGAAGGGTATAAAGTCTAGCACCGACTATGCATTTTATCTAGGGAGTGTATAAACCATGAACAGTTTTAAAGTACCGTATTTATAGGCATATAACACGCGCCGGCGTATAACACGCACCTCATTTTAAGAAGGAAATTTCAGGAAAAAATACTTACATTTCAAAAAAAGAACTTTGAAGCCCAATATGCCATTTTAATATGCCAGGATATTGCCCCCAATATGCCATATAATATGCAGGATATTGCCCCCAATATGCCATTTTAATATGCCAGGATATTGCCCCCAATATGCCATTTTAATATGCCAGGATATTGCCCCCAATATGCCATTTTAATATGCCAGGATATTTCCCCCAATATGCCATTTAATATGCAGGATATTGCCCCCAATATGCCATTTTAATATGCCAGAATATTGCCCCCAATATGCCATTTTAATATGCCAGGATATTGCCCCCAATATGCCATTTTAATATGCCAGTATATTGCCCCCAATATGCCATTTAATATGCCAGGATATTGCCCCCAATATGCCATTTAATATGCCAGGATATTGCCCCCAATATGCCATTTAATATGCCATGATATTGCCCCCAATATGCCATTTAATATGCCATGATATTGCCCCCAATATGCCAGGATATTGCCCCTTAGTATGCTCGTTATGCCACCCTCCTCCCCCCCTTCCCCAGACCCCAGTACTTACCTCGTTCCTGCTCTGTCCCCCGGTGCTCTGAAGCTGCGTGGCTGTGAGGGAAGCGTTGTGAGCTTCACTCCAGCTGCGCGGAACAATAAAGTTTGTTTTAAAAAAAACACACTTTATTGACCGCGCGGCTGGAGGGAAGCTCACAACGCTTCCCTCACAGCCACGCAGCTTCAGAGCACCGGGGGACAGAGCAGGAACGAGGTAAGTTTTAGATTATTTATTTTTTTCGGCGTATAACAAGCACACATAATTTCCCCCCTATTTTCAGGGAGAAAAAGTGCGTGTTATACGCCGATAAATACGGTAAGTTCTATTGTGTAATTCTATTGGTGTTTTCATTCGTACAGGCATGTGGATGATATGCATTAAGAAGAGAATATTGCGATATCGCATTAACTGCTTCTTGGACTAGTTATTGATTAATGTTCTTTCTTTTATCCATGTATATGTCTTTGTGTACTAGTTGTCATGCTTCCAAAGAGGGCAGAGGGAATCCTGAGTGCAGCCTTCTTTTTCCCTTTCTTCTCACCGTGCACTCTTGTTTCTCATGGCATTTTTCAAGCAGACATTCTAAAAAAAGCTTTCAGCCAAAGAGATGTATTCACAAAGATTGCAACTCCTAAATAAAGTCCCCACAGATTGTAAATTACGTAAGTGAATTTCCCTCTAGAACTACCATGCTTGCAGTTTACATAAAACTTAAGCACAAATCATGCAATAATTAGACTGCAAGTTTTGAAGATATAAAAACAAAATAACAAAACATTTTTTTCTTGATGATAATAAACTACAATGTTCAAAAATCTCTATATCACTGACATGGGTTTCTTGGGATGGTGGGTGCGATGCTGCAATAGTTAAATGTTGTAAGAAAAGCAATGAACACTATTCAGTTAGAAGGGGCATTGCATAAATGTCTCTGGAAAAAAAGCAGAAACTCCTAAGCTATGGGAGCAGGCGGCTGCCTTAGGGCGCCCCTATGGGGGGGTGGGAAAATCGCCCGCTCCCCCAGGCCCTTTTACTTACCTCCATGCTCCTGTTTAGGTCCGTGCTCCAGCCGCGCGGATCAATAAAGTGTGTTAAAACTTTTTTTTTCAGCACACTTTATTGTTCCGCGCGGCTGGAGGGGAGCTCACAACGCTTCCCTCTCAGCCACGGACCTTCAGAGCACCGGGAGACGGAGCAACAAAGAGGTAAGTACTGGGGTCTGGGGAAGGGGGGAGGAGGGTGGGAAAATCCTAGTATATTGAGGGGCAAAATCCTGGCATATTGAGTAGCACGATCCTGGCATATTGGAGGGGCAAAATCCTGGCATATTGGAGGGGCAAAATCCCAGCATATTGAGTGGCACAATCCTGGCATATTGGAGGGGCAAAATCCCAGCATATTGAGTGGCACAATCCTGGGATATTGGAGGGGCAAAATACCAGCATATTGAGTGGCACAATCCTGGGATACTGAGTGGCACAGTCCTGGCATATTGGAGGGGCAAAATCCGGGCATATTGAGTGGCCCAATCCGGGCCTATTGGAGGGGCAAAATCCTGGCATATTAAATGGCATATTGGAGGGGCAAAATCCTGGGAAATTAAATGGCATATTGAGGGGCAACATCCTGGCATATTGAGTGGCAAAATCCTGGCATATTAAATGGCATATTGGAGGGGCAAGATAATGGAATATTAAATGGCATTGAGGGGCAACATCCTGGCATATTGAGGGTTAAAATCCTGGCATATTGGAGGGGCAAAATCCTGACATATTAAATGGCAAATTGGAGGGGCAAAATTCTGGGAAATTAAATGGCTTATTGAGGGGCAACATCCTGGCATATTGAGGGTTAAAATCCTGCCATATTAAATGGCATAGTGGAGGGGCAAAATCCTGGGAAATTAAATGGCATATTGAGGGGCAACATCCTGGCATATTGAGTGGCAAAATCCTGGCATATTAAATGGCATTTTGGAGGGGCAAGATCCTGGGATATTAAATGGCATATTGAGAGGCAAAATACTGGCATATTGAGTGGCTAAATACTGGCATATTGAGTGGCAAAATAGTGTGTCTCAGGTTATGTGTGAATTGGTGTAACTGTGTGTTTGTAAGTGGTAAGGATGTATTTAAGTGTGTCACTTTCTGTGTAAGGGTGTGTGTGTAAGTGTGTCACTGTGCCTGTGTAAGGATGTGTGTGTGTCACTGTATCTGTGTAAGGGTGCGTGTGTGTGTCACTGTATCTGTGTAAGGGTGTGTGTGTAAGTGTGTCACTGTGTCTGTGTAAGGGTTTGTGTATGTGTGTAAGTGTGTCACTGTGTCTGTGTAAGGGTGTGTGTAATTGTTTCACTGTGTATGTGTAAGGGTGTGTGTGTAAGTGGTAAGTGTGTCTCTGTGTGTGACTGCAAGGGTGTCTTTGTGTTTAAGGGTTTCAATGTGTGACACATTTAGAGCATGCGAGTTGAATATTTAGATGTATTTATTTTCTACACAATACATTATTCATATATATATATATATATATATATATATATATATATATATATATATATATATATATATATATATATGTGTGTGTGTGTATATATATGTGTGTATATATATATATATATATATATATATATATATATGTGTATATATATGTGTGTGTATATATATGTGTGTCTAGTTTCCACCCAGGCGCTATGAAGAAATCCCTCCCCTACTCACAGTTTCTGAGGGTATTACGGAACAATTCTGATAAAATCAAGTGTCAACAACAACTTGGGGAAATGTCCCAGAGATTTCTCGATCGGGGCTATCCTAAACAAATGATACAACAATCATTACATCGTGCTCTACATCCAAACGATTCCTCGAACACAATCAGACAATCTAAACAACGAGTAATGTTCTCCACTAGGTTCAATACCGCCTCACATCATGTGAAGAGGATCGTACAGAAGAATTGGCACATACTCCAAAGTGATCAGTCTCTATCCAAGGCCTTTAAAGAACCACCTCTTGTTTGTTACAAAAGAGGTACCAACCTTCGTGACCGACTAGTAATGTCTGACCCTTCTCATTGCTACACTCCTTCGGATAGATACACTAAGTATCAAAAACCAGGGTGTTTTAGATGCCTTGGGTGCGTGACTTGCTCACATATGGCAACAGGATCATACTTCACGCACCCCCATACAGGGAAAAAGTTTGGCATTAAACATCGGATAACCTGTACCACCGAGAGCGTGATATATATGATCACCTGTCCATGTAGTCTTTCTTACATTGGGAAAACTGATCTAACACTACGTGACCGTATAGGCCATAGATCTTCAATCACTCTAGCATATCGTGATCTGAAATCAGACAAGCCTGTCGCTAAACATTTCTTTCAGATGGGACACAGACTACCTCCACTTCGCTTTATTGCTCTCGAGCATGTTCCCCCTCTGAAACGTGGTGGAGATCGAACAAAACGTCTGCTGCAACGGGAAGCATTTTGGATAAGAACTCTCGATACCATAGCACCCAAGGGCTTAAATGAACAAATTGTCCTCTCCTCTTTTCTTCCTGCTCGTTAATCTTTTCCATAGCCATCTTATTGTTTACAGTGATTTCCTTATTATGTATATCGTTTTCCTTTTCTTTTTTATCCTTTCACTACATTTTTCTCTTCTTAGTCTACATTCTTTCTTTCTGGCTGATTAGGCTTATTATGGTGATTATGGTGTTTAGTTTATTTGCATGTTTTATCGTTTATTTACTTTTGTGCCTTACATTATTCATGTTTGTTTTGTTGTGCATATCTAAATGTTTTTGTGTGTGTTTTTCTGTTAACACACACACGTCACTCTTTAGGTTTTTGATATTATGTATGTTTATTTGTTGATTTTTCCCCATATGTGTTACGTAGTATTCACTTTTAGTTTTGTTATGTGTGTCACATTGCTACTCTCCACCTCTTTGCACTGGGTTTTCTGAGTATTGGAAGTTTGCTTTTAGGCAACTGGCTTGGGCTCAGTAAAGACACATGAGGTGGAACAGTGTCTTTCTTTTTATCTGCTCCCCGTTTTTTTCTCAGCAGCTGATCTCCTAATGCATGGTCCCTATTTTGTGTTGGTAAAGATCCCAATTCTATATCTCAAATTTGACACGCCCAGGTGGCCGTTCTATTGGCCAGCTCCTGTAGCGTCTGATCGCCTTGACAACGCTACCCACGCATGCGCACGGGTGCCGTTTTTTACACTTACCTCCCTGGTTCCTGTGGCTTCCGGGTTTCGGTAGACCTCTACACACGGTGAGTACGTATTGGCTGTTTTTCATTCACCTCGCTACATTCCGGTTTTGTATTGGTGTCTTGGTCTTTATATACTCGCCTATGTTTTTATTACATTAGTCTTGATAAAGGGGGACCGAAACGTCGACTACTTATATGCTATATCGTCTGGAGTATCGACTAAAAAGATTACTATAAATTTATTGAATCAGTCCCGTGAGTGCTTGCTCTCTATTTTCTTCGTTGGACTTGTATGCTTTTCTGCTGCACAGCACCCGGGCACTTTGAACCTGCTGCTCCCCATAGCTGAGTGCACCGCTTTTGGATTTTCTATATATATATGTGTATATATATATGTGTGTGTGTATATATATATATGTGTGTGTGTGTGTGTATATACCGTATTTGCTCGATTATAAGACGACCCTGATTATAAGACGACCCCCCAAACTTTGGATATTCCATTAGGAAAAAAACTAAAAGCCTGAATATAAGACTACCCTATAGGAAAAAGTTAAACTTGTATATATTCATATGTAAATTGCTTTTTTAATAAAAAATTATGATATCAAAAAATGTATTTCTAGTTTTTATTTCTTTTTATGTGCCAATGCTGCCTTTCTCTTTCCCTTGCCCCCATTTTTCTCTCTCCCCCCCTCCCCTTGTCTGTCTCTTAACCCCCTCACTCCCCTTGTCTCTGTCTCTTAACCCCTTCCCTCCCCTTGTCTCTGTCTCTTAACCCCCTCACTCCCCTTGTCTCTGTCTCTTAACCCCTTCCCTCCCCTTGTCTCTGTCTCTTAACCCCCTCACTCCCCTTGTCTCTGTCTCTTAACCCCTTCCCTCCCCTTGTCTCTGTCTCTTAACCCCCTCACTCCCCTTGTCTCTGTCTCTTAACCCCTTCCCTCCCCTTGTCTCTGTCTCTTAACCCCCTCCCTCCCCTTGACTCTGTCTCTGCCCCCCTCCCTCCCCCCTGTCTCTCTGTCCCCCCTGTCTCTCTGTCCCCCTCCCTCCCTCCCCCTGTCTCTCTGCCCCCCCTCCCTCCCTTCCCCTTACCTTGATCCCTGGTGGCTAGTGGGGGCAGCCGGGGGATGTCTGCACGATACTTGCAGACATCCTCCATGCTGCCCGACACGGCAGTCTATTATGACGGACAGCTGTCTGTCATAATAGTCTGCCGTGTCAGGCAGCATGGAGGATATCTGCTTGTATAGTGCAGACATCCCCCAGCTGCCCGATTGTCCCTGGTGCCTAGTGGGGCAGCAGAGGAAGTCTGCGCGATGAGCGCAGACCTCCCCTGCTGCCGCCCGGCACGCTCGGCGGGACTTCTGTGACGAAAGCGGAAGTACCCGGCTTCTTCACAGAAGCCCCGGCGGTCGTGCCGGGCGGAAGCAGGGGAGTCTGCGCTCGTTGCGCAGACATCCCCTGCTGCTAGAGAGGGGGATCCAGGTCCCCTGCAGCTCTGCTGGGGACCTGGATCCATGTCTTATAATCTGACCTCAATTTGAGGTCAGATTATAAGAAGACCTCGATTATAAGACGAGGGGTAGTTTTCAGATTTTTTTTTCTGAAAAAAACCTCGTCTTATAATCGAGCAAATACGGTATATATATATATATATATATATATATATATATATATATATGTGTGTGTATATATATATATATATATATATATATATATATATATATGTGTGTGTGTATATATATATATATGTGTGTGTGTGTGTGTGTATAGAGGCTTGATGGTGTGGGAGGCGTGGCGGATCAGAGCAGGGGGGCACCAAAATGCACCTTCGCCTGTGCAGACATCCCCCAGCTGCCCGATTGTCCCTGGTGCCTAGTGGGGCAGCAGAGGAAGTCTGCGCGATGAGCGCAGACCTCCCCTGCTGCCGCCCGGCACGCTCGCCGGGACTTCTGTGACGAAAGCGGAAGTACCCGGCTTCTTCACAGAAGCCCCGGCGGTCGTGCCGGGCGGAAGCAGGGGAGTCTGCGCTCGTTGCGCAGACATCCCCTGCTGCTAGAGAGGGGGATCCAGGTCCCCTGCAGCTCTGCTGGGGACCTGGATCCATGTTTTATAATCTGACCTCAATTTGAGGTCAGATTATAAGAAGACCTCGATTATAAGACGAGGGGTAGTTTTCAGATTTTTTTTTCTGAAAAAAACCTCGTCTTATAATCGAGCAAATACGGTATATATATATATATATATATATATATGTGTGTGTATATATATATATATATATATATATATATATATATATATATGTGTGTGTGTATATATATATATATATGTGTGTGTGTGTGTGTGTGTAAAGAGGCTTAATGGTGTGGGAGGCGTGGCGGATCAGAGCAGGGGGGCACCAAAATGCACCTTCGCCTGTGTAGACGAAAATCCTTGCACCGGCCCTGTATAGGAGATAAAACAGTATTCTCTGTAAATGCTAAAGGAACCATCACAAGATAAAACTAAGACATCACCAATTGTCCACATAATCTCTCCCTGCCACAACTAAAGCCACTTAGTATGGATATCGCGCTATATGTGGGGCACAATTAGAAAGAAACTGGTACTTTGTTTTTGAAAATCGATGTTTGCTCTTGACAGCCTGCAATTTCAACATGGACCGTCAAACAGAATTTCCTTGACTTATACCCTAAAGTTTTACAAGTTTTAGGGCTATAATAAGGTATCATTGTTTGAAGCACTATTCCTGGTTGCTGCTCTTCACTTGGCCAGTATACTTGACATTGGAATTTGAAAACCTTTGTTGGAAAAACTCTCTAGCTAGTCATCCCTTGTGCTTTAGATTTTTGTTGTTCAACCTTTGACTATCATGAGCCACATATCACTTACACTAGAAGTTTAAGCCTTGTTATACTGATGATGTACAATCATGACATCTATGGATGGAGGGGAAAATACTAATAAACATTGTTAAATATGTTGATTTGAGGATTTGCATTCTAGGACAAGCAAACTATTTTTAAATTAATGTTTCCTTGAAGGAGGCTGGGAAAATTTCACCAGGCATACAGTCTATCAGAGAGGGGGTTCGCCCCACTAGTCTTGTCAGGATCTGTATTATGAAAGTTAAGGTCCCCTCTGCTGATCCAATACACAAACCAGGGTCTCTCTCAGCACAGAGAGAGCCAGTCGGCAACCTGCTTCTCAGGGAAGCATTACAGCTGCCGGACAAAGTGGATGTTACTTAGCCTCACGGCCAAGATACAATTATATGGGGAGAGAGGTTTGATCCTCTGAGTGGGAATGTGTGTAGGTATACTACGGATACCTTTAAGGAAAAATAGCGAAAGAGCGGTATAAAAATAAATGTACACTTATATACAAACTCCGAAATTATCTGGAAAAGTCCAAGGATAATTAGTAAAGCAGAATATAAGCAGAGAAATAAGTGCTGCTCACAAACAGAATCGTTGGTAAAATCGCACAAACAAAGAAGAAAGTGAGATGAAATGGAATGGAAGGTCTTCTCAGCTATGGAAGGCTCATGGTGCAGTAGCCATTCTTCGGGACTCTGATGGTGATGCCGGTTATGGAGTTCCAGTTTCTGGTTGGGTGTAGTACGGCACTTGAGAGTCTTCCGGGCTGGAACAAAATACTTCCGCCCAGCGTGTTTCGTGACCAGGATTGCGTCACTTCCTCAGGGGCAGCATGAATGCAAAACATCAATGTGCTACTATTTATACAAATCCAACCGTATATAGCAATCTGTACAATCATCATCTGCCGGTCAGAGGATAAACTGACATGAACTATTCAAAGTACATGCCAGCTTATCATCAGACTAGTGGCATCATTGTTGGAATCACAAGTGAAAAATAAGGTTTAGCTGTCCTTTAACTTAAGAAAAAAATACATCAGAGTATTGTGCTGTCTTGCCACCAGGCCCAATGGTTTTTGCTCCTAGATTTTTTGTCGAAGAGACAGTGGTCATAGGATGTAGGTACTAAGGAACAACCTGACCGTTTTGAGCAGTTTGCAGCCTGGGCTAAGATAGGCATATGTTCAAAATCAGTGAAGGAATTAAGATAGAATTAATCATTTAGAGTTAAAAAGGAGCAAGATACTTTTCATGGACCCAATAACAAGACTGCTAGGTGTAGGAAAATAATCCATGACATGAAACAGTAACGTCAAATCTAACAAAAAACATCAAATCAAACACATGGGCACAAAATAATAGGACTAAAGGCAGAATCAGGGCCGATCCTAGGGTCATGGGCGTCTGGGTGCAGGTTTTGTTTTGGCGCCCCTATGTGGGCGTGGCTATATTACGAACTCCTCCCCTTAAGATATGACTGTTCCAGACATGCCCATTTCATTATTGGGGAGAGGGGGAGGGAGAGCACAAACTTTATTTTGATGTAAAGGACTAACACAAACTCTTATTTTAAATAAAGATATTTATTTGACCATAATACTGTGTAGTGGTTTTATTCATTGCTATGATGCACAGACAGCAACATGGGAGACTTTTTGCAGGCTAGTTGAATGTGTTTTAACTACCATTCCCATGATGCCCAACCAGCCAAAGTCTCCCATTAGTCTGGCCGAGCATCATTGGAAAAAAGGTACACAATGAGCGATAAATGAAAAGAGCGGGCTGAGGTCTAAGGGGAAACAGGGCACCGGTCTGCAGAGCCGGCTCTGAGGGGCAGCAAAGCAGCACACGGTTTTACCTAGGGTCTCTAGCACATGCCACAGTACCACTTTGCCCCATTGTACATGTTATTTTTCCCCACAGCATCACTTTGACAATTAAAATGAGCCACAGTCAGGTGCCAATTGACATGCCACAGTCAGATTGCCATTAACATATGCAACAGCCAGTTTGCCCATTAAAATGCCAGTTTGTCCATTAAAAATGCCACAGTTTGCCAACTAGAATGACAGTTTGTACAGTAAAAATGCCACAGTTTGCCCATTAAAAAAGCCACTGTTTGCCCATTAAAAAATGCCACTGTTTGTCCATGAATATACCACTCATAGTTTGTCCATTTATATGTCACAGCCATTTTTTTCCATTTATATACCAATGTTAGTTTGCCCATGAATAGGCCAGAGTCAATATGCCCATCAATATGCCACTTTTAGTTTGCCCAATAAAATAATTATCTCCTCTCCCACCTTCCCAAATACTCACCTTGCTGGTGCTCTCTCGTGTCCCTGGCCGTCTCATCCGCACAGTCTACCCTCTAAGCACGCTGAGTACGGGAAGTCAGGAAATGGACTCCGGCTGGATGACGACAGCTACCCTCCATGTGACACAGGCAGCGGGACCATGTTGCGGCCAGCGGGGGCCCCGGTTTACTAGCGGCCCTGGGCAAGTGCACACTTACACAGTCACACATTAATATACACAGTCACACTTACACACTTAGTGACCTTACACACATACATACATTTACACATACACCCTTATACACACTGTCACACACACACAGCCACCCTTACACACAGGATACACTTACACAGACACTCATGTACACACATACACACACATACACATACTTATACACATTGACACACACCTATACACACTGGCACACACACATACGTATACACATTGACACACATACTTATACAAATTGGCACACACATACTTAAACACACTGACAAACACACACACTTATACACATTGACACACACACCTATACACAATGACACACACAAACACCCATACACATTGACGCACACACTTATACACATTGACACACACTTATACACATTGGCACATATATACTTAAACACACTGACACACACACACACTTATACACATTGACACACACACTGACAGACACACTTATACACATTAACACACACTTATACACATTGACACACACTTATACACATTGACACACACTTATACACATTGACAAACACACACACTTATACACACACACATTTATACACATTGACACACACACTGACACACACGCTTATACACATTGACACACCTATACACATTGACACACACACCTATGCACATTGACACACACTTATACACATTGACACACACACACACACACACCTATACACATTGACACACACACACACACACTTATACACATTGGCACACATATACTTAAACACACTTACACACACACACACTTAAACACATTGACACACACACACACACTTATACACATTGACACACACACCTATACCCATTGACACACACTTATACACATTGACACACACACTTATACACATTGGCACACACTTATACACATTGACACACACACACACACCTATACACATTGACACACACTTATAAACATTGGCACACATATACTTAAACACACTGACACACACTCACTTATACACATTGACACACACACACACTTATACTCATTGACACACACACTGACACACACACCTATCCACATTGACACACATTTATACACATTGGCACACATATACTTAAAAACATTGACACACACACACTTATACACATTGACACACACACTTATACACATTGACACACACACACTTATACACATTGACACACACTTATAAACATTGACACACACACTTTCACACATACATTTCTTTTCACCCCCGCCCCCCCCCCCCCCCCAAAAAAACCGTAATGATGATTGGTCCCACTCCCTGCTTAATTACCTGTATTTGCAGGGAGGAGGACGTTTTCAACAGTGTCTGCGGAGGCAGAACACTGTCACGTGGGTTCTCCTGCCGGATGTCATCTGAAATCCGGAGCGCCGCCCACCTCACAGCGCGATGGGGCGGAGCTTACACCCGTCGCGCTGTTGTTAGTGTGAGCAGGAGGTGCGGTGACAACAGGTGCTTACCTGCGGACCGCACCTCGGGGAGGAGGTGCTGGGAAGGGAGCTCCCATTAGCAGTGCCTCTCCTCCCATGTGCACCCCTCGCACCTGCCCAGAATCGGCCCTGGGCATGTAGGATTGCCACTCACCTGGTATTTTACCGACAGGCTGATAAAAATTTGGCTTGAGGCCAACAGTAGGTCTGAGGAGGCAATAGCAAAGCCACCTATATTGCACATCGAGGACATGCCCCATCACCCACATTTTACAACTAGGACTTACCCCTGCACCCTAGGACATACCCCTTCACCCACAGTGCACATCCAGGATTTAGCCCTGCACCCCAGGACAGCCACTGCCTGGTGTCTAGTGGAGGCAGCTGGATGTCTGAGCAGCAGCACAGACATTCCTGCATTGCCCGCACAGGTCTGAAGTCTGAGCGCTAGCAGGCCACGTGACCTGCAACGCTCTATCCTCAGAGCAGCGCATCGAGTGCAAGAGGCAGCATTGCGATGTCTGTGCTTCTGCTGCACAGATATCCAGCTGCCTGCACACCATAGAGATCTTTTGCTCGTCTGCTGGCAAGAGTTGTTTTTTTTGTTTCCATTGTGACAGGTGTATCACCTGTCATGCCCTGATGGTGTCCCGGAGCACTCCCCTGATGCGGAATTGTACACAGCGCCCTATAGCAATATAATTTGTGAAGGCAGCAGAATGATGGAAAAGATCACACTAATATGCTAGCAGGAAAAGGACAAAAACGAGGCAAAAATCAGATGAACAAACATATTTTGGCAAATTATTTAGACAGTGAGAAATGGAGTCCATTTTCTGCTTTACTTGCACTCTGGTGTTTTTACATTTAAAAGTTGCATTGTACAAACACTGTATAAACATACAAAATTTACAGAGCAAAGACCGGAAATAAATATTAGTAAATGTTGTGATTTGGTACCAAGGGTTAAAAGACATGGCACACACAAGCCCTCTGGTGGCAAGCAGAACAGGGATAGAAAAGAAAAATAGAAACATAACAGTGGAAGGAATCATACTCCCTCTGTTTATTTGTACCTCCTTGTCTCTGCAGACATGCCGATGTATCACTCTTCGTTCTGTACCGGTACAATGAGAGCTATAAAACCACAATAAAACCTGGACATAAGACAATACAAAATTGGGGGTAAACTAAGGCCAGGGAGTGAAAAAGCAATGTCCCCACACATTGTACTATATTACAGGAGGGACGTCAAAACATCACAATCAATAAAAGATCCTAAAATAAAAAATCCAATTTCCAGAATACACTGTAAAACACATATTACTCTTCCTTTCCAAGGTCCATTAAAAACATGATAAGAGATAGGATATGGATCGAATTGAAGGTAAAGCTATTAAAAAAGTAGTAAAAATAGTTAAGCATTCAGTCATAGCGAAAATCAGACGCTGCTTTTGGAATCTATATGTTTATAATGAGATTGCATCACTGATATTTTATACTCTAGACTATGGCTGTTGCCTGACTAACAGAAGGCGACCCCAGCATAACATAGTAATGTTATGAATCTTAACAGGATTGCTACACTGTAGACAAAATAAAAAAATACATATTCTATACAGACGTTTCAAGGATATGCCTCTGACTAAAACATATGGACTTACACTCACATATGATTCCATGATGGTATGTCATTAAACTTTCGGTCAAGTACTTGGCAACTAGAGAAGTTCTACATTATACTTCCATTCCCATTATCCTTCTGGCTAACTAATCACTCAATAATATTTACTCAATACACAATGGGTACCAATGAGATTCAAACAAAGGGGTGAGAAGACAACTCAGTTGCATCTCAGAGTTATATTAATCTACTAGTGCAGGGGTCTCCAAACTTTTCAGTGGACAAAATATTTTTTTTTTTATTATAATTCAACTTCTTACATATTTAATAAAAAGATTATTGAAAAAAAAATCAATTTCTTGTTTTTATTTCCTTGCTCTGCAACCACATTGCACACCCCTGCACCTAGATTGCACACATGATTTACTCCAGCACCCAGAATACACTCATAAGACTTTACCCTAGCACCCAAATTTGCAGTTACAGGCATTGTCTTAGCCCCAAGATTTGCACTCAGGACCTGCCCCAGCCACCAGGCATGCACTCAGGACTTTTCCGCAGCATGCAGGTATGCACTCATGACTTCACCCCAGCACCTAGGTATGCACTCAGAACTTTGCCCAGCACTTAGATTTGCACTCAGGACTTGCTCAAATCCTGCACTCTAGTCCTGCAGTCCTACATACTTGTACTCAAAGAACATATCCAGCACTCAGGACTTGCTCCGGCACTCTGACTCTCCTGCCTGGCACATGCCGACATTTTACTGAGCGCTGGGTTGTCATGTGACACCTGCCGCTCAGATCATTTAGTGCAGCACGAGGGGGTGGAGCAAGCAGTTTGTGCAAATGTCGCTGGCACAGATTTCACGCCGTATGGCTCTGGTTGGAGAAAGTAGCTGAGGGAGGAAATAAACTGCGCGAGAGCCAAGGTGTTGGAGACCCCTGTACTAGTGCTCTGTAAGTAAGCCTATGTTTATTACTTTATAGGGCATCTATAATTTAGGGGCGAATTCTTCCTCTAAGAATGGTATTTATTCCATTGGGGAATGGCATGATATTACACCATTTTTACATAACTTTCCTGGATGTGGTACAAAAGGTAATACTCACAATAGCAGATGATCATCAATCAATGTGATTTAATATAAAGCCATATTTGGTTTCAACATCCAAAGCAAAATTATCATAATGCAGTGAGACTGACTCAGAGTGAAAGCAGATACATATGTGTATTCACTTAAATAGAGGCATAATCACATCAAATGTACCAAGTCCAAAACAAAAGAGACAGCAGTAAAGCGAACAATAGGATTTCTTCATTGAATATTAGAAAAATGTGGGTGTCAAAAATTAGTCATACATTAATAATTTACAAGTTCACAAGGGATAAGGGTGGTAAGATAAGAAAGAGATATCCGTCCTTTTACAGAATACACATTGTGAGTATGTTGAACTTCCTGTGCTACTAACAGCTACATCACATTCAAAGATATGCAAAGTGCCCGCACCAGTGTCTGATAAGGTCTGTGAAGATCATTAAGTCGTCCTTCACAAAGTCCAGTGAATGTCCACCATGAACACTGTTGGGACCTACACTGGCTTTTGCTTCAGTGCTCTTCTGGAATGAAAGGACTCAAAGTATCAATAATAAACAAATTACGTAGAAAAGGACAGCGGTTTTGCAGCTTTATACCTCTATGCATGGAATGTGGAAAATCACATACAAGATGAATGAACTTTAGACCAAAAGGGGCAGGGCAGGCCTACTCTAGCTCAATGGGCTGGGCCTAGTGCTTAGGTGTCCAACTGCAGCCCGCCAGCTGCTGCAAAACTACATAACCCGTAATTCCCCACCAGCTTTCTAGAATGGCAAGGAATTATGCAGGGAATAGACAAACATTCACAAAAACAGTCTAAAATCTTGGTGTAAGCCTTCCCAGATGAGTGGAAGTTGTTATAGCTGAAAAAGGGGACCAACATATTAATGTCTATGTATTTAGAATGCAATGTAATAAAAGTCCCTGTTGGTGTAATGCGTACCTCCCAACATTTCAAAAAGTGAAAGTGGGATGCTTTTTTTTTGTTTAATCGCTCTCGTTCAACTCACCCAATAGAATAAATTGCCCCTTTACTGTCAGATTTATTACATGATTGGGCTTCGTCATACAATATGACCGATCCCCAGCCATGTAATAAAACTCACAGTAATGTGCATACACAGCCACACTTACACAGCTACACACATAACCACACAGTCACACTTACACATATACATAGCCACACTGCACACAGAAATACACTCACAGTCACAATTCCACAAACCCTTACACACACCGCCACCCTTACACACATACACTTACAGATACCGTTACAGACACAGTAATACTTACACACACACACACACAGATACTTCCACAGAGTCCCTCTTACATACACACATACATATACAGGCACCCTTACACACAGACACTTAGACTCCCTTACACTCACACTTAGACACCGTTACCATTCACACACACACACACACACACACACTCTTAGACAACCTTACACATACAAAAACCCTCACACACACATTTAGACACAGTCACACTTATACACACTTAGATACACAGTCACACTTACACACATACATACACAATTACACATATTTACTTTTCTTTTTTTTAAACAAACAAATAAAATATTTAAGCTGTTTGTCCCCCTCCCTGATTATTTACCTATGCAGGGAGGAGGACCTGTCTCTGCAGAGGCAGAACACTGTCAGTTGGCATCTTCTGAGAGCCGGAAGTCAGTTGACATCTGACTTGCAGCACGACAGAGCGGTGCTTGAACCCATTGTGCTGTGCTCACCCGTCGGTGGACTGACCTGCGGACCGCACCGCGCTGTTAGGGAGATAGCTCCCTCAAACAGCAATCATCACATACTTCCCAACTGTCCCGTTTTGGACGGTGCACACAATTTTTGGGCCGATCCTGGGCAACACAGCAGGACAGTACACCACAAACGGGACTGTTCCGCCCAAAATGGGACAGTTGGTAGGTATGGTAATGATCAGGTGTCCCAATACTTGTCCATATTATGTACATATGTATTGTATAGAAGTATTGATGTACATTGACAGAAATTAACTGGTGCAATTTTTTGGTGCATAAATATTGTTTGGTAAGAAATAAACAGTGTCAGGATTTCAACATAAGCTATATATTAAAAGTTTCTATGCTGTTAGTTCTAAATTATATTTTATCCACCTCTGATTTATTAAATATTGTTAGGTAATGGATATCCACAAAAGAATATACATGTAATATAAATAGTATGCATAATAATATTTCAAATCATTGGAATGCCTTTTGCAGACAAGTTCATTAGGAAAGTGCCACTGGTGATGTATAATGGTTATTTAAATTCACAGCTTACAGGGGAGCCATTTTTAGATAGTTTATTATTATTTAATGGCAGATTAGTTCACATTTAGCAACACAGCCTACACTTCTTTTTATCAGTAATCAGTATCAGGAATTAATATGGATTAATTGACCCACCTGGTGCCATTGCCAGACCTCTCAGTTTAAATGACATCATGTGATATTCCATATGATAATTTTAGGCAGCACTGTTTGAAGGCTGCTGCTGAGTCTGAATAAAATCATTGAAGGACACTTTCTCTCACTCTGCATTTGAAAGCTCATCCTGAGTCTGAAATATTGGATGTTATTATGCACTTTATTTTTATGGAGATAAATGAATTTACCTCTGCCTCTTTTCAATTACTGGCCACATGCAAACGTATTGTCATTATATTGTTATTATTATTGGTAGATGAGTTAATCACAACCACAAAATCTGCAGTAATGTATTTTATTAGCGATTTGTGAAATGATATTCTACTGTGTCCCACAGGCTGCTGACTAAGAAAGTATAATTTATAGATTGATGATTATGAACACATAACAATGCAATCATAAACTCAGTAAAACCCCACTTGGGGTCTTCTCTGTACAGCAGAGAATGTTTTCATTGTTTTCAATGCTGGCTATACTTGCATAGTTGGCACGTGTCTTGATTTGGTGGGGTAAGACTCACTGGGTGGCTGTGAGTCTTGTTACAGTACTGGTTGTTACAATAAAGTTGTCATTAATAATTCAGCTTGATATCACTGAACCAAGATGTTTTTTCGAGGATCCATCCATGACAGCTGACATGTTGGGTAAATATCTGAATGAACGATCACCACAACCACATAAACTAGACCGATATTGGACTTATTAAGCCACAAGGCAACAACAAATTCAATAAGAAACAAACAAAAAATATACAAATTACATATTATAGTTCTCCTGGCTGCCATACTCTGTACTCTTCTGTACAGCACACAACAAACAGTTTTGATTTAATGAGGTTTAAGGGCAGGTTTTAGCAGTTATAAACGCAAATCAAGTTAATTGGTGCTGTATGAAGTAATGTCTTCTATTTGTTTTGTGTTTTTTTGAGGAGTTTACCTTAGTAGGCATTCTGTGTTCATATTGCAGAGTTTTTTTTCTTGTCTTAAGCACATAGTCCTTAATATATATTGTTTTGCATATGAACACTATGACAAACATTCTTATATACAAAGAATTGTGGTAACAGGCACTGAAGAGAAAATAATTATATTAAGCTGCTCTGTGACATTGACAGTTCAGGTACCCCTGAAACACCCGAATACAAATAAAAAAATAACAATGAAAAATAACTGCTTATCCACCAAGCATGCTGATATTTTATGCATTGTAGGTAAATTTAGTCATTTCATCTGCACCACTTAATACACCAAACAGCCATAACATTAGGACCACATTGCTAATATTGTGTAAGTGCCCTTTTGATGCCAAAACAGCCCCGACAGCATGGACTCCACTAGACTTCTGAAGGTGTGGTATCTGGCACCTAGACGTTACCAGTAGATCCATTAAGTAATCCTGTAAATTGCGAGGTGGGTCCTCTATGGATTGAACTTGTTTTTCCAGTTCATCTCACAGATGCTTGATTGAATTGAGAATTTGGAGGCCAAGTCAACACCTTGAACTTGTTGTTGTATTCCTCAAACCATTCCTGAATCAATTTTGCTTTCTGTCATGGTGTATTATCCTGCTTAAAGAGGCCAATGCCATCAGGGAGTACTGTTTCCGTGAACTTGGACATAAACCAGACGCCTGGTTTTGATGGACACAATTTCTTGACTCTGAGGCACTTGGACCATTTTTAAATAGACTACACCCTCTTGTCATCTTACTCCCTCTTGCCATCAATGCCCTCACTTTCTTGTCATTGTCTTCCACAGCACTATTATAATGGCAGCTTGCCTTGACACATTGAGTCTCTGTCATGAGAATGGCAGAGGACCAACAATGCAGGAACCGGTACCATAGGAGACTGAGGACTAGAGGATAGCTTGATGGTTTTAACTCTGACCACTATACACCTTACGGTTGAGCCTCAGGTGGAAATGGCCAGAGACTGGGGAGGCACCCAGAGCTATCATTAGTATCTCAATCTCCACAGGAAACAACCAGGAACAGAGTGGTTGGCACAAAAGGCCGAAGTCACAGGCCGAAGTCGGAAACCAGAAGCAGCAAACAGAGAAAATACTAGAAGACAACTGGCCGGATTCAAGGAATGGAGGGAACACTGGAATCAACAGGGGCAAGTCAAAGTCAAGATCAGGAATCGAGGAATAATATCTGGGGTCAGACTAATAGTCAGGAATGGGCCGAGGTAACAGGACACGAGAATAGCAGGAAGGTCTCACGAAAGCCAAGGTTTCAACGGCTCAGGAATAAAAGAATGAGCACAACACCAGAATATAGGTACAAGGCACTTTCACAGGCAAAGGTGCATAGTGAACTGAGCATTTACATATCCATCCAGTGGTTGTCTCCACCTATGGGGTGAAAAACTGTCTGAACAAGAAAAGGTGAGTATTACTTTAATATGCTGTACAGAATTCCGTGTGCCATGTGATGGCAATGCCTGTGCCATCAGAAGCTTACAGCAGAGCGTGGAGAGTGGCACTTCTGAGTCCTCTGGGTCTGCCGGCAGGGACTTTGGCAACAAAGGACCTCGCAAGGGGTTTTGGCGGATGTCCCCCACCAGCGAGAAACCCTTACAGTCTCCTACTATTTTTTGTATGTCAATACTACATCACAGGTCTGGTCATACATAACCTCTTGCTGTGAATGATTTGATGGAGAATAATCTGTTTTCTATGCTTGTTGCAAAATGTGCTTTTCTCAATTGCTGCTTGATTTTTCTGTAAAATTTCCCTTTGAGCCCATAACTATTTGTATTCTAAGAGAGGCTTGTAACTAAAGTGAAATGACAGACTTTATTTTATTTTATCCTCATATTGGCCTATCCAAAGCACAGTCTGTCAGCAATGGTTTCCATTTTCCACAGGTGGGGTAACATGTTACACACACATTCATTATAGAATTAATGAGCCTAGTTTTGAGGGGCATTCCCGATATCAAGAGGTAAATCATCCTGAAGGAACAGTATTAGCAAAAAAGGTTGTTTTTTTACTCTAATGTATCTTAACTTATATAAAAGAACAGATTTTTTTGTTCATTACTCCATCGAGTATCGAAGAGGGTTTAATCATAAAATGTGATTCATGACCTATAAGTTCTGTTTTGCTAAGTGGTGATAATGGTAATTATTTATTTTATGTACTATTTTATTATCTGCAACGATACACAGGTAACCTTTTTTTGCATTATTTACTGCCTATTGGAAATCTTCAGCTCAGGACAGATAGAATGGCGTCCTCTAAAAATATAACTGCACGATTCATTTTTATTGAAACATGTTGTGAAACCATAAAAAGAGTCATTGGTCTGTAATCTTGTATACTACCATGTGTTGCTGGTTTTCCTTCAACTGCATTACCACTTTAGACATGAAATCTAATAGGTGACTAGCAGGTGGCTCTGCTTGTGTCAAGACACCTTCTATGAAACAACACCCACACAGAGCCTTCTGAATATCATATCCCTTGAAGCACTAATAATCCTCGGAAAAGGGCAAAATCGTTTTAAATGAATTAAAATACAATTTTTAAATGTTAATAGGATTGGTGACTAGATTTTACAATGCTGAAATAGACTACCTACTGAGTACAAAAAGGGTGTTTTCAAAGCACATTTCTTTATCTATTTATATCATTTACCTTGCAGCATTTCTGATATAAAACTAGTACTGAAGAATTGCAAAAATTAAAGTGTGCCTGGCATACAAGGGTTATCAATTTCTACTTATAGAAACGGACTGCTGCTGGAGGTGCAATATGGGAGTAGGAGACTATGTCCATGTTTGGTGGGGCTGCTCGGTCCTAAAAAAAACTCTGGGCAGTTTCATAAAAGATAATATAGGGTAATAAATATGAGAAGATAAATAGGGATAACATACTCAAACCTTTCAGTCCTCAATAAGAACTACAAGGATAGACCCAGAAAACGATAGGGAGGATAAATTAACCTGATAGAAATAACACGAAGTCTAGCTCCAAAAGCCTTGTTTAGTGAGTCTGTCTGTTAGTCTGTAAGTTTGTTCTGTTTGTTTTATTTCTTGTTTGGGTTTTTATTTTCTATGTTATTATATATATATATATATATATATATATATATATATATATATATATATACTGACTTTGTCCCTTTGTTTTCTGCTTTTGCATATTCTCTGTGGATTAGTAGAAGGGGGAGGCAAATTAATTGTGGGGGGGTATATATATATGTCTCCTAATGGGAGTTTAGAAACGCACAGAGAATGTAGACTAGGGCATTAAGAGGTCGTCAATGTCGGCATAAATTTGGTTTTGTGGTATCACTATGTATATATTTGTATTTTTTAATTTTGTAATAAAGAAGAAAAAATGCTACTTAATAACATTTTCTATACATTGGTTCTAATCAAATTGCTTACAATTTTATAGACAAAATGACAGGCATTCCAGGTCTGGAGCTCACTATTGGGTGGGCCCAGAAATGCTAATGGCGAGGTCTCCTCTGTAACGCTGCGAGTGAGAAAAAAAACAGTGATGACCCTCCCAAGAAGGGGCCACACTATAGGGCAGGATTCAGCACTGTCTGTTCTCGGTCGAATGTAAATCCCATTTCTTTGTTTTGCATTCACTAATATAGGAACACAAGAGTTAGTGTGGTGCATGAAGACTTATACTTCCCATATCTTATTAGATATGCAGGTTCAATCTCACTAAGCTAAAACAGAGAAAATCTTATCAGTATATCCAACAATGGATAACAGAATATGAGTTGATAGTAGGGACTCTTACAGTGAACAGAGCAGATCTCTGGTAAGGTGTAGCAAGGTACCAATGGGTTACACTTTCAGTTTGAGTATAAATGAAATCTTCTACATGATGAAATGCCCTTGTTTTCTCTATTTGCATTACTAAAATGGTACTAAACTTTCACCAACATATTTTAATTACAAGCTATTAGGGTTGCCACCTTTTCTTAAAAAAAAAAAAAAAATACCGGCCATGCTACTTTCTCCATAGACTTCACATTGGGGTCAAGCCAATTTTTTACGGCCTGCTGGTAGAATGCCGGCCAGGTGGCAACCCTACAAGCTATATAAGGGGTGTCCAACATGTGTCCCATGGGCCAAATGTGGCCCATTTGACAGCAAGGTGCAGCCTACCTGACTTAACTACTCATTAGCCCTATAAATACTTTTTCTCGTCATCAGTCCACCTTAACCCAAACCTCTCTCTAAGCAAGGGATCCCTTGTATGTATATGCACACTCCATGCTCTCTCAATGTAGGGTTGGACTGGTGATTTTTATTCCCAGTCAGGCCCTGTATATCATCACCTATAACATAATTCCAGGTCCTGCACAAAATAAAATCAATAAAGGTTGTAGACCTTGCTTTTGGTAAATGTTTTACTTTATTTGGGTTGTAGTGATTAAATAAAATACAGTTCAATAGACTGGGCATTGTATGTATATTTGTGTTCCTGTACAATTGCCTACAATTCCCATTCTCTTCACATTGACAAATTCAATTTATCACCCTAAGTTTTTGCTCCCATATCTGGCTCAAATGTTTAATATTGAGGTTTAGTTTTGTCATTAAACCATTTCACTGTAATAAATAAATTAATAGATATCAATATTAACTTCTGCTTGCTTAAACATCATCTGCGTAGGGTGACCACATTTTATTTCTGTTGATCACGGATTTTATGTTATATAAATATAAAAATTATTAGGAAGCTTTGTGAAGATTTGAGATGTAATAATATCTTTATAATATACATAGAGTTATTAGCAGACAGGAGCAGTTTCAGAGAATGAACACCTTTATTAGCAGAAAGAGGCAGTTTTCAGTGCATAAATGTATGCTCTGTACCAAGCGCTGTGTAAATTTGTTGGCGCTATATAAATAAATGGTAAATGTAATGTAATTTGGTCTTATATTTCCCTACAGGTTGATTTAAGTGAAAAGGGTGAGCTTTATGGTTGAAGTAACAAACAACATTTTAAAATAAGAATTTATGGCTTAGAAGAAATAATATTAAAAGTAATCAAGAATTAAACATAATGCAGACCTCTTCCTGGTCTCCTCTTAACTGTTAAAAGTTTAGTTCATCTACACTGTTATAAATACTGTATCAAGTAATGTAAAGAAACAGATCTCAAATAAATGAGAAAAAAAAACCTCCTTGTCAGCTCTTGTATTGACAGTCACAGATTGCACAACTGTGTCAAGTACAGTCACTGTACTTATTTTAAGATGGTAATGTCTTTTTAAGCATCATTATGAAGCACGTCATGCATGTGCAATATGGATTCATCTATGCATTGAAAGTATACAGAAAGATTGTGTCATTTGTTTCCTGCACGCTAATTAAGTTCATACTTGACTGTGAATGCATTATTAATTACTCAATGATTAATAATATTTTCTACGCAATGATAAAGGATTGCGGTTCAGTAGCGTGGTTGGGACAAGCAAGGGAGCAGTTATGTTGTTTGATAGAAGTATACAACAGCAGAAAAGAAAATTACATACTTGACAACCAATCAATTCTCATTATACGGAAAGACATAGTTCTGCAAACAACAAAACCATAGTTATCACCACAGAAGTTCTCATCTCACAAAGCATGGTCTCATTACATTCATACAGTAAATAAATGCCTGTCCTTGCATATCTTGGTGATATAGGAAGAGTCATTATTTGTATGTGTTCCTGTACAGTGGAATTTGACTACTAAGCATGGTCTCATTACATTCATACAGTAAATAAATGCCTGTCCTTGCATATCTTGGTGATATAGGAAGAGTCATTATATGTATGTGTTCCTGTACAGTGGAATTTGACTACTGACATTCTTCTCTTGCATAACAGCTTTCTTTACCATCATGGACTTACCAGTGCATGATGTTGGGCTGTGACTAAGGGTCTATGGAGTAAAGCTATGCCTTAGTAACAGTACAATAATAAAAAATGTTTTAAATGTATATATAAATAGCAATTCAATTGAAACTACCACAACTAGAGGACATAGTCTGTAATTAGATGGGCAAAGATATTAAAAGTAATATCAGGAAGTATTATTTTACTGACAGGGTAGTGGATGTATCGAGTTGCCTTCCAGCGGAAGTGGTAGTGATATACACAGTGAAGGCGTTTAAGCATGCGTGGGATAGGCACAAGGTTATCCTAGAAATAAGATGGGAAACGGGGAAGTAATAAAAGTATTTAGAGAATTGGGCAGATTAGATGGGCCAAATGATTCTTATCTGCCAACACATAAAGAGGACAAACAGAAAGCACATAGCACAAATCTATACATACTTGGAGCAAATAATTAACAGAAATGGGTGGGGTAATAGTAAGTGATTAGAGGTTGGCAGATGTATCCAAATAAAAGTAAAACTTAAGCAATTAAGCACAGTGCCATGAACCAAACACTACAAAAATTATGAGGAAAAAATGACACCCAGGTAAGAGAATTAAGAACATAACAAAACTAACTTTATTCATAAAATGTCAGAAAATGATTTCCTTTTCCATAACTGTTTTTGCGTTTACCTGTACAGGATTATTTTTCATGACTTTATAGTCTTATTTTTACTATGTTATTTGTAAACGTTATGGCAGTTGGTGCCATATTTTGTATTATCCTTATATATTTTCAGTACATTTGTAGCATCTTCCCATTAAGCGCACACCACAAGAAAGAATATCTGTCTGTTGAACTTGTCATTATTTAAGTTGTTTTATAACGACACATTAAAAGCATAGGATAAACACAAACTAATAATATACAGATAAATCATCATGTGCATTTACAATGGTACAACTTAATTCAGAGGCAGTCAGAACCCTTATGCTTCACATGAATATATATTGTCAAGTAATCCATTGATATATTCTCAAGTGCAAGAGAATCTAATCAGCCCTCCATTATTGTACAATACACTGCTTTGAAAAAATCTGTGGGAGATGTGTACAGAGATTGTGTTAGTGGCATGTGCTTGGGTGGTTTTATTTATAACGTGAGTGCTTTTTTAAATCTCTTTACAATTTCTTTTGAATTCTGGATACTGTGTGGATACTGTGTGATTTAACAAAATTACATCTTCTACATATAATAACACTTTACATCTCATTGGTAAGCTGGGAACGAGGTTTTGTAAAATATCTAGAAGGTTTGTGTTCACTGTAATATTGGCTTTGCCTTATGGCAGCAGAGTATTTTTGTTGCATCACACCCGCCACCTTTTCTTCAGAAAATTACTGGCCTTGGTACTGTCTCCATAGGCTTAACATTGGCCTGATGCCAATTTTTTACCGGCCTGCCGGTAAAATACCGGCCAGGTGGCAACCCTACCTCCACCACATACCTGCCACCCCCCAACACAAAAAAAGAGACCACACACAAATTCAACTTTTATTGCAGTGTTTAAAATGTATATTATGGTGTACAAATGCAGTGTATAAAATATATACATGGCTTAAACATGTATTCCTACTTATTATGCAACACAGAAATAACCTGTGACAATTTAAACGATGTGGAAGGTCAGCATGACAGGGGTAGGCATAATCCCCTGCCAGTCATCCTGCTTACATGTCAATATTGGCACCATGCACAATAAATACAAGGCAGGGGTTGGGTATGGTGCTATTGAGGGTTGTGAATTGTTTATATAAGTAATAGCCCAAGCAAATACATTTTTCTTTTAATTAAGAAAATCGGTTCCCTCCCTCCCTTTATTTAAGCATTGGACTGGTTTCCCTAGGTCTGACGTCAGTCCAGAGTTTGGTCGTCTGGCCGTGGTGGCTACCTGTGTGGGCTCACCACGGACCTGTCCCTGGTGAGTGAGTTTGTGGCTACTGTTTATAAGGAGGATGCCAGTACCCAAAGAAGATAGATATGCCTACGTCAGATCCTAGGGGACCCTATCCAGTGCTGTATTTACCGCGAGGCATCCTAGGCGAATGCCTAGGGCAGCAAATTTTGGGGGGCGGCAGCGCCCCCCAGCACTGAACCCCCCCCCCCCCCAAAAAAAACCCGGCCCTTTAAAAAAAAAAAGACCGCGCTTGCAGGCAGAGACGGAGGTGAGAGGGGATCGGAAGATCCCCCCTCACCATCGCTCTGCCTGCCAGGCTGCCTTGGGAGCCGAACAGGCAGCACAGAGAAAACTCCGTGCTGCCTGTTCGGCTCCCCGTGCAGTGTGACACGGAAGTGCCGACAGTCACGTGACGGGCGCGCTGACGTCGTACGCGCCCGGTCACTTGACCTGTCGGCACAATCGCCGGGAAGCCGAACAGGCAGCATGGAGGGACCATGCTGCCTGCCACTAGCCACCAGGGAAAGGTAAGTGCTGATGGGAGTCAGAGTGTGTGTGATAGGAGACAGTGTGTGTGACTGAGTGTGATGGGAGTCAGAGTGTGTGTGATGGGAGTCAGTGTGTGTGACTGAGTGTGATGGGAGTAGGAGTGTGTGACTGAGTGTGATGGGAGTAGGAGTGTGTGTGTGATGGGAGTATGAGCTTGATGTTAGTCTGAATGTTATGTGTGATGTGGGGTCATGAAATGGAGGTGATGGGGCATGTCTTAGGTGTGTAACGTGGGTGTGCAGCTTGGGTAGGGGGGTGCCCGGATTTTGTCTGCCTAGGGCAGCACAAAATCAAGATACACCACTGACCCTATCCTAGTTATCTAGGTTGGTTAAGGTGGGACGCTACTGCTGTAAATATTCAGTTGGTGATATCCGTCTGTGGTATTATATTATGGTTTAATACTTGTTTTAATTATTATAAAATATCATTACATGTAGCTAATTTATTAGCTAGTAAGTTATTTATGCTAATACGTTACTTATGTTGCAGTAAAGTTATCAAAATAAACCTGCCTCCTTCTTAGCCAGCTTGGTGTCTGTGTAATTTATTGGGTCTCGGGACATCAGTTTGCCATTTCACTGTCATGCATTAAAAGTACTCTATGTTAGTAGTGCCTATATTATAAAAGTATACAAGGATATTAGAGAGCAGTTACATACAGTAGGCAGCAATTACAATTAAAATACAGCTATGTTATAGTAATGATATATAGCACTGATATTACACAGGGCAAATATTATACAGTAGGGGATATCAGTAATCACATCATATCATATGATATCATAGAACACATCTCCATCAGACAAGACAGACCAGATGAATTAATGTTGATGAGAGAGACAGGTTGCCACTTGCCTAATCCCCGACCCCCCAAACTTTGAATAGTCAGTGAGGAAAAAAAGAAAAGGCCTGTTTATAAGACTACACTATAGGAAAAAAGCTTTACTTGTAAATATTAACCCTTTAAGGACCAGGGATTTTCCTGGGCCAAGGACCAGAGCGTTTTTCAATTTTTAATACGCGGTTTTTGAAACATAAATTTCCTCTCTCTCATTTAACGCACCCATACAAGTTATATGTTGTTTTTTAGAGGACAGTTAGAGCTTTCTTTTGATACCCTATACATAAAAATGATTTACATTTTAGTATTAAAAAATACATATAAAAGAGGAAATTTTTGAGGAAAAAAAAGTTTTTCCCCATTATTTTCCCAATAATAAGCTACATAACTAGTGCAACACTAACCCACTTATCCCCCCTAATTAACTAACTAATAAAAAAGAAAAATATTGATTCCCAAACCCCCCATAACAAAAAAGACAGAAAAAAAACTCTGAAGAGTGCGATGTCAGATCAGTAAAAATCATGCAACAGGCATGCAGGGGTTAAATTTTATTAAATAAATATATTAAAATTACCGTTATTTATTAAAAAAAACTTTATAATTGTAAAAATAAAAAAATCTGTTAAAAAAAAACTAAATGAGGGCCATAAAGTGAAAGGAAACTGATCACAGTTAAAAACTGTGATCAGCAATGAAAGGGTTAATTTTTTTTTTACCTATGTGTATGTAATTAATTTCTTTTTACTTACAGGTCACTCTCTGTGCTTCACTATAAGAATGTGAAGCACAGGGAGTGAATTAGAGGCAAAGTCAGTGTGTGAACACACTGACTTTGCCATCTAATTTGCATGTTATCGCGGTGATTGAGCAATCACCGCGATCACATGCCCGGAAACTGACCGATCGGGTCCAGGAGCTTTGCCTCGGGTGCGAGGCTTAGTCCTGGACCCGTTGCAGACTAGCTGGCGGTGCCCACGGAGCGCACCGCCGGCTAGACTGCATGACGAGTTAACTCGTCATAAGGTCGCTAATGCGGCGGCTCTTATGACGAGTTAACTCGTCATAAGGTCGGGAAGGGGTTAATTTACATGTTTTTCATGTTTAATAAAAATTGATGAAAAAAATGAATTTATTGTTTTTATTTGTCAATCTACCCCCCAGACATTGAATCCCCTCCTCCCCCCTGAACCCAGACATTGAATACCTTTCTCCCTCCCCCTTCCCCCAGATATTGCATCCCCTCCCTGCCGCACCTCTTCCCCCAGACATAACCTTCTCCTCTTCTGGTGGTGATCCTTCAATGCTGCCAGACACTTCCGCCAGGACTTCTATGACGTGAACGCCGCACGGTCACGTGAGTGTGGCATTCCGTCATAGAAATCTCTGCAGAAGTGCCAGGCAGCAGACATCCACCGGCTGCTTACAAGGGGGATCCAGGTCCCTCGCAGCGCTGCGGAGGACCTGGATACTAGTCTTATAGTCAGACCTTTATTTGAGGTTGTATTATAAATACGGTATATATGGTTTATATAATATATATACATATATCGTGGGTTTATATAATATTAGAATATTACATATATAAATATATATGTCTGTTTTATAGAATATTTAAAGAATATATATAAAATATATATGGCTGGGTTATATAATATTAGTATATATTATATATATAATAGTTGATTTATATCACATTTACATAATATATATATGGATGGTTTATATAATATAAATATTACTTAAACCAGCTTTATGTCATATATATCAATGTTATATATGTCAGCGATATGATTTATATGGCTCATGTTTATATAATACTTATTTAATATATATATGGCTGGTTTATATAATATACATAAATATATGGCTGGGGTCACTGTATAGCTGGCTGGGGCGGTGAGCTATTTGTATGGCAGGGGCTATATAGCTGGCTGGGAGGTTGCACACTTGCACGCACACACAAAGACAACCTTGCCACAGATAGACACACTTACATGCTCACTTAGACACACTTACACACACAAAGTCAGACTTACAAAGACAACCTTACACACAGTCAGTCATACACATACACAGTCACACAGACACACTTAAACACACTCACATAGACCTTTATACCCAGAGAGTCACACTTACACTTTTATCTGCAGGGAGGGGGGTGTTCTATCAGGCTCAGAGTGCAAGAGGGACAGGGCTTTCATCCATGTGCGGCACACTCAAGAATCAAATGGGGCGTGACTAGGAGGTGCAGGTACTGCTGGCAATGCCACACAGCCGCACTGGTGTCCAGCGTGTCGGATCTCATAGTATTAATAACAAAGGGGATGGATGTGCGCAGTCAGCGGACACATGGGGCAGCTGCTTTGGGCCCCCCAGGAGTAACTAAACCCAGGGCAGCTGCCCTGCTTGTCTTGTGTTAAAGACAGCCCTGGTACAATTCCACTGATGAGGGGGAGCAGGACATATGTGTCTCCTATGATACAGACCACTTTTCCTGCTTCTTCCAATATAATATGTGCTGGAGCACTCCTACGATACGTGAATATAAACCAAGCTGCACTAGCTGAGCTATTCTCCGACAATAAGGAACAGCAATACAAAGTAGAGAAGAGCAAATAGAACTAATGAAGTTCAACTGTTAAATTATGACATCAGTCACTTTTACTTTTGATAGTACACGCCAGTTTATCCTCTGACCAACAGCTGTGCAATGTTCCTTTAAGGTTCTTACATCTGTGGTCCAAGTGAAAGCAGTTCTGTAAAATGGTAAATCCTGTAGACCAAATTCAAACAGTACAGATATGTAACAAAAGGATTTTCAGATACACTGAAGGTGTCTCCAGACACACTCAACTAAATTATATGGAGGTCGACCTTTTGTGCTAAGCCATCTTCCTCTGATAAGCATCTCCATTGCCTGGGGATATCTGTTTACTCGGCACAAAAAGTTACAGATAAGAGAGGAAAATCAAGGACTTTAGGCATTGCTACATCTGTAGATTTAAGGTTTTTTTTTCAAACATTGCCAAAAAGCAACAGGGTGTCACCAAAACATACTTCATAAAGTCCAAACAAGACAGAAACCAATAACGACTGAATTCTTGATATGTATAATAATAATATGAAACATAGCATACTTGTCAACATCCCATATCTCCTGGCACAATCCTTTTTTTTTTTGTGATGCTGTCCCATCAAATTTTTTGTCTATAAGACATACAAAGCCTACACACAGATAAATGAGCTCCAGGCACCCAGTCTCTCTACCAGATAGGCTGGAGTGCAATCTCATGGAGTTATGCTATCCTACACACTTTGGGCTCCCTCCCATTCACATCTAAGGAGCCTGTCCAAATGTGGAAGCCAAAAAGGCAGTAAGAACACAACTTAAAAGTAATAAAATAGGGCTGGCATCACTTTGCATTGATACATCATGCATTGCCAGTATTAATCCCGGAGTGTTTGTCTGGCACAGTATTCAATTACTGCAGAGAAGGGATGGCAGACCCACAAGTAGTAAAATTGCTGATTAAATACAATTCACAAATATTTCATGTAGCACTATGATTTATGTTTTGGAAAGAGTATTAAAATTGGCTGTAACAAGATTTTGTAAAGAGACTGATATCGCTGTATTGCCACTATCTTTTTTAACATGTCGGTATACAAGCCAAGTTCTGTCGTTTTTATGGGATGCATAACAATTAAAACTGCCAGTCATGCAAATAACAGTAATTTAAAAAAGGAGATATGGACAATTATAGATGTGGTTTTACTGTACCTCCACGATCTCGAGCCGCTAAATTATTTCCTCGTTTTAATGTAACATCCAGTTGGTACATTCCGAGTTTGGGGATTGGGATATCTGCATTACAGCTTCCAACACTGTTGATTTTCTGGAAAACAAAACAGAGAATTTATAGGTCATAAATATAACACATCCAGAAGAAAAAAATATTTAAACATAACAATAAGAATCATTCAGCTCACCTAGCTTGCACACATTTCTATGTGCTGCTAAGTCTTCATATCTTATTTGGTCGTTGGCTTTATCCTACATCCAGGATAGCCATATGCTTCTCATATCTCATGCATGCTAAAAGCAGCGGTTCCCACTATCTACATCTAAATAGGGATAGGGTGTTGGGAATGGTTCTAAATGGAGTTATACTGGAGAATATTTTAGAACCTGGGTTTGTATAGTTTCTACCCTGGTTGTGATAAGCTGTTTAAACAGTTGGTCCCTGAGGTGTAATATATGGAAGAGAACAGCTGGCAACAATTCAGGTGACTAAAATACGACTAAACTAAAATGGCATTTTAGTCAAAACAATATGACTAAAACTAAATAAATATTTGCCGACAAAAGTAACACTGGGAGATATCAGTGTGTAATTGACTATGATGTCTGAATTATGGACATACACAAATCAGCCATAACATTATTACCACTGACAGTGCATAGTTGCCACCCATCCCGTTTTTGCCGGGACAATCCCGGCATTTGGGAGTATGTCCCGGAAAATTCACTAATCCTGGCAAAAAGGGAATAGTTCCACATGCAAAAAAGTATACACGCGCCTTTACTGCATGGGCAGTTCAGTGAGCCAAAGTGACACTGTGGTATGTTCAGGGGGGCAAATTAACACTGTGGCATGCCAAATCGTGTGGGTGCAATAAGAGTACAAGCCAATAACTGTGGGTACTGTATGGTGCTGTGTTAAGTCCTTTAAGTGCAATGTGGGTAATAATGTAATATTACATTGCTGAGAGGGTGGTAGGTGCATGGAATAGTCTTCCAGCATAAGGCCGAGGTTAATACAGTAAAGGAGTTTAAGCATTAATGGGATAGGCATAATGCTATTCTAGATATAAGATAAGGCCAGGCACTAATTAAAGTATTACTTTACTGGGAGGGTGGTGGATGAATGGAATAGTCTTCCTGAAGAAATGGTATAGGTTAATACGTGAAGTTTAACCATGCATGGGATAGGTATAAGGCTATCCTTGATTTAAGATAAGACCAGGGACTAATGAAAATATTACTTTAGAGGGTAGTGGATGCATGGAATGGCCTTCCAGCAGAAGTGGTAGGTTCATATTAATGTATGTTTTATGGTGAAGCTACAGCTCTCTGACTGAAGCACATTTGCACAAGGTCTTACTGTATTTCATGTAAAAGTGATAAAATGCACCTGCCTGATGTAGATGTTGTGCTGTGAATACATCTGTTGTATACCAAGGATGCATGGTAACGTTGGTGGGAACTTGGTGATATAATCTACACTGTGACAAGAAGGTAGAGTTAAATTATGCTAATTATGTGGAGTGGGTGGAGCTTTTGACAGTGGGTGTGGTTAATCTACAAGTAAGTAATTGGAAGATGAGCTGCAAAGTGTCCCTGGAATTTGTTTCCAAATGTTGGCAACTATACAGGTGGTCAGCTGGTGCAGGCAGTGTGATGTACTAGGCAATGTTCTGCTGGGAAGCCTTGGGTCCTGACAATTATGTGGATATTACTTTGACATGTACCCAGGGCCGTCTTTAACGCGGGGCAAACGGGGCAGCTGCCCTGGGCCCATTTACTCCTGGGGGGCCCCAAGGCAGCTGTCCCGTGGGCCCCCAGCCCCTGCTGCCGCGTTCACAGCGCATTGCGCTTGTGTACGCTTTTTTCCGGCAAGCCGCATCCGATGGATGCGACGGCCGAAAAAAAAAAAAAAAACTGACGCCGGATGTGACGTCGCGTCACATCCAGTTTCTGTTTCCCTCCTCCGTGCAAGAGGGAAGACTGCACGGAGGAGACATCCGGCGGGGGACACGGAGCAGCTTCATGTAAGTACGGGGGGGGGGGGGTGCTGGCTGGCACAATATTCCTGGTATCTGACTGGCACTATATTACTGGGTATCTGATTGGCACAATATTACTGGGTATATGATTGGCACTATATTACTGGGTATCTGATTGGCACTATAATACTGGGCATTTGATTGGCACAATATTCCTGGTATCTGATTGGCACTATATTACTGGGTATCTGATTGGCACTATATTACTGGGTATCTGACTGGCACTATATTACTGGGCATCTGATTGGCACTATATTACTGGGTATCTGACTGGCACTATATTACTTGGCATCTGATTGGCACAATATTACTGGGCATCTGATTGGCACTATATTACTGGGTATCTGATTGACACTATATTACTGGATATCTGATTGACACTATATTACTGGGTATCTGATTGGCACTATATTACTGGGTATCTGACTGGCACTATATTACTTGGCATCTGATTGGCACAATATTACTGGGCATCTGATTGGCACTATATTACTGGGCATCTGATTGGCACTATATTACTGGGTATCTGATTGGCAAAATATTACTTGGCATCTGATTGGCACTATATTACTGGGTATCTGATTGGCACTATAATACTGGGCATCTGATTGGCACAATATTCCTGGTATCTGATTGGCACTATATTACTGGGTATCTGATTGGCACTATATTACTGGGTATCTGACTGGCACTATATTACTGGGCATCTGATTGGCACTATATTACTGGGTATCTGACTGGCACTATATTACTTGGCATCTGATTGGCACAATATTACTGGGCATCTGATTGGCACTATATTACTTGGCATCTGATTGGCACTATATTACTGGGCATCTGATTGGCACTATATTACTGGGTATCTGATTGGCACTATATTACTTGGCATCTGATTGGCACAATATTACTGGGCATCTGATTGGCACTATATTACTGGGTATCTGACTGGCACTATATTACTTGGCATCTGATTGGCACTATATTACTGGGCATCTGATTGGCACTATATTACTGGGTATCTGACTGGCACTATATTACTGGGCATCTGACTGGCATAATATTACTGGGCTCTGGCTGGCACAATATTACTGGGCTCTGACTGGCACAATACTGGGCTCTGGCTGGCACAATATTACAGGCATCTGACTGGCATAATATTACAGGCATCTGACTGGCACAATATTCCTGGCCTCTGACTGCACACTATTACAGGCATCTGACTGGCATAATATTACAGGCATCTGACTGGCATTATATTACAGGCATCTGGCTGGCACTATATTACTGGGCATCTGGCTGGCACAATATTACTGGGCATCTGGCTGGTACAATATTACTGGGCATCTGGCTGGCACAATATTACTGGCCTCTGACTGCACACTATTACAGGCATCTGACTGGCATAATATTACAGGCATCTGACAGGCACCATATTCCTGGGCTCTGACTGGCACACTATTACAAGCATCTGACTGGCATAATATTACAGGCATCTGACTGGCACAATATTACAGGCATCTGACTGGCACAATATTCCTGGCCTCTGACTGCACACTATTACAGGCATCTGACTGGCATAATATTACAGGCATCTGACTGGCATTATATTACAGGCATCTGACAGGCACCATATTCCTGGGCTCTGACAGGCACAATATTCCTGGTATCTGACTGGCACAATATTATTGGTATCTGACTGGCACAATATTACTGGTATCTGACTGGCACATTATTACTGGGCTCTGACTGGCACAATATTGCAGGCATCTGACTGGCACAATATTGCAGGCATCTGACTGGCACAATATTACTAGGCTCTGACTGGCACAATATTACTGGGCTCTGACTGGCACAATATTACTGGCATCCGAAAGTTACAATATTACTGGCATCTGAATGGCACAACAATTATGGCATATGTGTGTGTGTGTGTGTGGGGGGGGGGGGGGGGGGGGGGGGTAACATTGCGATGGATGGCGGGATTGCATGCAGGGGAGGGGGCAGGGTCCAGGGGGCCCAAGCAAATGCTTGCCCAGGGTCCAATCACTATTAAAGACGGCCCTGCATGTACCACCTACATAAGCATTGTTGCAGACCATAAACACCCTTTCATGGAAACTGTATTCTCTGATGGCATTGACCTCCTCTTTATGCAGGATAATGTGCCCTGCCACAAAAGAAAAATGGTTCAGGAATGGTTTGAGATTCAGAGGTCTAGTGGAGTCCATGCCACAACCTGTCAGGATTGTTTTGGCAAAACACCATTCTCACGGTGGAATATACTATGTACTGTGGACAGGACAGAAATTCACCTTTGTGTTATAACCACAGATGTTGCATACATACTGTTTCAAACTATTCAGTAATAGTAATAAAAACCTGATTTCAAAATATGTGTAGTTAAAGAAACAGGATCCTTTATTATTATTGCAAGGGCCAATAAGATATTGGCATGTATAAAACGAGGTATAGATTCACGGGAGGAGGATATCATCTTGCCTCTTTACAAATCAATGGTAAGACCTCACCTTGAATATGCAGTACAGTTCTGGGCACCAGTCCTTAAAAAGGATATTAAGGAACTAGAAAAAGTGCAAAGGAGAGCTACAAAATTAATAAGGGGTTTGGAGGATCTTGGTTATGAAGAGAGACTTAAAAAATTGCATTTATTTACTTTAGAAAAAAGGCGTCTTAGAGGGGATATGATAACATTATATAAATATTTGCAGGGCCAATATAAAGAGCTCTCCAGTGACCTGTTCATTAACAGAAAGGTACAAAGAACAAGAGGTCACCCCCTCAGACTGGAAGAGCAAAGATTTCATAGACAGCAAAGGAAGGGATTCTTTACGGTTAGGACAATAAAGTTATGGAACTCACTGCCAAGAGAGGTAGTGCTAGCAACCACAATAGATGCATTTAAAAATGGTTTGGATGTTTTTTTAGGAAAGCAGAACATACAGGGCTATTAATAATAGAATAAGCATTAATAAAAGAGCTTATTGATCCAAGGAGAAATCTGATTGCCTCTTGGAGTCAAGAAGGAATTTTTTCCCCCAGGAGGCAAAATTCGAAATAGCTTCCTTAGGGGTTTTTTGCCTTCTTTTGGATCAAAAGCTGTAATGATAGGTAGAAGGGTTGAACTTGATGGACTTGTGTTACTATGTTACTATGTTACTATTGCTTTAATATGTTATAATTGTCAGCAAATTATGTGCTGCATATAGAATAGGGTCACAATCGAAAAGTGAAACAGTACATACATACTGTTATGGATTGGTTAGTGGTCCGGCAATTCTGAGCTTATTATATTCTTTCACCAGACTGTTGAAATGCCACACATAGTTAATTACCATTTTCTGCTATATCATAATTAAAGGATTCCTGAAATTTTAAATGAATTAATCATTTTGTTACAGGTTTTCAAAAGAGGTAGGAACTGAGATTAAGTCTTTGTAGATGAACTTTTTATCCATACAAATGAACATCACAACAGAGAGACAATTCACTAGCAATGTTTTATATTTGTTGGAGAAACGCGTTGGTGGCATTACATCATTAACCACGTTAATTGTGTTTGGGTTCTATTGATGTTTGAATAAATTAATTTTCAGCAGCGTTTGCATGTAGGAATACTAAATGAATGGAAGTATTGTGATGTCTTAGCACATAATTAAAAAATATTGAACTCTAAGGAGGCTAACCAGCTGTTTAAGAAAATAATGTTTATTGATAACAGGTTTTAGTAATTTGCTCTCATAATTATTTCTTAATGTAAATGTCATTTCAGTACTTTTACAAGAAGTATTGATTGATTACAAGGGAGCTGTCATTTATTCCTTTGTGCAAGTTAAATCTGAAATCCTGGAATTAATTGCCCAACTGATCAAATATTGATCATAATGATAATAAGATTTATGGTTTGGAAAGATTCAGTAGATGGTTATAAATAAATCCAATGTTATTGCATGAAATGGTTCATGTATCCTGTGGACTAAAATACAGTGACCCCAGACACTGTTCGAACGACTTTGCGGAGGGGTAGATCTACCGCTGGCGGGACTTTTTTGGGCGCAGCCCATAAGATTCTAGGGTAGCATAGAACATCCTTCCCTTAACAGCTCATTGCTTCCCGCTGTGATGAGCTGTGCTTCGTATCCCACCTTTCAGATGAGGCCGCTTTTTCAAAGCGACCGATGGCTACATTTTGCTAAAACACATCACAAGTGGCTTCACAAGGTCTTATGCAATTTCAGCAGGGACCAATAGGGTCTATTAAGATCCTGGTTGGGTCTCTGCTAATGAATCCCTTGTTTCCTTGTGATTGAGGCCAGGAACAGAAAAATTGCATTTTTGGTGCTTGCATATTCTGTTGAGAAGGGCGGTAAACTCAGGGACCACCCTGGTCGACGAAGATTCTAGCTACAACACTGTGCAAATTGGCTGTGGCATCTTAATGGGACAATAATACTGGCATCTGAATGGGAAAATTGGCCGTGGCATTTTAATGGGACAATAATACTGCCATCTGAATGGGCAAATTGGCTGTGGCATCTTAATGGCATAATAAAACTGGCATCTGAATGGGCAAATTGGCCGTGGCACCTTCATTACACAATAATACTGCCATATTAATGGCAAAAGTAATCCTGGCATATTAATGGAAAAATAATACTGGAATACTAATGGGCAAATTGGCTGTGGCATATTAATGGCAAAATAATATTGGCATATTAATGGCAAAATAATATTGGCATATTTATGGGAAAATGGCTGAGGCATATTAATGGACAAATTGGATGTGGCATAGTAATGGGCAAGCTGTGGCATATTTAATGGACAAACGGTGGCATTATTTTAGGCAAACTGACTGTTGCATATGTTAATGACAAAGTGACTGTCGCATGTTAATTGGTACCTGACAGTGGCTTATTTTAATTAACAAAGTGAGGTTGTGGCATGTTCTGTGGGTCAAACTAACATGTGCTATGTGGGAAAGTAACACTGTGGCTTGTTCTGCAGGGGCAGTTCTGTGGGGCAAATTGACACTGTGGCATGCCAAATTGAGTGGGTGCAATATGAGTGCAAATCAAGTGCTGTGGGTGCAATATAGGTGCATGGCAAGTACTGTATGGTACTGTGTTAAGTCCTTTAGTTTAGTATTATATAATATTAAAAAAGTTTATATTTACATACAGTTTTTTACAATGCGACTCTAGAAAAACTGGGTTGAGGCTCAGGGCCCACTAGGGTCTTAAAACGGCCCTGCTTGTCTGGTGTGCATAAAATTGGGTTTAATAATGCCTCTGCTATTAATTTTAATTGAAATATATGGTTATCTTTTTTGATATAACCTGAAGAAGGGGCTTTGAATACCTAGACTAGAGCTGTATAGGGTGAGACAGCCCTTACAAGTCTTGCATATGCAGTAATGACATATAATAATGACTGCATTTTTAAAAAAAAGAATTATACATTAAGCTTATTTATAGATGGGGATCTTGCCTTTATATAATGTCTATCAATGGAGTAAAATATGGCTTTAAATACTTTAACCAGTTAGCATTATTTAATTGTGTAATATCTAAAATAAAACCCCTTTAACAACTTGTCTGTCATCAGTGTTATTGGAATTCTAAGTGGTTAACTCAGTCAAATGTTTCTAATTTGCAATCAATAATTAAAATTGAATTCTTTCATTTGGCTATGTGCTTGATATAAGAGACTAGCTGGCTATTGCCTTGTCATGTGACTCCCTATAATAAAATGCATTAGGTGATATGATATAGTCATTTGGCTGTCAATGGATTTCACACTGAATATAATTAGTATGTGGTTGATACTAGCAGATAGTTTGTATCGTATAAAAGTATTTTGGAATTTAATTGAGAGGATTAAATGACATGTTATGCTGACAAGCTATGTTCCCATCTGAGTCCTTTACTGAACTGTGTAAATGCACACCAAAGTGCAAATACTAGAGATCCTCACATTCCCAACCTGTGTTCCCTATAAAGTGAAAAGTCACTTAATAATGAACACTTAGAGAAAAGACTACTAAAAACACACACTGTGCACAGAACATGCTGCAGGATCAAAAGATACGCCTGCGCCAAGCACTTTGTATAGACAAATTTAGCTTTTAACCATTCCCATGCTGGTGTGCTCACATTAACCCCTTCCCACCTGTAGGACGTTCCGTGCCGTCCTACTTTTTAGTGCCAAGATTCTAGTAGGTCGGCACGAAACGTCCAACACTAAACAGCTCATCACGCCCGGACCCCCCCCCCCTCGCGATGAGTTGTGTGCAGATCCCACTGCAGGAACTTGCAGCAAGGTCAGGTGAGGCCACTCTGACAGAGAAATTGGAGGCTCCATTTTACAGTAAAAGCCTGCAGGAGGGCATAGACCAGCCTGCATGTAACAGCTCATCGCGGCTCCCCGCGATGAGCTGTACTGGAGATCCCGCTGCAGGGGCTTGCAGCGGGATCCCCAGTGTCAGATGAGGCCACTTTGATCGGGGCCCTGCTTGGATGTTCCTGGCAGCCGATCACAAAGTGATTGGCGCCCAGGAACAAAAAGGATTAAAGAGAGCCTTATCTTCCTCACCGTCTATCTGAAATTATCAGGTGAACCAATTCTTTTTTTTTTTTTACAATTGGAACCTTCATGCATTACTACAGTAAATGAAACATAGAATTCGGCTCATCTCGTTGGCCCAATGACTGCCTAAAAAATAAACCTGAAATCTTTCATTAGTTCCTGGCCTTATCTTATACCTAGTAAAGCTTTATGCCAATCACTAAAGTTAAGTCAACAGAAAGTTCCTTCTTGCCTATTAAAGCTTGATTTTTGTAGTTCAATGATCAGTTCAACTTTAATGGTAATGCCTCCCAGAATACCAAAAAATTAGAGATCAAATAAATGAGAGAATTAGTATATGGCAAGATAATTTATTAAAACTTTCACATGCAATAAAAGTGATAAGATTCTCAGCATATGGTAAGAAGGGAATAAATCTGTATTCGCAGGCTTCTTCCAAACCGGATACTGAACATAGACCATCAACTAATACACAAAAACAAAGTTATAATCAATTTAGAGGTCTTCCAGATGGCAAAAATTGATTCTTAGTACATGGGATGATGACGTCCGGTGCTAAGTTGCGGCACATCACTATCGGTCTCCATTATTCAGGAGTCTGTTTGGCAATATAGATGATGAATTCCGGTTAGATGATAAGATGTGATATGGGAGATTTTTTCCCAACTTTTTATTGAGTAGGACCCTTATATCTTTACCTGTGCATTGGTAATAAGAGTGCATCCTATACACCTCTTACAAGGGTAAACACTGAGTTTTGATGTTAAACTTCTTTTTTTGTTTTAAATTTGGACCTATTAATTTTATAATAATAATTTTTTCGGATTTGGGGCCCCTTTGAAAACGACACTTGGCCGCTCAAATAGAAACTGTACTTGAACACTTGGTCAACTTCTTCAATCCCAAGTCTTTGCTGAGTTGTGACAACCTGATGCTGCAGAGCAGCGAGTGTCCTGGGTCCCCAGATGAAAACATCTCCCACCCCAGATCAACAGGGAATAAGTAATTAGGTGCAAAGGCAAGTACTCTGGGTGCAATGGGAAGTCTGTGTGAGCAATGGCAAGTCAGTCAGTGGGTGCAATGGGAAGTCTGTGTGAGCAATGGCAAGTCAGTCAGTGGGTGCAATGACAAGTCTGTGGGTGCAATGCTATTCATTTAAACTTATTTGATTTATAAATTAATAAATTTTTTTCCCCATGTCTACCTTTTTTCGAGTTGACAAATACAGTTTACAAATTTGTGCAATAAATATTTTTGCAAATATTATATTTTTTGCGATGCTTTTACATTTTAAAATGGGGGGGGGGGGGGGGGGGGATGTTCCAAATATACAATCTGCTCATGGTGCCAAATTCTCTAGGTATGCCCCTGATAAGGACCTAGTAAATGTATGTGGTAAATCCCACGAAGCACAATAAAGATGAATACAGTCATTCCAAACCTGCAGTCTACTCACATATTAAAAGCAATAAAATAAGCTCACTTCTAAACTATGTAAACATAATTCCCTCTTTAACATGAATTTAATGGTAATTGTATGTCCCCTGTTGTCATAACAGTAAATGCTGCAGTTCACACAATAACAAAACTAACTGTTATTTGGAACAGCTGACCATTATATATAAATTAGATTTCCCTTAAAATTATCTTTGTATGTAGTTTACATAGCGAAGTTGGAGAGGAAACAATTAACCCATTTCTGCCCATTGGACATAGTATACCGTCAAAACATTCTTTGCTTAGCAGCTCAACAAGCCCCTGGCGATGAGCTGTTCTGTAGATTTGCAGCATGATCCCACCTGTTAGCTGAGGCCCTTTTGAGCTGCCACAGTCTGACAGGGAACATGTAACTAACACTCAAAGTAATTACATATACCATAATGGCATCACAACTTCATGAGTGAAGTCACGAGGTTCATGACCTATCGGATGGGACCCACAGGGTCTGTAAAGACCTGGACCGGATATCTGCTTCTGTGTCTTTTCTCTGATCAGGGACCAGGAACACAAAATTGCCATTAAGGTATAAGACAAGGGCACCATCTGGTGTTAGGGGTTTACCGTTCTTAACCTCTCTATTTCCTCTAACTTAGGATAGTATAAATCAGGGGCGTACAACATGCAGCCTGCAGGCCGCTGGACATGAAGGTGCGGCTCGCATGAGATCATCAGTGGTGACCGCACCTCCAGCCGCATGTGAAGAACCATCGGGGAACTAAGTTTCCTGTCAGAGCGGTGCATATAGTGCGGTGGGCATACCTTCACTACCATGCGTATGACGTCATGTGCAATGGTCAGGGGGACAGACACGCACCTGGAGGTTCATGGAGGAGGAGTTCCATTTGGACCGCGCAGCCCTGTTAAAAAAGAAACCTGTGTGTGTAAGTATATATCTGTGTCTGTGTATGTGTGTAATTATCTGTGTGTGTGTAAGTATCTGTGTGTTTGTGTGTGTGTGTGTGTGTGTAAGTATCTCTCTGCGTCTCTGTGTGTGTAAGTATCTTTCTATGTACGTTGCTGTGTGTCATGTAAGGTTGAGTCTGTGTAAGTGTCACCCTATGTGTGTAAGTGTGACTCTGTGTGTAGTGTAAGTGTGACTCTGTGTGTGTGTGTGTGTGTAGTGTAAGTGTGACTCTGTGTAAGTGTCACTTTGTTTATGTAAGTGTGTGGCTTTGTATGTGTGAGTCAGGGTCAAAGTGTCTGTGTATGTATGTTTTTGTATGTGGCTGTGTATGTGTGTAGGTGGGAGTGTGTGGCTGTGTGTGTAAGTGTGGATGTGCGTTTAAGTGTGACTGTTTATTTGTGGCTTTGCATGTGTACGTCTCTATCTGTAGCTGTGATTGTGTATTTAATGTGAGTTTTCATTCTGTGAGTTTTATTGCTTTGGACTCTAGTGCAGCAATGTGCTGTGTGTGAGTGTATCACAGACTCCAGAGCAATAAAACTCAGCAGTGTGTTTAGCAGTATTTTATTCCTGGGGAGTCTGTGATACACTCACATGCTGCATGCTATCATGAGTTTTATTGCTGTGGAGTCTGTGAAACATATTTTTGTGTGTAATTTTCTCGTAATGATAAATGAATGTGGCCCACACACACATACCTCTGCACAAAAAAACTTGGAAACCTGTGGTATAAATGCTTCCTACTGTTGGAGAAACCATAGCATGTACTATACCTAAGTGTATATAGCATCCTGGAATATAGGAGCTAAGTGTGGAGCTAACTGTAATACATATAGGCATCACGTGTCCTGAGATCATAAGACAGAGGGACAAAAGCCCTGAAAAGTACCTAAAACCTTAAATTTTAACCTATAATATGCATCTATACGATCATTTTAATGATCTAAGTCTGCTTCTGTAAGGTGTACTGACAAGTTAAAACAAACGAAAAAGAATAAATTGCTTAAACCCTTGCTCATGACAACAGTTCCTCTGTTGGAAAACCCCTGGGAAACACCAGCAACATCATACGTATAATAATATTGTTGAGTCTATGGAGGTAATAGCATGGCTGATATTTTTGAAGAGAAGGTGGCATAATTGTCAGAAGTGCCGGGACCATTATAGGGTCATTAATACTGCCTGTGCATAATGCTTTGAACTGTGCACAGACAGTCTGGTTCCAATCCTTAGGTCACATATTTGGCTTATGCTTGCACAACTTTATGTTCAGCATTTTCCCTGTCCTTGGTTCTTTGCTTTTTAATACCCGTGACTTTTGCTATGATACATCCCCTCACCACTGCTTTTACGGTTTCCCCATGTGTGTTCAGGTTAGTGTTTTGTGTGCTGTGAGTTCCTAATTGCGTTAAGCATGCTTGGACCTGGTCTACTACCTCCTCGTATTGCAGCCATTTCGGCTGTTGTTTCCACTGAATGGGCTGTCTTCGTACATTCATGTTTAATACTATGGAAAGCGGGGTATGGTCTCGGCAACCAGTTCAGTCTCGGCTACCAGACCAGTCTCAGTCCAGTCTCTGCTACCAGTCCTGTCAAAAATTCCATCTGGTCCTGAGATATGCATTGTGAAGTAGAAGCAGACTCCACATCATCCCCTGCAACAAAGCTCCTCCCTGGTCTGCTATCCCAGATTATAACGCTAAGAGTAAGATTAATTTTATTTAAAACGTTTTTTTTTTTTTTACTTGGATGTTGCAGACTGCTTCTAGCTTCTAATGGAAGCTCTTGCCAAAATCAGGGCAGTGCCAGTGAGCAATCATACAAAGCCCTGGGGTCCAATTTTATTGTTGTTGAATGCCTCAACATAGAGGTATTTCAGTAACACCTGCTGAACGATGGAAGCGACTTGCGAAGCTCATTTAAACACAGTACGTACCAGACACGTCATGTGTCTGTCCCCAAGTGCATGTAAACACAGGTATAGGCAATTCTGAAAAAAAAAAAGAATGGTTAGGAAATTCCACTACTTTTTATTATTGCCCTATAACTTGCAAAAAAACTAACAACTTAAAAACAAGGGATATTTTCTAAACTTCATTTGCTTTTGCAGATGTATAAAATATTTTTAAAGTAAATTTTAGAAAAAGCGTTTTCAATCAATGTATTTATTTTTATAGTAAAATGTATGATATGATCAAACTAATGGTACCTAAAGAAAACCCTTCTTATCCTCAAAAAATATTTATAATTTGCGTGGGTTTAGTAAATGAGAGAGGAAAATTACAGCAGGACAAAACAGTCACGAAGAGGTAAAAAATTTTTGGAAAAATACTAATCATTTTGAAAATGAAAAACATACATTTTGAACTTTTACCATGCACTTAAAAAATTGCTATGAATCATAACTTGTAAATTCAATGCAGCGAGAACAGGATATTTTATCTTGATTCTAGATCAAGTTTCATGTGAATTGCTTGTTGATATTTAAATCACTTATTTACATTTTTTTTTTCATTTTCTAAAAGAGTTTAAATAGCAAAGAACAGGCTATGCAAATATATAGTTTAGCAAAGTTCACATGCTAAATGGTAACAATAATGAATCCAGATATTTGTGAAATTATTTTATTTTACTAGCAATTTTGTTAAATAATTGAATATATATTTTGTCATTTGATAGAGAAAGTCAAAATTACAAAAGCTCTTGCTTTAAAAAAAAAAAATCATATTTTTACATAGTTGGTAAAAGTTTCAGCAATTATCATAACTTAATCATAATAATTAAAATAATAATAAGACGTGGGCTTTATAAAGTTCCAAATAGCAGCAATTGATATGGGTTATATTTAATAAATGTAAATGTCTTATCATCTTCATACAGATGCAAAATACATGACATCTTCACCAGGGCAGAACCAAGAAGAAAGTTAACCATCACTTTCCCTCGTATCCTTACACTATTGGAAAGGAATGATGATCAAGTTTAGCAAAGTGTCTGAACAAGGACACCAATGTCTGTGGCATGGTGTTTGATGGTCCTTAGAGCATCATTAAATTATCTGTTATCTGTCCAGTATAAACAATGTTGCAAACAGAATAATGACCACGAGTCATAAGCGAGTGTGCAGAAGGGGGACATTACTATAGAAACCTCAGCTCGGTAGCACTCAGGTCAAGGGGGTGACAGGCGATACATCGGTCAGGGGCCTTTTGGGCTCGCTTGGGGTCCTTGAAAAAAAAATGAAAGAAAAAAAAAAACTCTGCACACCTGCCTCTCTGTGGACAAGCAGACAGTTTGAACAGCGCACAGACATCAACCCATGCTGCTCGCACTCCCTGTGCCTTTTCTGAGGTCAGTGCTTTGGGGGGTCATGTGACCTGCCGCTGCTCAGACAATGCAGGGAGCGGGAGAGGCAGCATGGTGGGATGGAGAATAGAGGAGATAGAACGCACAAGAAGCCTTACGCGAGTCTCTTAGACAAAAAGCAGAAATTCCTTGAACGTGTCGGGTTTACTGTGCTTTCTGTCTCCTCAACACTATTTTGTGGTTTTAATTAAAGTATTTTGAAGTTGCTTAAGAAGCTGTATATGCTACATTTAGTCTCATCCAGCTGTTGGAGCCATTTGTCCTTTGTGTTTTTATGCATGTTTGCCACAGAGACTAAGATTCCTTCGGGCTCCATGAGCTGAAATTCCCACTTTTCTATTATTTTCATTATTTGAAATAAATGTTAGGAGGTGTGCGGCCAGAGCATCCCAGGATAATATAGCTTATTTAAGGACTGGATTATTATGACTATTTTGCTATGCTATTTTGCTATTCCATGTATTTTCATATAAAGTCGTTTTCAATGTGATTTGCATTCACAAACCTGGATGACCTAGTCCCACACCTGTGCCTTGTGCTTTAATAATAACTAAATAAATATTGGTGAATAACAAGAGCAAGAGCTTCATGTAACAATGATACTTGGTTTTGCCACAGGCAGGGTGTAAAGATAGATCCTTAACAGAGGTGAAACTAGAAATGAAAAGATAGACAGATGGGTTTCCTGAAAGTTGGAACCGACAGGATTGCTCATTGGTATTGATTTTACATGGCACACGACATTGTGAGACATTTGGATTATTTCAGGTGTCAACAATGGAATTAGATGTGATTCAGATATAATAATATATGAATTATAAGCTGCTCTACTGTTCCCTGATTCTTCAAAATATTAAAAAAACTGAAATTAAAATGCTATTCATTACCTGTAATTCAGAGTAATTGTGGTTAAATTGTTACATATTCAACTGTAATGTTTTCAGAGGAAGTAAACAAAACACTTTTTTGTTTATATATATATATATATATATAAAGATAAGACCATTTCTCCCTGCTATATATCATTTTTTAATGGTACTTTTCTAATGTACCATTCAAAAAATATGCTATAGTCTTTGTCAAAAAAAGAAATAGTTGGGAGAAAATATTTCATATTGAGACAGTCAGTCATTTCTAATGGGTTGTCTGTGTGTCAATCATGTAAGCTGGGAGGGAAGAATTTATATGTTAGGAAGGGATGTGAATGTAAATCCTCATATAAACAACTAGGAAGTATTACACTGTAGTAGGAAGGAGCAGGCATACACAAGATGTCGGCACTGTAGCATAAGAAGGATCACAGAACATTTATAGGTAAGTTGTTAGTTCCAGCACATAAATCCAGGATAAAAGGTTAGCATTAGGGGAACCATTTTATGTGTACATTTTAGTTTTAGGGTTTAATCCTAAATTGCTGCCAAGATCAATAAAAAATTATATCTACCAACTTGATCTGACATCAGGATCAACTATAACTTCCTAAATATTATGTGAGTTTTATTTATACTTGTTTGCTTGTGTAAGCAAGATTTTATTTTCTTACTGCTCTAAAATAGATATCAATAAGAAGGAAACAATAAAGAAAAGTTTGATTGGAAGACTAATTTCACTTAATAAAGTTTTAAAAAGATGTTACAGATTAATTAAATGATTGTTTACAAGGTAAACATAATTCAATATCTTGAATGTTTTTCTTTACAATTTCACAAATAACTATAATAATGTAGGTTGTGTTGAAGAAGGACAATTTTAAAAAATTCTGGTAGTTAATGCTTATACCACTGGATATAGTCAGTTATGAAGCTAAAAGTAGAACAATCGGTTTATAGATTGCAATAGGATTACATGTATTCCACAAGCCAAAAGTCTATAAACCGAACGTTTGGTTTATAGACTTTCGTCATTTGGAATGCATGTAATAGTACTATTGGCTTTCTCTACACAGAGACAGAGTCTCCATTCATAAATTTTTATGAATGGAGACTCTGTCTCTGTGTAGAGAAAGCCAATAGTACTATTATGTGCATTCCAAATGACGAAAGTCTATAAACCGAACGTTCGGTTTATAGACTTTCGGCTTGTGGAATGCACATAATAGTACTATTGGCTTTCTCTACACAGAGACACAGTCTCCATTCATAAACATTTAGAAACAATGGCACCTACCTGGGAAGAAATCGCTACTCAGATAGAATTCCAGGCTGGCACGGAGAGTGTTTTTTATGGTGCGAATAGTAAGCTATATGAGAAAATTTGGTCACTCTATGTGGTGAACCTCAGGAATGGAGAGCCATAGCCTTGGGCGTTGAGAGCAGGGAAATAATTACCCCCCGAACCTACCTGAACATTGTATTATTATTATCTGTTCTTCTTTATATACCGAAATTAAAAATGAGCACTTTATAGGAGGTAGAACGGATTATCAAGATGTTAAAAGATCTCTTGATGTGTACGTCTAATGATGTGATGTGATGTGTATATGTTGTAAGTCTTTTTGATATAATTAATAAAGAATTATAAATGGAAAAAAAAGAATTAACAAAGAAATTGATATACTGTTTAATATTTAGTACCAGCCAGACTTGCACACATATACCCGGGCACTTCAAATACATTCTGGAGACAATGCAATCAAACAGGTACACTGCTTCACACTTGGTGGTCTTGCCCGAAAATAGTCCAACTATGGAAACTAGTATTCAAAATGCTCAACTCCAAACGGACAACATCACTACCTCTCTGCCCCAGCATCGCCATTCTCCATATTTTCCCAGGGAAGATACCAATGCCTCAACAAAAACTCACCTTTCATGTACTCATAGCAACCAAAACACTGCTGGCAAGAAGATGGAAGACCGCATTAATACCGACAATGGCAGAAATCAATAATCTCATTTTGCATAACCTTACAATGGAAAAGATGCTCTACTCCACAACGAACAACCTGAAACACTATTATACACTACTTACTCTATGGAAACATCCTTAATCTACCAATACTAGCAGAACTACAAAACCAAACCCCTTTCCCCCTCTAACCCCTACCTACCTTCTTCTCCTTACCAATCTATCCCTCAATTCACTTTCCATGCTCTTTCCCCCCCTACAACCCACATTTCTACTATATTTATTTTCTTTTTTTTTCTTTCCTATAGTTCTTAAGGTACTCTGTGTTACTATCATGGCAATGTACATATTAATTAGATTTATATTACAAAGAGTTGTACTTTTAACACCCAATCTGCTACAAACAATTGATATGCTGTACTGATAACTCATTAGGTACCTTTCTGTAAAACAATGGAAAAAAATTATTTAAATAAAAGAAAGAAAAAAGAAGTCAGGCCGAAGAGATCACATCCAGCTAAGAAAACAGCAGCATGCATCACATTTGTTTTTCTTTATTTTATTTTTTTCAATATATAGAATGCATTGACAAAGAATCCAGTTAATATATATGATTTGTGCATTCTTGGCATCATAGAGTATTATTTCAATTTCCTTACAGTAATATCAATGCTATGACTTCAAAGTTGATGTTTTGCGTTGACTATACAGTATTTTTTGCTTGTCTTTGATATCAACTAATGTATTTTATAAAGGCTGATGATAATCATATACAAATGCTTTCTTGTATTTGAAATATAAAAGTACATACACAATGTAAAGTCAAACTAAGCTTTAACAGCACTCAAAGGAATTCTTCAAAAAAGAAGAAAACACAATGTGCTACTGACATAAACAGTTGAATTACTGCTGAGTCACCAGGATGGTAACTCAAAAAATTCCACTGGGAAATAAGATACAAAAGAGAAAATGATATAATGTCCATATGGAAGAAAAAAGCCTACAACTTTTAATTTTTTAGTTGGCTTGAGTTAGAAAAGCTAAAAAGTAAGCTAATTAATTCATATTAAAAATGACATTTTAAAATAAATTATGCATTAATTTGTTTATGTTTTAGCTTTTGTAATACATTCCTTCAAAACCTACTATTTGCAGGCTTTCAGCTGGAGACTTATCCTCCCTTGTTTATAATGTGTGTATAAAGCACCACTTGGGAGCCAATCAGAGGGAAGGGAATTTTTGTCAATAAAGAAATCTTATATTAGACATAGGTAGTACGAGTACCCCAGCTTCTTGGTCCAATTCTATTTTTTTTTATATAATGATCTTGCAAGAGGTATTCAAAGCTATATGACTGCTTGGAGATGATGTAAAATTAAGTATGAACCAACTGAACTTGGTGATGTTGATGCATAGAGATTTGGGAAAGCAAATTGTAGAGGACATGTAACATTGAAAAATGCGTGGAAAGCATACATAGAGGAATTATTAGCTAAAAACTATTTTGGAACAGTTGTTGATAACAATGTTGAATATGTTTACATTATTTTTAAAAATGGCATCTTGAAGCTAATATGATAATAGTTTCCGAAGACATACAATCCAAACCACTAACTAGAATATCTTGACTAGTTGTGCTAGTTGACATAATTGATTCCTGTAAAAAAGGTACTGACGCCCAGAGGCAGACATTGGTATAACAAAGTCTCATATGGGTCTACTGACTAAAAGTCTACTTTCCACTTAATTTTGAAACTAAGTCAAATTTGCCACCCGAGTTCGACTTGGGAAAACAAAAACAGGTTTGAATCTTCCCCACTGAAATTAATGGGAGGGGAAATGAGCAAAGCTATTTTTGAGACTAAGTCAAACTTGGGTGTCAAATTTAACTGTAGTCTCAAAATGAAAGTGAACGACCAAAGTCGAATTTTAGTGAATAGACCCAATAGTGTTTGGTTTATTTCCTTCTTGTCAGTGATAAAACCATGATAAAATCAAACAAACCATGGTGCAAAGATTGTTTTAACCCATTGCCAACATCAGGACATTCCATGCTGCCATGCACTTTCCGTGTATTGAAGACTGGTGACTGAAAAAATAGAACAAAATGCTAGGGTTTGCATGGGTTAGGATAATAACCTAGGGTTAGGGTTAGCAAATAGGGTTAGAGTAAGATTAAGGTTATTGCTAGTGTCGGGGTGATTAGGGTTGAGTTCAAAAGGTCACTGTAGGAGAAAAAGGTTAGAGAAAACATGACCTATTATTACCTTATAACTTGCAAAAAACAACCGAACAACATGCAAACAATGCATATTTCTAAACTCAGAACAAATATTAGAATATACTTAGCAGCATTTTTTATTTGTGTTTGTAAATGTTTAAAATGTTTTTTTTTTTTTTTGTTTATCATATTTTAGTTTTTTTTTAAAAGTAAATTATGTGAAATGATAGAAATGCCTTTTTATGGCGTTAAAAATAGTATATTATATGTGTGGGTACAGTAAATAAGAAAGGAAAATTATAGCTAAACATAAACCAACACAGAAATATAAAAACAATCTGTGTCCTAAATTGTACAACAATCCAAAAACAGTTGTGTCCTCAAGGGATTAAAAATGAAAAGGTCACGACAACAGTGCTATTTTATTTTTAGATTTCAACTTTTGGTATTACTCCCTCTTTAAATGTGTTAACAAAATGTATATAAGAGCATGCTGGAGTCTACAGCGCCCTATTTAAATCCAGCGTAGCTTTTAACCCCCCTTCCTGAGTGAAACTCATAACTCTCTCACCAACATCTGTGATCATACCAGGCTCTAGCTGTTACCATGTCTTGTTTGAGCTGTGTCAGAACGAGCTCAGTGAGTTCTGTCTAGGGTTGCCACCTTTTGTTCAGAACAATATCGGCCTTGGTACTGTCTCCATAGACTTAACATTGGTCTGAAGCCAATTTTTTACCGGCCAGGTGGCAACCCTAGTTCTGTCACTCTGTATGTCACAGAGGAACCTGTTGGGTTCTGTGTTAGCTGGGCAAAACCTCATATCCCTCTCTCAGTGACGCTGGAGTACTAGATAACTCTAAATATCTGGAGCACCCAGATGCACATCCTCAGTAAAGACAAATTGATAGAGTTAATGTGATGTGTCCAGTACTGCTGCTGAGAACAAGACGGTGTAGATAAGTTGCCTCCAGGTTATACTGTTGAGACATCCTCTATCATCTATGATGTATCTCCAGCCTTAATAAACATTGCAAGCCAAGACTTCAACTATAAAGAGTCTAGTCAACCCAGCACCAGAGAGAGATTGAGGAGACCATGGAGATTCTTGGGTATAACAACATTTTGCATTCCATAGCTAGAAGCAAAATCATGCTACCTGTGCAACAGTCAGAATCAGGTTAATGGGATCATGAGTTTATTGAACAGTGAAAAAAAAAGGTAAATGGCTAAAGTCTGGCTAGGTGTCTGAAGTGCTTTTTCAGCTCTCTACTTGTTACTTTCATTTTCTTAATGTCAGCGTGACAGCGTGACTTTCTGAAATGTCAGTCAGTCATGGAGGTCATTGCAAAGGGAAACAAATATGATTAATCCATTTTAAATTACTGGGCCGTGACACATCTAATAGCCGGTATTAAGGTACCATCTAGAGGTTGTGTCATATTTATATAACTTCCTGACTGCCAGGTGAGTATGGTAAATATCTGAGAGCCACAAGGGATTTATACAAAAGAAATATCTTGACAAAGTTCCAGTTCGTTTTTAAAGTATCTATAGCAGGGGTGTCCAAGTTTATTCTGCAAAGGGCCACTTCGTAAGAAATGTATGTGTGCGTGGGCCGCATCGCATTCATTTTTCATTCATTCAGAGAATAATTTATATAATGATATACATATAAACATGTGTGTGTGTGTATATATATATATACATATATATATATAAATATATATATATATATATATATATAAAATCCAAAGATATATATATATATATATATATATATATATATATATATATATATATATATATATGTTATATATAATTCACACTAGTGTGCAGAGGTCACATTAACTACACACACACTTACCACACACATACAGACACTTACCAAACACCCACTTACATATTTATACACACACACACACAGTGGTGTATCTTGATTTTGTGCTGCCCTAGGCAGACAAAATCTGGGCACCCCCCTACCCAAGCTGCACACCCACGTTACACACCTAACACATGCCCCATCATTCAGACTCACATCAAGCTCACACTCCCATCACACTCAGTCACACACTCCTACTCCCATCACACTCAGTCACACACTCCTACTCCCATCACACACACTCCAACTCCCATCACACTCAGTCACACACACTGTCTCCCATCACACACACACTCTGACTCCCATCACACTCAGTCACACACACTGTCTCCCATCACACACACTCTGACTCCCATCACACTCAGTCACACACACTGTCTCCCATCACACACACTCTGACTCCCATCACACTCAGCCACACACACTGTCTCCCATCACACACACTCTGACTCCCATCACACTCAGTCACACACACTGTCTCCCATTACACACACTCTGACTCCCATCACACTCAGTCACACACTCTGTCTCCCATCATACACACTCTGACTCCCATCACACTCAGTCACACACACACACACACTGACTCCCATCACACACACTGTCTCCCATCACACACACTCTGACTCCCATCACACTCAGTCACAGTCACACACACACACACACACACACACACACACACACACACACACACAGTCTCCCATCAGCACTTACCTTTCGCTGGCAGGCAGGCAGCATGGTCCCTCCATGCTGCCTGTTCGGCTCCCCGGCGATTGTGCCGACAGGTCACGTGACCGGGCGCGCGTATGACGTCAGCGCGCCCGTCACGTGACTGTCGGCACTTCCGTGTCGGCATACTGCACGGGGAGCCGAACAGGCAGTACGGAGGTTTCTCTGTGCTGCCTGTTCGGCTCCCCGTGCAGCCTGGCAGGCAGAGCGTTGGTGAGGGGGGATCTTCCGATCCCTTCTCACCTCTGTCTCTGCCTGCAAGCGCGGTGGGGTTTTTTTTTTTTTAAAGGGTCGCGTTTTTTTTTTTTTTCACTTTTTTTTTTTTTTTACATTTTTTTTTTCAGTGCTGGGGGGCGCTGCCGCCCCCCAAAATTTGCCGCCCTAGGCATCCGCCTAGGATGCCTCGCGGTAAATACAGCACTGCACACACACTTACCACACACTCATATACATACACTTACCGCACACACACACACACACAGTCACACTTAGCACACACACACACCCATACACTCATCCCCACACTTATACCTGAGGCGGTAATCTTTATACTGCAGGTGAGCTTCTTCCCTCCCTCTGACCCTTGCGCAAGACCTCACGTGCATGGTAGAGTTGGGGTTATACGCACGACAGCAGCACAGCTCTGTATAGGGAACTTCGTTCCCCGAAACAGCTTCCCGTGCGGTGAGCAGTTGGAGGTGCAGCTACGGCAGGCTTCACCTCGATGCCCGGCGGGCCGTACCTTGGACGTCCCTTATCTATAGGAACCCCCTTTCTATCCATCTTTAATGATATCCACCTGGGAATGACACAGGAAACCATATATTAAAAATCCATCTGTCTTACTTTATCCATTAGTATAATATGATTGCTGATTTAACATGTCACTGATATTGAATGTACATGTTCTATTTGTCATGTGTCTGTCGATGGGGTAGATGCCACTGGTTCTGAAATGTTGGTAAAAATATAATTTTGTTGATATATTCCAAATGAAACCCATAATATATCTCATGCAAATCTGTCAAATTTGCCCTGTGGAGTGTTTGGTGCTTATAACTCCTAAGGCACACAGATAATGAAATTACAATAATAATAAAAGTTCATAATTTGTGGTTGCATAGTAAAATTGAAATATTGATTATATCTAACCCATATCATTGTCACAACACCATTGACTATTATTGGCAAGTCATCTGGAAAATTAAAGAGGTAGTAAATCCTCCTTTTAATCTTTTACTGAAACCAACTTCCGCGTGGAATTCTTCTAGACATCAAACACTGACTTCTAGGCTCTTAAGTCGATGATGGATCTCCACGACCTGTCAGCACTGACAATGCTGAACACACCTCTAGCCAGGGAGGTGACTATCATCTCGTCCACAGTGATTGGCTGTGCAAGGAGCTATTGACGCAAGAATACACCAATGACAGAGAGTGACAGCCGTCGGACCATCTTTAGCTGCTGTCAGAAAGAAGTCTTTACTTTTGCTTGTTTAGAGTTTACTCCAGCTCACTTATTATGCCAACTCAGATATATTGGTCTGTGTTGTGCAATTCCCTAGTCAGTTCACTGACTGGTGTGTACACATTTACATACTATCAAAATAATATCTAACTTACTCATCGTTCACTTGTGGTTGTGTCATACAGACGCTATGTAATATCACCAAATGTCAGGTAGGCTATATATTAGCAACTCAATTATACCCTGCTTTGAAATAATAATATAAAACCTGCTCTGATAGGTCAGCCACCATTGCAAAAATATTAACTAACTTTGAGACGGGGTTATTTATAAAAACCTAAAGCTCTTCTGGTGCCCCTAAAGCAGCTAGGATGTATAAGACTTGTAAATGTCCCAATAGTAGAGCAAAGATAATATCCACCAGTACTAGAGTGGTTAATAAACATACCAGTACAAAGAGTAACAGCCAGAAAAAAATCCAAACAATATATACACATAAAAGCATATACGTAACAAGCAAATATTTAAATGAGCAGAAAATATGTTGTTTGTACTTTATTTTGTAACAATGTTTAAAAAACACCAATTAGCTAGAATACCCCATACCAGGGGTAGTCAGCTTTCAGCATTCCAGACGTTGTGGATTACATTTCCCTTGATGAAGGGCATTATGGGAGATGTAGTCCACAACATCTGAAGAGCAGACAGTTGCCTACCCCTGCTCTATACTCTTGATTATTAGGATATAATTAGATTGAGAATATTTACCCCATTCGATCACTACATATATCTCAATATTGTAATAGACCCCACTCTAAGTACTTAACAGAATAAGCCTTAAACACCCCCACTCTATATTGATTATTATGATACTTTTGCTAATTAGTGTGTTTTAAGGCTTCATTGGTTGCGTTGTTAGAGGGGTGTACCTACTACAATATCTATTTAATTATAGTGATTGACAGGATGTATATTCTCACTCTCCACATTTTATTGTTTTTAAATAGTGTTATAAAAGTTAGATTTTAATATTGTATTACATATTTACTTTTTTGTTACTTATGCAATGTTATGTAATTCAAGTTGTTTCAACACATGAAACGCGTAAAATCAACTTCTTGTGCACCGGTCAAACACGAATTATTACTGCATGAATTATTATGTTTTCCCCAGCAAAAAGTAACAGTTATTAATTTAATGGATTTTCAAAAGTAACTAAAGGTCCACGCCTCAAACTCTTCCCATATTGTATAAATATATGTTTGTATGTATTTTTTTAATCTACTATTAAATGTGAAACATTGTGTAATAGCGTGCTCTCAATATATTCTTCCTTGTAAAAGACTTTCTAAATAAATTAAATCACAAGCTGCTTGTTAATGCAGCACTGCCTGGCAGAGTTGCTTCAGCATATGTGATACTTATGCCCTCACTTCCTTTAATATAGTTAAGCATAAAAAAATCACCCATCTAAAACGACATGTAATATAGCATCATCACTTGTAGACTGGGAATTTAGACTTGTGCATTTTCTTAGGGTCTGATTGATTCTACCTGCTGTGTTACATGAAAAATGTCAAAACTATACTGACATAGCAAAACTGGAAATCTTATTAAAAGATAAATAAAAAATATACAGAGTGGGATAGCTGAATTGTGCACAGATTTCAGAGAGGAAATTATTTCTCCAATCTCTCAATCTCAATGGCTCTGAAACTGGACAGACACTTGATATGTGCAAGAGAAAAGCTCAAATCAGTAACATTATGATGTTTATCAACCATTAGTGTACAGCTCAGTGCTAACCAACCTGGAGCCATGTGGTGTCTCCAGGGGAGAGTCTGGGTATTATTTCTGTTGAAGTAATAGGTCTACAAACAAATAGAGGAATATATATTTCCTCTTTATATATTTTTAGATTTATATATAAAATCATGCCGAACACCAGACAACTAGACATTTTCCCAAACAACAAAAAGCTATATATGACATATTTCCATTTTTGTACACTTTGATAAGACTCCAGACTTCAAATCAAGTATCTTGATCCTGGGGGATACAGGAAATTTTTACATACAGTCATAGATTTGAAATGCATCTCCATCAACACTTCTGTAGAGACATTTACGTTTGTCAGCTATCAGTATCTCATAGAAAATAAGTACAAACATTCTGAACTATTGACAAAAATGACTCATCTATATGTAGTGTGTTTATTTTTGGACCTGAACAAGATTTTGTACTGGATTTATTTACAGACTCAGAGTTGTATAATTGGCTAACCCACCCGTGTGGTGCAGAGAATAATTCACATCAGGAACTCTTGTTATCATTAGCTTCTTTGAGCTAATTCTTTAGTTGAAGGAATCCTCAACAGCAGAACACTTGACTAGAGCCATCTTCAACAACATTTAGCAGACAAACATCAGGAATCTTTTTTACTATAGCTTTCTTGCATGGCCCACTGACCACGGATGGGGCGATAGAATCTTCCATCAACCAACACCAGCCAGAATGCTAGTGTGACCCTATTACACATGAAAAGGTCAAAGTCTCAAAACATAGCAAATGTAAAATCCTAAACAGAAATCTAAATTCAATAAAGCGTGAGTTGCCCACCGGACCTACAGTTACCAGCGTTCCCCAGATTTTATCTCACAGAATATTGTACAGGGTCAAACTTGGTGAGTTTATGACTAAAATTAACAAAAAGTGTTTACTACAATAACACTCTCTAAAACCGTTTGCAATTGCATTCCATTCAATGTCACTAAGCTTAGTTTCTGTTATTTTGTAGTACATACATGCTATTTTTTATCAATACTATGAAACATGCCTGAAAAGAATAAACAGTGGTCATGTACGTTTATGCTGCACTACAATTATATTGGACGATAACCATATAACCATATATCTATTTACCATTAAATGCACTGCCTAGTCTCTGTGTGATTATTATGTGACAGGCCTAACTGACATGTGCAGGTTATAAGAATGTGCATTTAACACATTATAACAGAAAAGTGATTCAGTGCCTTACATATTATAAATGGTTTATATTGAATATATAAATACTACAATGTCCATGCAGAATAATTTGAAATATTGGTCTAAACAGGATTTCCACATTGTGAGATTGTCCATAGCTTTGGGGCTAACACCCCGTCCCCCCTCCGAGATTTAGATAAATAAATATATATATATATATATATATATATATATATATATATATATATATATATATATATAGGTGTTGTGCTTTGTTGCATTTATTTTCATATTTATACATTTACATATCAATATAAGAAAAAGGTTTAATAAGTAGCGCTAGACAAATCGGGTCATCAGAGATGAAAGAAGAAATGCTATTTTTGTGGTTTGACAAATATGTAAAATAAAAAATCAACTTCATCATGCTATGCAAATAAAATTATCAATGCATAAATTACTATAAAATATATATATTTTTTAATTAGTTTGGTTTCATCGATATTGAGCTGTGCAATATTTTAATTAGCATAATGATTTAAAAAAACATCTTTTTCTCTATTCTCTACCTTTTGTTCTAAAATAACAGCGCCAAACATGCTCTTGAGCCTCGATGTAGCCCTATTTATGAGAAAGATTTTTTTATAACTATATTTTCCTTTTTTCAGTTAATTTATTTTTTCCTGTAACCATCCGCAGAAAACTACCTTTCCAGCTAGTACATTCAATAACCTGATTTATTGCTGCTTCTACTTTAATTATTATGTCAGATCTTAACGTCTCTAAATCAACTCTGGTGAGCTTAAACATGCAAGTATTACCAGGCCATGCATATTTATGTAACGATATTGCTGTACAGTTACAGAAATGTTTCTCCTGCCTTCCTGGTGACAGAGGGATAATTTCCTGTGCTAGTGGAGAAAACTGTGCTTGAGGAAACTGTACCTCCCTTCTGTAGCTCAGATAATAGAGAGATGTGGAAAGAAGCTAGGGAAAGGCTCCCCTTTATTGTGAACTTGCAAGGAGGGTTCTATACCTGATGTATGGTTCCGTCTCTGTTTGTCTAACGTGGTACCGAGTACTGCATAAATAATTGGCTCTATTTAAATAAATGTTAATGTAATTGTAGTGGTACAGCAAAAATGTCACAACAGATCATGGTCACAATGTAAATCTGCTCTACATTTTCTAAAAGGCACATAATCTTTATTATCCCCCCATTGTCACATCTATAAGCATTAAAGGAGACTGTTTAGTGCCCAAAATGCATATTCCAAATATTAATGCATATTAATGTGCTTTCAAAGTACTTTAAAATGCATCTCTTACATTTTGCATTGCATAAAATACTTAGTTTGCAGGAAACAAGGGCTGCCCACACTAGATGAGTAAAAGTAATTTCCTTTTTTTTTGCTTCAAATAAATGGAATATCCGGTCTCTCAAGTGATGTCATCAGACAATGTGTTGTACTGTTAATAGAGCCTTCTGTGTACAAGAGCAAGGTCACTCAGAAGCCACATAACTGATTGAATTTCAGGAGGACAGGAAGTGACTAAATGAAACAAAACTTTATAACCTCAGTGTCTATAGCAGGGGTCCTCAAACTACGGCCCGCGGGCCACATGCGGCCCGCCGAGCACATTTGTCCGGCCCGCGGGGGGTGCTGCCGGCACCCCCCGCTCCCCGCTGATTACCTTTTTTTTTTCCTTGCAGCCGCAGAAGATGCGGCTGCAGGAAAACGGAAAAAAAAAAAAAAATCACCGCGACCGGATGTGACGTTTCGTCACATCCGGACCCGGTAACTGTTTCCCTCCTCCGTGCAGGGAGGAGGGAACACTGCGCGAGACGTCCGGCCCGGGGACACAGCAGCTGGAGGTAAGTGATGGGGAAGGAGGGGGAGGAGGGAGGTATAACGAGCACTGTACTATTCCTGGGCATCTGACTGGCATAATTTTCTTGGGCTGTGACTGGCATAATAATCCTGGGCATCTGACTGGCATAATATTCCTGGGCATCTGACTGGCATAATATTCCTGGTCATCTGAATGGCATAATATTACTGGGCTCTGACTGGCATAATATTACTGGGCTCTGACTGGCATAATTTTCTTGGGCATCTGACAGGCATAATAATCCTGGGCATCTGACTGGCATAATATTCCTGGGCATCTGACTGGGATAATAATCCTGGGCATCTGACTGGCATAATATTCCTGGGCATCTGACTGGGATAATAATCCTGGGCATCTGACTGGGATAATAATCCTGGGCATCTGACTGGCATAATATTACTGGGCTCTTACTGGCACTCTATTCCTGGGCATCTGACTGGGATAATATTCCTGGGCTCTTACTGGCATAATATTCCTGGTCATCTGACTGGCATACTATTACTGGGCATCTGACTGGCACACTATTCCTGGGCATCTGAATGGCATAATATTCCTGGACATATGAATGGCATAATATTCCTGGGCATATGACTGGGATAATATTCCTGGGCATCTGAATGGCATAATATTCCTGGACATATGAATGGCATAATATTCCTGGACATATGAATGGCATAATATTCCTGGGCATCTGAATGGCATAATATTCCTGGACATATGAATGGCATAATATTCCTGGGCATCTGACTGGGATAATATTCCTGGGCTCTTACTGGCATAATATTCCTGGTCATCTGACTGGCATACTATTACTGGGCATCTGACTGGCACACTATTCCTGGGCATCTGAATGGCATAATATTCCTGGACATATGAATGGCATAATATTCCTGGGCATCTGACTGGGATAATATTCCTGGGCATCTGACTGGCATAATTTTCTTGGGCTGTGACTGGCATAATAATCCTGGGCATCTGACTGGCATAATATTACTGGGCTCTTACTGGCACTCTATTCCTGGGCATCTGACTGGGATAATACTCCTGGGCTCTTACTGGCATAATATTCCTGGTCATCTGACTGGCATACTATTACTGGGCATCTGACTGGCATACTATTACTGGGCATCTGACTGGCACACTATTCCTGGGCATCTGAATGGCATAATATTCCTGGACATATGAATGGCATAATATTCCTGGGCATCTGAGAGGCACACTATTCCTGGGCATCTGACTGGCATAATATTCCTGGGCTCTTACTGGCACTCTATTCCTTGGCATCTGAATGGCATAATATTCCTTGGCATCTGACTGGCACACTATACCTGGGCATCTGAATGGCATAATATTCCTGGGCATCTGACAGGCACACTATTCCTGGGCATCTGACTGGCACAATATTCCTGGGCATCTGACTGGCACACTATTCCTGGGCATCTGACTGGCACACTATTCCTGGGCATCTGAATGGCATAATATTCCTGGGCATCTGAATGGCATAATATTCCTGGGCATCTGACTGGCACACTATTCCTGGGCATCTGAATGGCATAATATTTCTGGGCATCTGAATGGCATAATATTCCTGGGCATCTGACAGGCACACTATTCCTGAGCATCTGACTGGCATAATATTCCTGGGCATCTGACTGGCACACTATTCCTGGGCTCTGACTGGCACACTATTCCTGGGCATCTGAATGGCATAATATTCCTAGGCATCTGACTGGCACACTATTCCTGGGCATCTGACTGGCACACTATTCCTGGGCATCTGACTGGCATAATTTTCTTGGGCTCTGACTGGCATAATTTTCTTGGGCTCTGACTGGCATAATATTCCTGGGCATCTGACTGGCATAATATTCCTGGGCTCTTACTGGCACTCTATTCCTGGGCATCTGAATGGCATAATATTCCTGGGCATCTGAATGGCATAATATTCCTGGGCATCTGAATGGCACAATATTCCTGGGCATCTGAATGGCACACTATTCCTGGGCATCTGAATGGCATAATATTCCTGGGCATCTGAATGGCATAATATTCCTGGGCATCTGAATGGCATAATATTCCTGGGCATCTGACTGGCATAATATTCCTGGGCATCTGACTGGCATAATATTACTGGGCTCTGACTGGCATAATATTACTGGGCTCTGAATGGCATAATATTACTGGACTCTGACTGGCATAATATTGATTTAACTTTACTTCATTTTAAATATTGTATTTGTTCCCGTTTTGTTTCTTCACTTCAAAATAAGATATATGCAGTGTGCATAGGAATTTGTTCATAGTTTTTGTTTTTACTATAGTCCGGCCCTCCAACGGTCTGAGGGACAGTGAACTGGCCCCCTGTTTAAAAAGTTTGAGGACCCCTGGTCTATAGAATCAGTGCAGTCCAGAGTAATGACTGGAGAAGGCTTGAGCCAAATATTAAAAAGGTGATTTATGCACAATGCCTACATCAAATCACACTGGGAAAAAATCATGTGCACCATGCAAGCAGTAATCTTCATTTTGTAAGTTTGGGGACTAGACTGTCCCTTTAAATGTTCATTGCCCTGGATGAAAATCACTGTTTAATATATTAAATAATCATAAAAATCATAAAACTGTAATAAATGTATGTTTATACAAATAATAAAGTCTCACAAACAAAAATTTCTTATAAATATTTTATTTTGTGGCTAAACCCCATCTCACTCTGTCTAGAAAGAAATCATCTACTAAGAAAATGTATTATGCAAGAGAAGTTAATACCAGTAATTGACTATAGCATTGTAATTCTATGCCACAAATCTATCCTCATAAACTCACTAATATGTTTATGCTACATTGTGCTCCGTTATTGTGATGTACGTAAGAATTAACTGGCTAATACTCAAACCTGGCCCATACCTTCACCTTTCCTGATTAATTATAATTGTTTCTCACACTAACTTAGCAGACTTTCACTCTAACATTCCACATCACCTATAACTAGGTGCAGGTACCAGCACTGGTCAGGGTGGACCTTGTAATGTATAATTAAATGATGTTCTATAAACCTTCACTGATATTGACACGGACACAGGGGTGGATCCAGAGTCTGATCTCGGGAGTGGAACTACACAGGTCTGTCTGTCTTTCCTCTCACCATGTCGGTCTGTATTTTCCTCATCTCCTCTTCTGTCGCTCTCATCTCCCTTCCCATGTCCACCTGTCTCTATCCTCTCCCTTTCCATGTCTGTCACTTTCTCCTCTTCTGTCCCGTGTCTGTCATGCTTTCCTTTTCTGTTTCCATGTCTGTCTCTCTCTCCTCTTCCTTCACATGTCTGTCTCCTTCTCCTCTTCCTTCACATGACTGTCTCTATCTTCCCTCTTCCTTCCATGTCTCTCTTCCTTCCCATTTCTGTGTCTCTCTCATCTCCCTTCCCATGTCTGGCTCTCTCTTTCCTTCCCATGTCTGTCTATGTCTTTTCCTTCCCGTGTCTCTTCCTCTCCTCTTCTTTCCCATGTCTGTCTATGTCTTTTCCTTCCCGTGTCTCTTCCTCTCCTCTTCTTTCCCATGTCTGTCTCTCTCCTCTTCTTTCCCATGCATGTCTCTCTCTCTCCTCTACCTCCTATGAAAGTCTCTTTGTCCCTCTACCCATGAATTTCTCTATTGCCCCACTCATGTTTGTCTCTCTCCTCCACTCTCCCATCAGTGTTTTCTCCTCTCTCCCATCAGTGTTCTCTCCTCTCCCCTGTCATTGATTTTTCCTCTCCCCCCATGTGTGAGTATTCTCCCCCCCCCCTGTAAGTGTTCTCTCCTACCCACCTGTCAGTATTCTCTCCCACTCACCTGTCAGTGTTCTCTCCTCCCTCACCTGTAAGTGTTCTTTCCTCCCCACCTGTCAGTATTCTCTCCCACTCACCTGTCAGTGTACTCTCCTCCCTCACCTGTAAGTGTTCTCTCCTCTCCCCTATGTTTTATTCTCTCTCTCCCCTTGTTCTGTCCTCACTCTTCCACCCCTTGTTCTTTTCTCTCCTCCCCCCTCTCTCCCGTGTTCTCTCCCCTCCCCTCTTTACCTGAAGCAGTGCGGAGGATGCAGGCAGCATTGGCTCTGTGTTAAACACACTCAGAGCTCAACTGGTTCTGCCTCGCGCTCCTCGCACATAGTAATGACACAGAGCATCGTACTTCTGATTCTCGGAATATTCACTATGCACGAGGAGCTCAAGGCAGCACCGATTGAGCACTAAGTGCATTTAACAATTGGTCCGATGCCCCCCCCCCCCCCCCCCCTCCCGGATTCGCCACTGGTGTCCTTTTATGGATATCTTGTCTATAACCACTGGTTCAGTTCCCTAAGTTAAATAGAATGTTTCATCAGATCGATTTCTTGCACAGCAATACAATACTTTAAAAACTGCATCAGCATGGTGTTGATAACTCTCCCAATCTGAAAAGCAGGATAAAATAAAATCTAGTAAATATGTACTTTCTGTAATTTTTCCTTGGCTAAAGTGGGTATTTCACATAATTACCTAGACAAAGACAAAACTAAGGTGAAGCCAGAAGTCAGGCTAAGCACTGATCTGTTAAACAAATGGTTACCAAACAAAGAAGAGCTTTATTGTCACATTCAAGTGACAAGTTTAATGAATATGAGACAAAAAATAGACAATGGGGAAAAGATTAAAATACGCATACTCAAAAATCCAGACAGTATACAAATGTCTAATAAGTACTATTAATTACCAAGCTATTACAGAAATAAATCTACCTACAACAAAAGAGCAGGGCAGTTATAATTTAAAAAAAAGAAGAGTCTTGCATGTGAAGCATCAATAACTCAATTAGTAATAAATATGTTACAGAATTAGCCTAATAACCATAGCAAAAGCTTTACAATGTATATTGAAGGACACATAGCACTAATTCCATCAATAAAGCCACTAGACAATTAGCTGTGTCCTTCAAAGACCATAAACACTTATGTACGTGCAGATAACAAGACAGTAATACACAAAAAAGATAATCTTAGATTATTTCGTTAAACTTGCTAATTGTAAATCAGTACTTTGGCATAGTACATACATTGTATAATAAAAAAACAAATCTCCGATTGCTCCTCACTGAAGGGATTCAACTTTTCACAGATGAGGGAGCGCAGCTGGCTGAGCTACCAAGTAGCTGCACACTACGTGAGCTCCAGCCATACAAGACTGTGCCAGACATGGGGGTGGTATGACTGAATATGTTTTTTTGTTTTCAGACAGGAATCACTGCTATTTCCATCCCAGTTTACTCTTTAAGTCGAGAATAATGTACTTTTAAAAGTTAACAATCGTAATAAAAAATATATTAAATAAAACCTTTTTCACAGATGAAAGGCTGAACAATCTCCATTTTCCACCAATATATGATTGATTTAAACATCCAGGAGGTATTTCTTTAAAGGACGTTTATTCCTAACTGTAAAAATTATGTTTATTTTTCCATCCATTTCATTGCCATATTATGAATTAGGAATGTCTTTATTTAATTGTATGTGTAGTTCTAGAGCAAAGAAAAATCACTTAAAACACTGAAGTTAATTGTCTTCAGTTGGCAATGACACTTGTTGGTCAATAACTTGCTGAGATGGATTCCGACAAAGTTATATATAACTACCCCCCCCCCCCCCCCCATGTTAAAATTAAAAAGAAACAGGTGGCAGATTGGCTGTGCAAAATATGTTTTTTTTTTGTGATTAGTAAGTTATCATCCTTCGACAGGACAGTATTGTGATTGGCTGGATATAGTTCTCTCATTTATTCAGGATGATACAGCATAAGATACTGATTTGGATCAAAGCAAACTTTGCTTTATTGTCTATCTCCGCTAGAAGTAATTCACACCGGAGACAAAGTTTCTGATCAGTGAAAAACCTGAGGCAGACCTTTATTTCCCAGAGTGGGAGATTCCTTTTAAAGCAGAAATACGTCATGTACAGAGTCACAGTTAAGCATACAATATACATTCAACAATTGGCTAACAGTTGGAGGGGGTCTTCTTTAAGCCCACCCTACAGAATGTGATGTCATCTTTATAGAGTTCTCCCACCGACATTCCAGCTCCATCTTGGTTACACGATGGGAGGGGGGAGTGAGTAGTTACTGAACAAAGAGGGGCTGCAGGGGAAACAGTTACTGTTACTTTAACAGTGATTCTCCATTTTGATTCACGTGGCATGCAATAACTGTTAATTTGTACAAGAGAAAGGGGGAGGAGTTAGTACCAGAAGCTGGTCTTTATAAGAATGTGTTACATGAGACTTGCTCCTTAGCAGGGGGGAAGAGGTAGCTTGGATGGGAGGAGTTTCCATAGGAAGCAGTTATTGAGCACATGTGTAAGAGATTAAACAGACAAAGGAATGCAATGCTTATACGTGAGCATCTGTAAGAAATTATGACCTTTAGGGAAGTGTGCCAAATAAGACATAAACACAAATATATAATAGTAAAAGAGACATTTGTCCATAACAATACCTCAGAATATTAGGTAACTGTAGATGTGTCATGACTACCCCAGATACCCCAGATACAAATGGTTTAGCTTGCATGCTCCCTTTTGGAACACTTTTGGTTTTGTATTGAATGATATAGCAACATAACATAAACCGCAGTCCCAGCACGTATGGCATCTCTTTCCAGCTAACTTCACAGTAGAACAATTCTTCACACAACCACAAAAAACAAACACATTCTGAATCAATATAGCAGCAGCCAGTCAATACACTTCCTCCAAGACTAAACCCACCAAAATTAAACAGAAAGCAGAAGCAAGGAACCTGACTAGGGTATATTCAATGTCCGATGTTAAAGTTCCCCAAACCCCCCGATAATGACAGACACCGATATATGGGAAAAATATATGGCCACAGCTTTAATAAGTATAAGAAAATATGGAATTGCCGGTTATAACAAGACCCCAACCCTCAATAACACACACATGGCAATGACACCCCAGTATAATTTGTGTAATGACAAAAATCTTGCAATACCAATATGACATAAATAACATTAATACAAAGGAAGGGCATACCAAGATGCCCCTCCTACCTGGTTTGAGCTAACCAACCAACTTATTACTGTATTTGGTTGAATATAAGACGACCCCCCAAACTTTGAATATTCAGTGAGGAAAAAAAGAAAAAGCCTAAATATAAGACAAGGAAAGAAGCTTTACTTGTAAATATTAAGTGACATGTTCCCCCACATACAGTCATCTGGCAACCAAACGTAGCCAATGTATCCCCCCAGCCAGCCACCTGCCCCCAGCCAATGCATCCCTTCCTGCCCTCTCCCCACAGACACGGAATCCCCTCCTCCCCTCAGCCAATGCATTCTCTCCTCCCCTCTGCCCCCAGAAAAGGCACCCCCTCCACCCCCCAGACATTACATCCCCTCCTTCTCCAGACATCGCATCCCCTCGTTCCCTCCAGACCATTAACCTTATTCCTAACCCAGTCAAGGCCCCCTGTAACTACACTCTGCTGCCCCCAGAGGCTCCATTCCACCCTACCAGGCGATACTTGATCCCATAATACCAAAGAAGAAAAGATATCCCTAAAACTCTAAGGGCGCAATACAGGTTGAGTATCTCTATCCAAAATGCTTGGGACCAGAAGTATTTTGGATAATGAATCATTTTGGATAACGTATCATTTTCACCAATAATGTACATTAAAGCCCCTTAGCACTCATGAAAGTTTTTGGATAACAGATCATTTTGGATAATAGATTACTAGTAATAGTATTACATTATCTGGGGGGAAAATGTAAGTAATCGTTGCAGAGACAGGCATGTTTATTTTAATTAACAGATTAGTCATTTATGTCTAAGCATTATTGGATGGGTTATTAACATTTGGAAAGTGCAATAAATACCTGTTTCTGAGTTCCATCACTCAGCAAGGAAACACCAAAATAAGCGTTACAAGTAATAATACGCCATACATGTGACATTTTCATATAGCACTTCTGAAACTTTAACATTTACAGTGCAATAAGCAACTTATGAGAAACACTGATACTTCATAAAACAGCTGTGTTTGTTCCCAGGAAGTATTAAAATAATGGCTTAATAAAATTTAACGATTGTGATAAACTGATTTTCAAAGGGCAAAGTGAAAAAGTGTAAAATTACTATTTAATATTATCTACCACTTGCTATTTAAGTACAAGGGGGATCACTGTTTGCTGTAGCAGTTACTTAATTGCACAATCATAAAGGAAGCACATAAAGCAATTAAAGTGACAACCTTTGTGTCTTACTGAGATGAACTGTCATACTTAAGAATTAAAAATAATTGTATGTTTAAACTCAAATGTAGATGTCTGCTTTAAACAAATGTGTACAAAAAAAGTACTTGGCATTTAAGGTTTTTAAAAATGGCACAGACAACAAAGTCCATTCACACAACGCCATATTGCCTTACCCTGCCTTATACATTCTGGGCTTGTGAAGATGCTTGGGACCTGACAAGATAGTGGGCAGTTAGAGAGAGTCAGAACTCATAGCACATTTTGGAACACATCAGGTGTTTATACATAGCCTATTAGTAAGGATCCTCCATGGTCTGAAGCATGTTCTAACGCGCTCTTAGTGCTCTATCTATTTTTTTCAATAACTGCATATATAATAACTAATCTTCTCATTTCGGGGTCTCCAAATCTCTTCTTTTTTTTCCTGTAAGATTTAATAACCACGTGCTATCATGTAGATAAAAAATACAATCTATGCACTTCTCAGAACTATTGCTTTATCCTCCATATTGCACTATAGTCATTTCAATAGATTATAGTACTGTCAAATTCTGGCCTGCTCTTACCAACATTCATAACTTATGGTGGGTACATATAATTCAAAATTCAGTAGATCAACATATTTAAGGGTCTACCCAATATAAACTGATTTGTCCCGAAATACATTTTTTGTCAGGCACTTTAGCTGAATTTCACAAATCTCCCAAATGTGCCTAACACGACATCCCTGAATTCGGGTTCAAATCAGCAGTTCAGATCAGGATATTTTCGGCATGAACTTTAAAACCTGAGGTGTCACGTATGGGGTTAGGTGACATGGGATCCTGAGGGCCCGTATTCAGGAGTCACGTTGCAGATATGGAGACACAGGGCCTGGTGCAGGGTAACCGCGTTCCCCTAAAGGCTTGTGGCCTCAGTTTAGTGTGGCCACATACCAGGTCCCTGAGGTAGCAGCTGTTGTATCCAGTATATGACGAGACTTGGTACTGGAGATCCTGTGCAGACACCATAGAGCAGGCATGGAACATAACTGACAGGACAAACAGGATGCTGCAGGCTGAGGCAGGCAAGCCAAGCAGTAGGAAAGCAGAAAAGCAAACTGAGACAGAACAGAATACAATGTACAGAGCTTACGGCAGGACTTTCAATGTAATAAGTATGAGAACCTGGACTCAATTTTCAGATGCCATGGCCGAGACATCACCCAGGACTCCAATCACATGAAAAAAGTACAATGACCAGCACTCAAAATGAAAAAAGTGCGCTTTATTCCGTCAATTAAGGCAATGTTTCAAGTCTTGGTGGAGTTTTTTGAGAAAAGTGGGTCAGGCTGCAGCTCCGAACAGGCAGTGAGGGATGAATTCTACACAATTGGTTGGTAGTTTTTCTCAAACGCCACCAGGAGCCTTATTTGATGGAATAAAGTGAATTTTTTTCATTTTGAGTTCTGGTCATTGTACTTTTTTTTCATAAGGCAGGAATTTGGCAGAACAAAGACAGAGTACATAGGCAAGGAAAACAAACAGAGTGCTGGAGCAAAAGCAGAACTGAAAAAAGACATAAGCAGGGAAAGGCAGAAACCAAACTGAGGATAATATTTGCAAGGCACAGGGCTAAAGACAAAGACATACATACAGGGCAGTGACAGACAGGGCACAAACAAAGGGAAAAGTAACAACTTAAAGGAGACATAAACAAAACCACAGGTACAAACACAGTACAGGTGCGGTATAAGGTGAGGGTTTAGATATACGAAAGGCAATTAGGTGATAATCTTGCCAAAATAAGGTGAGGGTTTAGATATACGAAAGGCAATTAGGTGATAATCTTGCCAAAATCATAAAGGTATCTCACAATAGGGTTCTAGCGCTATACCTGCCTGTATAATAACTAAGACTGAAATAAGCTTGAAAACAGATATTAACATTAAAGCATTCCTAATACTAAACAGACTGAGGGCTTGAAGCAAACTACACAAATGCATGTGGCAAATTTATAAGGAGCAGAGAAAATCAGAAAGAAAACAAGGAAAACCTGGAATGCAACAGAACAAAAAATAGGCAGCATATCAAATATGGAACAGAGAAACCCTTTGATAGGGCTCAGACAGGCCAGTCCTGTCACTTGAAGCAAACCAAAAAAGATCTGCTAATTTTTATATCCACAAATCCAATGAAATCTAGAAAGAGAAAAAATATTTTTATAATTGTATTTCGATTAAATTGAATTGTGAAGGTATAAAATAATCATTCCACAAATAAGTAGTACTGACCGTTTTATTTATAATTTGTCCTATCCAAAATAGAGGAAATTAGTTCTAGCATACATGATGTCATATTCACTAGGTAACTTGAAAAATAAAAGGAATAGGCAATGATTTATAAAAAGGTGAGCTGCTAATTTATCAAATGACTTGTAAAACTGCACTAACAGTTAAGTTATATAACAAAAGAAAAAAAGAAAATAAATGTAGAAATCTAGATACCAATAGTAAAAAAAACCAAAATATGCATGTGTGCTGTATACTGAACTAGACTGTTCTCAAGAAACTGCTTGATCACAATTTACATCATTCTTGACTGATGTATGAGAGCTTCTCTGTCTGTTATCTCTCTCTGTTTATATGGATCTCCTTCCCCTGTCCCTTATATTGCTCTTTCTTTGCCACCACCATGGATAAACATGTAGCAGGAAGGTAGTGCAGCAAAAAAACAATGTATTTACTTATGTACACCTCCTGCTTTGATTTGGGCTTTTCTCTCTAGCTGTTCTCCTTCCCTACACAGGCACAGGGTCCCTGTTAAGGCAGAAATACAGCTTGCATGCTGCAGGTACAAGGTCATTTGATAAAACTTATACTGCATCTAGAGTTAGTTAATAGATGTTGGCACTACATTTCCCTTGATGCTCAGCTAGTCTTTTGGCATCATGGCAAAGTGGGGATTCAATAAATGTACTAGCTCGCTGTGGATCACATAGCTACTCCACACAACACTACCTTAACCTTTGTTGACTTCAAATCCTATTATGTTGAGTTAAAAACGTTGCTGGTGGTTCATCATGGGAATTGTAGTTAAATATGGATGGGGCTGTGGAGAAGCTTATGGTAAGGGTTTTTATTGATGACAGAGGACATTGAAAGGGGAATTGCAAAATTAAGTTCAAAATAGCAAAGTTTGAAATAAAGCCAAACAGGAGGATTGTTCTAAAATGACTACTTTGACTAAGTTTTCCTTTTCAATTCTGTCAGCCATGCAGCAGGTTGTAGGCCCCTGTGACAGGCTGAGCAGTTGCTTTCTCCTTTAAAGTGTGTGCATCCTCACTGTAACACTTCCTGCCAGAAAGCAGTGCAAAAAAACTCTTTATAAATCAAGTTTGATATCATGAAAAAAAATCTTCATAAAATAAGTTTGATATCTTGAAAATAAAAATATTCTTAAAACAACAAAAAGAAACAAATCAAAAAAATCCCTTGCCTCTCTGGGCTTCCATAAGTATTCACTCAAATTATGTGTGTAAATTCCTCTTCTGTAACCTGACAATGTATTTAGCATACATTTGTTTAAAAACTGTACTACGATATATCAACATTATTTTCAGCTAATCAAGCTATATTAAATGTATCTGCAATTATCACTTGAATATACAACAGAATGGAGATTTCAGTCTTGGAATAGCATCTTTGCTCCATCTCCTCAGAGACAGGTTATAAAAAATGAATAAAGGCTGCTTTCAAAAGCCACTAACAACCTGTGATTTCCTGTGTTCAGCTGTTTAGCTATATCATTTTACTGTGCAGGGGAAGTTAAATGATGCAAAATGGCCACTGGACCCAAGGAAGACACAAAGTTGAATAAGGGTTTATTCAGTGTTAACAAACTGCTGAACAGATTTCAAAACAATCAGTACAAGAAAAGTAAGTTTTGAAATTGTTCACAAAAGAAACAATTTAGTAATTATACAGAGAAGTGATGCATAAGAGTCAAGATAAAACACTGAATACTTCCAGGCTAGATAGGGAAACTGTCTAACACAGGGGTCCTCAAACTACGGCCCGCGGGCCACATGCGGCCCGCCGAGCACATTTGTCCGGCCCACGGGGGGTGCTGCCGGCACCCCCCGCTCCCCGCTGATTACCTTTTTTTTTTCCTTGCAGCCGCAGAAGATGCGGCTGCAGGAAAACGAAAAAAAAAAAAAAAAATCACCGCGACCGGATGTGACGTTTCGTCACATCCGGACCCGGTAACTGTTTCCCTCCTCCGTGCAGGGAGGAGGGAACACTGCGCGAGACGTCCGGCCCGGGGACACAGCAGCTGGAGGTAAGTGATGGGTAAGGAGGGGGAGGAGGGAGGTATAACGAGCACTGTACTATTCCTGGGCATCTGACTGGCATAATAATCCTGGGCATCTGACTGGCATAATATTACTGGGCTCTTACTGGCACTCTATTCCTGGGCATCTGACTGGGATAATATTCCTGGGCTCTGACTGGGATAATATTCCTGGGCATCTGACTGGGATAATATTCCTGGGCATCTGACTGGCATAATAATCCTGGGCATCTGACTGGCATAATATTACTGGGCTCTTACTGGCACTCTATTCCTGGGCATCTGACTGGGATAATATTCCTGGGCTCTTACTGGCATAATATTCCTGGTCATCTGACTGGCATAATATTCCTGGGCATCTGAATGGCATAATATTCCTGGACATATGAATGGCATAATATTCCTGGGCATCTGACTGGGATAATATTCCTGGGCTCTTACTGGCATAATATTCCTGGTCATCTGACTGGCATACTATTACTGGGCATCTGACTGGCACACTATTCCTGGGCATCTGAATGGCATAATATTCCTGGACATATGAATGGCATAATATTCCTGGGCATATGACTGGGATAATATTCCTGGGCATCTGAATGGCATAATATTCCTGGACATATGAATGGCATAATATTCCTGGGCATCTGAATGGCATAATATTCCTGGACATATGAATGGCATAATATTCCTGGGCATCTGACTGGGATAATATTCCTGGGCTCTTACTGGCATAATATTCCTGGTCATCTGACTGGCATACTATTACTGGGCATCTGACTGGCACACTATTCCTGGGCATCTGAATGGCATAATATTCCTGGACATATGAATGGCATAATATTCCTGGGCATCTGACTGGGATAATATTCCTGGGCATCTGACTGGCATAATTTTCTTGGGCTGTGACTGGCATAATAATCCTGGGCATCTGACTGGCATAATATTACTGGGCTCTTACTGGCACTCTATTCCTGGGCATCTGCCTGGGATAATATTCCTGGGCTCTTACTGGCATAATATTCCTGGTCATCTGACTGGCATACTATTACTGGGCATCTGACTGGCACACTATTCCTGGGCATCTGAATGGCATAATATTCCTGGACATATGAATGGCATAATATTCCTGGGCATCTGAGAGGCACACTATTCCTGGGCATCTGACTGGCATAATATTCCTGGGCTCTTACTGGCACTCTATTCCTGGGCATCTGAATGGCATAATATTCCTTGGCATCTGACTGGCACACTATACCTGGGCATCTGAATGGCATAATATTCCTGGGCATCTGACAGGCACACTATTCCTGGGCATCTGACTGGCACAATATTCCTGGGCATCTGACTGGCACACTATTCCTGGGCATCTGACTGGCACACTATTCCTGGGCATCTGAATGGCATAATATTCCTGGGCATCTGACAGGCACACTATTCCTGGGCATTTGACTGGCACACTATTCCTGGGCATCTGAATGGCATAATATTTCTGGGCATCTGAATGGCATAATATTTCTGGGCATCTGAATGGCATAATATTCCTGGGCATCTGACAGGCACACTATTCCTGAGCATCTGACTGGCATAATATTCCTGGGCATCTGACTGGCACACTATTCCTGGGCTCTGACTGGCACACTATTCCTGGGCATCTGAATGGCATAATATTCCTAGGCATCTGACTGGCACACTATTCCTGGCCATCTGACTGGCACACTATTCCTGGGCATCTGACTGGCATAATTTTCTTGGGCTCTGACTGGCATAATTTTCTTGGGCTCTGACTGGCATAATATTCCTGGGCATCTGACTGGCATAATATTCCTGGGCTCTTACTGGCACTCTATTCCTGGGCATCTGAATGGCATAATATTCCTGGGAATCTGAATGGCATAATATTCCTGGGCATCTGAATGGCACACTATTCCTGGGCATCTGAATGGCATAATATTCCTGGGCATCTGAATGGCATAATATTCCTGGGCATCTGAATGGCATAATATTCCTGGGCTCTGACTGGCATAATATTCCTGGGCATCTGACTGGCATAATATTCCTGGGCATCTGACTGGCATAATATTCCTAGGCATCTGACTGGCACACTATTCCTGGGCATCTGACTGGCACACTATTCCTGGGCATCTGACTGGCATAATTTTCTTGGGCTCTGACTGGCATAATTTTCTTGGGCTCTGACTGGCATAATATTCCTGGGCATCTGACTGGCACACTATTCCTGGGCATCTGACTGGCACACTATTCCTGGGCATCTGACTGGCATAATTTTCTTGGGCTCTGACTGGCATAATTTTCTTGGGCTCTGACTGGCATAATATTCCTGGGCATCTGACTGGCCCCCTGTTTAAAAAGTTTGAGGACCCCTGGTCTAACATATAGACTACTATAGAAACCTGCCTAACTTCTGTGCAGGCTCACATATGATTCTTAGGCTAATGGGCTGGATGTAATTACAATAATTACGGAATGCAATATAACATTCAGGGTTTTAAACATTAAAGATTGAATTACAGGGAATGGAGAAGGGAATTGCAGACATAGGGCCAATGTAGCCACCGTGGCTATATTGACTTTCATTTAGCAATTCCCTCTTTTATGAATAAAGCCTATAGGCTTTTCAGGAAGGGATTGGGCACTGTACAGAAATCCACAAGGAAAGTATAATAATGCTATAAAACCAAATACATATTAAGGATATTAGAATATCTCTAAGCATGACAGATTATACGGCACATAGTCAAATTAAAGTATAGCTGTTTGCACTTTCCCCAACCCCCAACTGCATGTGTATTTTATCAATAATAAAAGGAAATATTGATCACTGCCTGATTTTGATTCCTCAGTTCCCTTTAACTTGATTCCTACATGCATCTGTTGCATACTGAGGTGCTGATAGACCAAGTTGGCAGAATAGGCTATTATTCCCATGAAGCTCAGCCAGTTTTGTCTGTGGTCTTTAACTATCTGTGTATCATAATAACTGAACTCTACAGGTGCTGTAATGCCTGTTGGAGTAAACACAGTTGATACCACTCCCACCCCCAGTTTGGCTGTGAATGGATAGAGTTGTTGTCCAACCACTAGCTGACGCATGCCCAAACACAGCTTAAAATATGGATAAACTAGCTCTACCTTTGTGGAAATGATTATAAAACAGTTAAAGACCACAGACAAAACTGGCTGAGCTTCATGGGAATAATAGCCTACAGCGGCTTTAATGGTAAATTTGAACTGAATTATAGTGTCCAGACTATGCAGAACTCATTGACATAATATAATCATACATTATATGTACTGGCAGTTAGCCATTAGATGGGAGTTGTAATTCAACCATAGCTATGTAGCATCATTTATTACACTATTATAATAAAATTAAATGGTGACATGTCAGAGGCTTGTTATGAAGAATCAACACAAAACAACTAAAGCATACCTTATCCAAATCCAAATGTATCAACAGTAAGACAAGAGCATTAAAATAAAAGTGTGATAGTAATCTAGTGGAGTGGCACCGAAAAGGTTAACAGTAAATCACTGCTCGACTGAAACAAAACATGAAGACATGTAACACAAACATGTCATTTTGGACCGTGATTAATGGCAATACTCTTAATATTAAATAACTTTCCATATTTAAGAAATGTATTTCTGAACAAGTAAACAAAGCGCTCAGTATCATAATCCAAAACAGATATAGACTAATCAAAAGCAAAATACGCCTTCTTTCCTCAGCAAAATTCTTTACCCATAAAATACCAATTAAACATATTCATTTTAGCCCTATTTCCTCCCATCATATCTAGCAACCAATCTCACTTTTCATTTTCCACATATGTTATATGGTCATTTGCAAAATCAAAGCATGCCTCGTCAACAGGATGAAAGCCTGTCACTGAAGGATCTGCCTAAAAACATTTAATACAGTCACCTCACCTGAATAATGGTACAGCTTTCTTCACTGCATTTAGCAGTCAGTATCTTCCTAGCACAGGACATTGTGTAAGGCTCTTCTGTACTGACCAAGCTCCAGAAACCATCTGGGTCCCACAGCCTGCCCTTCTGTGTTATATGCAGTGTATGGAGTGCAGTGTGATTTACATTTCTAGCTTTAAAACCTCTGCACTCTATGATCATTAATTTAACAAATCCCTGCTTGACAGCCAACCACACTGGTAGGAAACAATATTCACATTACACATGCTTTTACATTATAACCACTTGTAACACATAATAGTATCCTTGTTATTCACTGAGACATCCACTGCCCAGACTAATTACAAAGAATATTTTCAAAATACATAATGTTTTAGTATATGCACTGTGAATTTGTAGTATATGTGTATAGGTACATTATTGCTGTATGTTATGTAGGGTATTGAGTATAATAAATGATTCAAAAACGCTACCAAAATTATATTAATCAATTTAATCTTTAAGGGAGTTAACTTGCCAGTTAACAATGTAATGTAACACTTGCTTTACATTTAACATTTACTTGTATATGAATTAAAACTCCTGAATTGAATCAGAGAAAATATATTAACATGGAGTAAACTGTAAACAGCAAGAGATATTTCCCTGCATGTACACCAAGTCACGAGTAAATCCCACAGAGGAAACACATTATTAGTTGGGCTTTTTTTGCATTTTAACTAAATAAAACTCCCACTAACTGTATAAGTGAAATTTATTGCAAAGCTCAAAGGCCCGAACGGTTAATGTCTAATAAAGGTTGATTTTTTTTTTTTTTAAATATTGTGAAATAGGGGGATCTGTTTACTAAAATAGTTAACCAGTGGCTGCATTTATTTTTTGCATAAACATAATAAATAACTGGAATGACAGAAGCATTATACAATGCTAAGCTTTAGGGTTAATTTCTGTATTGTAACCCAGTAATATTTCATACAAATAGTGGACATGTATTGATCAGTACCCCTCTCCAAAACATTGCTTTATTTCTAGAGTCTGATCTGAGGCATCTGGACACATATACATATAACAAAGTTATGATAGCTAAGGTAAAACGAAAATCTTACCTGGCCACAGAGAAATGGCACAGTGCCTATGTTTTTCAGCCTGCAAATGTCTAACATAATGCTGCAGGAGAGCATAACACAGCCTTGCACTGCACCTTCACATTCATTACTAGCCCATTCTCATCTGCAAACATCCAGTCTGGAGTGACAGCCTCTTTATAAAAATGACTTGCTATTGCTTCCAACTACCACACACAGCAAATGTAAGCAGGGTAACGGGATTTGGAAGCACTGTTGCTTCGTGCAGTGTGAAGGAAATGATTCATCGAATCGGGAACGTGTGTCTTTATAAAGACTGACTGCTCTGTGGTCATTTCCCTGACATGTGATATGTTTAGAACATATCAGTGTAGACGAATCCTGCATAGACAGGACATTATAATAACATGGTCTCCCAAAACTGTTTGACTACAAATCACATCATCCTTGAACTACAGCTACAAACTGCCGAACATGAGCTACAAGCACAATCGAATGCTACGTAAAAAAAAAAAAAACTACAACTCAAAATATCCTATATTCATCTAACACACACGACTCTGTGTTCAACATATTATACTGCTGGAACATAATACTTGCAAGTTATGAGTAGCCAACTAGTAGCTCATGTCACCAGCTGCTGCTGCACTATCACTTTCGTGACTCTCAGCCACTATTTGGCTGAACACATTATAGTAGAGGATCATGAGTATTAGTTCAACAGCAGGTGCAAATCTCCTGGCTTGCCATCTCCATTCTACATGGAGGATGCGGCCCTCCAGTATTTGGACTAGAATGCTCACCAAGTTCAGCCAGCCTCTGTGAACGAACATTCCATATCCTCACATTATTGTGTAGCATTTACCAAGAAAGCATGCATAACTTACTAATTCAGCATCGGTAAGCATCCAGCTCATAGCGGACTGCAAATCCCATGACTCTGGGACATGTAATATGAGCTGTATTTAAACACGCGCTGGGAGGATACAGGTTGCAAATCCTTGTAGTTAACCAGTCTCTTTATCTCTCTGCCTTAGACAGACATACAACCATCTAAGAGGTATCTTGCATCTACAGAACACAAAGAGGAAGTATACATAAAACCACTCATTGCTTTCCTTCCAAAACTGCCTGCCAACCTTTCAAAGTAATACATAAACATAAGAAATGTTAGACATCCAGGAAAAACAGCCAACTCATGACAGTCGTACTATGTGATTATAAACAACTACTTAGTATGATGAATTGGATTTATAGCAGGATCCGTGCAAATGTCTGTATATGATTAAAATCCTTAAATACGTCCTAGATTGGATGTTGTGGTCATCATTTATTTAAACACCAGAAAAAGCCACTAATGTTAAAATGACACAGTTTAATATCGGATGACTGCTTAGGAATTGCACATTTGTTTGCGGTTTTGGCTCTGATCCAGAAGTGGTCCGTCAAAACATTTAACAATCTGTCAATAACTGCTACCCTGCTCCTGTTAAATGCTGAGAACAACCCTAGGGAGTTGAATGCTATCTGTATAGCAAAGAAATGTGTTTAAAACATCATCACAGGAAGGCACTTTACAATATATGAACTACAGTGCTTTTAACCCCATTAGTGCCAGAGAAGTGACCAATGCATTATGGAAAAAACAATAGAGAACCTGGTTGAACAAAGCCAGAGTACTTTATATGGCTATGCATGATACACCTTACATGATCTGTATGTTAAGAGGCTTAAATTACTTAACAAATCAATTCCAAACAATTTTCCTGATTGCTAATTTTAATAATATGTTCATCTGACCAAGGTGTTGGTCCAAGTACCATTTCCAGATATGCCTGCCTTTCAGTGTGGATGTGGGAGGTAGAAATAGTGGGATTGTATTACAATTATTAAAGCCTTCTTACAGACGGTTCCTGGTTTTGTGTTTTCAAAATTACTGCTACCAGGTAGTCAGATGCTGCGCTTCCTTAGTTAATCTAAATGCTTCTCGCCCGCGATGTGTCAAGTGGGGGAGAAAGTATGTAATATGCCCACAGTGCCCCCCAAAAATATTAAGTGCACGCCTGATCTTTTACTATATTAAACAATGTCTTAAAGAATAAAGCATACAAGGTATATATACAGTACTGACCAAAAGTTTGAGAAAGGTGTAAAAAAATGCTGTAAAATAAGAATGCTTTCAAACATAGAGATGTTAATAGTTTGTTTTTGTCAATTAACATAATGCAAAGTGATTGAACAGAAGAAAAATCTAAATGTAATCAATATTTGGTGTGACCATATTTGCCTTTAAAACAGCATCAACACTTCTAGGTCAGGGGCATCCAAGTTGTCTCTGTAGTGGCCTGCATGATCAGAAATACATGTGTATTGGACCACATCATTTTTTCTCATTTACATTAGGTGAAGAAAAGCAAAAACGAACTGCTACTAACCGAAACGTTGCATGTAAGCGCTTGGATTAAATAAATACATTTTTCACTTTGATAAGACCCGTGAGTGTGATCGCCTTTTTCTCTATTTCTCTACCAATTAAGACCTATATATATTTCTATATACAGGTTGGGTATCCCAGAAATATGTTATCCAAAATGATCTGTTATCAAAATATTTTTTGGGGATTTTGCCACAAGTTTCAAATTCCACACACACCTGTCAGAATGCAAGCACGCAATGGTTTATTCAGTGTCCAGCACTTAACCTTAAGCTGTGATATAGCCTTTTCAAGAATGCTCAGATTCCCCCATGCCCACAAAGGGCAATACAATGGCACATGTGCAGACCTGACACACCAACAGCAGGTTCCTAACGATGCCTCACATCACAGAGATGTATTTGCTATGTATAGCTTGGAGGAAAGACATAACAGGGGGATATGATAGAAACATTTAAATACATAAAGGAAATCAACACAGTAAAGGAAGAGAGTATATTTACAAGAAGAAAAACTACCACAACTAGAGGACATAGTCTTAAATTAGAGGGGCAACGATTTAAAAGTAATATCAGGAAGTATTACTTTACTGAGAGGGTAGTGGATGTATGGAATAGCCTTCCAGCAGAAGTGGTAGAGGTAAACACAGTCAAGGATTTTAAGCATGCGTGGGATAGACACAAGGCTATACTAGCTATAAGACCGGAACTGGGGACTAATAAAAGTACTAAAAAAAAAAACTGGCCAGACTAGATGGACCGAATGGTTCTTATCTGCCGACACATTCTATGTTTCTATGTTTCTATTTTGAGTATTTGCATTGACACTACTGTATTTCATGAATGCAGAGAAGTTTCAATATAATGGATTGGTGAAAATTATGTTATGCGAAATGACCCGTTAAGCATTTTGTTTAAGGGATACTCAACCTGTATAACATACAATTTGATAATGTGCCCGGGTTACCAAACTGGAACCTGAGTTTGCTTTCCTGGGTTGCCGTTTCAATGCCCTATTTCTCTGGGGTAATAAATAAAATGTTGCATAACCGAGTAAAGCATCACGCTTGTCAGCTCCCACCCCCCCTACTGAAGCCACACCATGATCATTCGTTTAACAAAAACTGAAACACGGTTGTCACAAAGTGAATCCTGACAGCCTGCATGAATGGGGCTCTTTGTGGGCCCTAAGGGCCAAACACCTCCCTGTGGACTATGGACCTGGTCTGTGGATATGCTAGGTTTGGGGTGACACCCTGCTTCAATACAGCTGGACTTCAACACAGCCTCACTCAGAATGTCAGCCTGGATGCATACCCTTGGAGGGCCAAGCCTTTATCCCATTCAGTGCTGTATTCACCGCGAGGCATCCTAGGCGGATGCCTAGGGCGGCAAATTTTGGGGGGCGGCAGCCCCCCAGCACTGAAAATAAAAAAATAAAAATAAAAAAAATAAAAAAAAATGCGGCCCTTTAAAAAAAAAAAAAAAAGACCGCGCTTGCAGGCAGAGACAGAGGTGAGAGGGATTGGAAGATCCCCCCTCACCATCGCTCTGCCTGCCAGGCTGCACGGGGAGCCGAACAGGCAGCACAGAGAAACCTCCGTGCTGCCTGTTCGGCTCCCCGTGCAGTGTGCCGACACGGAAGTGCCGACAGTCACGTGACGGGCGTGCTGACGTCATACGCGCGCCCGGTCACGTGGCCTGTCGGCACAATCGCCGGGAAGCTGAACAGGCAGCATGGAGGGACCATGCTGCCTGCCACCAGGGAAAGGTAAGTGCTGATGGGAGTGTGTGTGTGTGTGTGTGTGTGTGTGACTGAGTGTGATGGGAGTCAGAGTGTGTGTGATGGGAGACAGTGTGATGGGAGTCAGAGTGTGTGTGATGGGAGACAGTGTGTGTGGCTGAGTGTGATGGGAGTCAGAGTGTGTGTGACTGAGTGTGATGGGAGTCAGAGTGTGTGTGATGGGAGACAGTGTGTGTGACAGAGTGTGATGGGAGTCGGAGTGTGTGACTGAGTGTGATGGGAGTAGGAGTGTGTGACTGAGTTTGATGGGAGTGTGTGTGTGATGGGAGTATGAGCTTGATGTGAGTCTGAATGATGGGGCATGTCTTAGGTGTGTAACGTGGGTGTACAGCTTGGGTAGGGGGGTGCCCGGATTTTGTCTGCCTAGGGCAGCACAAAATCAAGATACACCACTGATCCCATTCATTGTGTTTCCCCCAGGTTAAGAAATGTCATTATATGTTAGTGTTGAAATGTGTACTTTTCTAATCAATAAGTATTTACTGTCCTGCGAGTCATCTAGTGTCTCTTGAAGTCTGAATGTCTGAATCTAAAAGTTGCATTTTTTTTTTATGTTAAGTTATACTGTGTTTATTTACCTGTTTTAAGTTAGGGTTTCTATTGTTTGTGGCTTACATGTTATCATTTATTCCCCTGTGCCTCCCCCCTATTTGATGTCATATTCTGTATATAAGTCTGTGCTGTTTGACAAATAAATGTTGTTCATTCTTGCTGTACCTAACTGCTAGTAGTCCTTTCTGCAATTTGGGTACAAAATGCGAGGTTCCAGGAAAGACTTGCTGGGTGGATGCTGAGCTTTAATCGGGTGCTAAGGAGGTGATTTCCTACAACAGGCAGAGGTGCTACCAAGCTTGGGTAGTCATCCTGTTACAACGATGATAAGAATTTACTACTTAAATAATTAAATAAATTAATCTATCAGGGTTTTATTAGCATAATAACAATGACACATAATTATTGGATATTTGGTTAAAACATGTATTCTTATTTTTCAATATAAGGTTTAATAAAGAAGAATATTTTTTTTTTTTTTAACATTGGGGTATTCCCTTAACATCCAGTAAATACACTACAATTACTTAAGCTAGGTAAAAATTCGTGCACACAAAAAAAGCATTAAAATGACATTGTTTTGCTCAGAGAGAACGTTTTTTCTTAATTTCTGTTAAATGGTTGGTGTGGATGCGAATAATATATGCACGTATCTCCATACATATATGGCACATATTCTACATATACTGTGTCTGTACATGTAAATCGTTCACTTCAGATTATAGATAAGCATAGAAAACATGGGTTGTTTCTGCTCCGGTTCTTATGATAAAATAATATATTTTTGGAAAAAGGGGGACCAATTACAGTTGCAAGAAAAAGTATGTGAACCCTTTGGAACGACCCAAAGCATAGAAGTAAATCAACAACAGAATGGCTTAAACAGAAGAAAATACGCCTTCTGAAGTGGCCCAGTCAGAGTCCTGACCTCAACCCGATTGAGAGGCTGTGGCATGACCTCAAGAAAGCGATTCACACCAGACATCCCAAGAATATTGCTGAACTGAAACAGTTCTGTAAAGAGGAATGGTCAAGAATTACTCCTGACCGTTGTGCACGTCTGATCTGCAACTACAGGAAACGTTTGGTTGAAGTTATTGCTGCCAAAGGAGGTTCAACCAGTTATTACATCCAAGGGTTCACATACTTTTTCCACCTGCACTGTGAATGTTTACATGGTATGTTCAATAAAAACATGGTAACATTTCATTCTTTGTGTGTTATTAGTTTAAGCAGACTGTGATTGTCTATTGTTGTGACTTAGATGAAGATCAGATCACATTTTATGACCAATTTGTGCAGAAATCCATATCATTCCAAAGGGTTCACATACTTTTTCTTGCAACTGTATTCATGAGCACATATACTGTATACAAGAAGTAACCTTAAACTATCAATAGAGAAAACTTAGTTGTGAATTTCAATTTGTTTAAGATATTTATACGAAATGGGGGAAAACATGAAAGATGAAGGTTTGTGGAAAGCCATAGGCTTATGCTAAGCAGCAATGTTTACATGCTACCTGTGATAGCATGCATGAAACATGCAAATAATATCCCAGTATGCTTATTGTCTTTTCTTTAAAGTAAAACGTGGCCTACCTCCATGTAATTATTGGCACAATGTCATAGTGTAAAAGCAGCTGGGTAATGTGAATATTGTTTTCTACCAGTGTGTTTGGTTGTCAAACAGAGATTTGTTAAATTAATTATGTCCTACATGTCCTAACTGGTGGCCCTCGGGATGTGGTATCCAAGAATTGCTGCCCTAATGAAATTCATAATGTCCGGCCTCCAACTTAACCCTTTAGTTACAAGATATGTTGACCTTGACTTTCCCTTGGTGACAAGAGCTGTTTTTACATTTCTGGGGTGTTTGTGTTTAGCTGTAATTTTCTTCTCTCTCACATACTGTACCCACACACATTATATGTTTTTTTTTTTTTATCATAATAAGAAGGGCTTTCATTAGATACCATTATAGTCATCATATCTTATAAATTACTACAAAAAAAAATTAGAAAATATGATGAAAAAATAAAAAAAACACTTTTTCTAACTTTGACCTAAAATATAATTTACACAAATACAATCATTAAAAAAGACCCCATCTAAATAGTTTCTAAATGTTGTCCCGATTTCATAAATATGCATGTTTCCATGTTTTTCTGCAGTTTTTTGCGAGTTATGGGGCATAACCCAAAACTTTTGACCCCAACCCGAACCCTAAATTTGACCCTAACCTTAAATTTAATCCCAACTATAACCCTTAAGCTAACCCTTAATATATTTTAATTTTAATTTAATTTTACCCTATACCTTATGCTAACCCTAATTTAATTTTAACCCTAACAGCTAATCTAACCCAAATCCTAGATTTAAGATAATTAAGTCTATTTTTCATTGCAATGTTGCTGTTTGCCTCTAGGTGCAGTCAACGAACATATGCAGAGCGACGGAAGTGATTTTTTCTTCGCACAGCCATATTGTAGGAGCATGCTGCTCTCTCCACGGAGTGATCGTGGGTGTCCCAGAGCCTGAATGTCATTGCTGGCTATTGCCTTGACATCGAGGCAATTGACCAGCACCGTCTGAGTGCTTTTCGCGAACGTTTCACCGCTCGTTTCACCCTTCCATTGTCATGAAGGGGTTTAAGGGACACTACAACTTACATAAGATGTAGCTAGATTACCTGTTCATTGAAAACAAACACGTTTAAGATATATGCCACTGTTTGTTATTTTCTACTGTATGTTTGAATTAATTGCATATAAAAGTAAAAATTGGTGTCTCCTGATCTCCCACATACATTTTGTAAATGTTACCCATGATGCAACATTCTCCAAAATCTTCCAGCAAGTCTCATTTTACAACTGCTGTGTAGAGCCTGCACGATGATGTCATAATATACACCCCTGCTCTCTTACACTGACTATGTATTATAGTGGGCAGGACTAGATGGCTGTTTTACCTGTCTTCCAACTCAAGAGAGAGCAGATTGACCTGATACAACAGGATCCTAACTCCGCCCCCTTGTGATGTAATAGTTACATTACTCGCCCACTCAATGGAAGTCTATGGTTAGAATTCGGAACTTATAGACTGCATTCCTGGTCCCCAGCCCCATAGTGAGATCCTAGTGCTGTAAAGTCACTGGGGGTGGCACCCAAAAACACTATATTTCACAATACCCACATAACAAAAACAAAAGACATATCTGAAATCAACAATGCAAACTAAAAAAAAAAAATCCTTTTCATTTTTTTAAAGTTTCTGTATGGCAGGTGGCTCTCCACATTAAAAAGTTGGAGAACACTGCTTAGTTTCATGCCACACATAGGCAGTGATGGACTAATTGGGGATTCCATTTTTATCCATTTAATCTATTGTGAAAACATTGGAAGACAAAGTCTCACTAAATATATTTTTCATAGACTCCTGTGAGTTATTGCCAAGGGATCCCCTCTATAAATGAGTTCATCTTTACTATAATCATTCTAATAGATCTGGGACCAGGGAGGATGATTACAGTGATGCATACAAGTGTGACTCATTTTGTTTTATTCATAGACAGAATATGAAGATCTCTCTCATATGATTGAGGTCGATCTGGTGGGTGTAGAAAGATTAGTCATGGAAATTACATTTCTTTTGGGGGTTTCTCCTTATAGAATTTCAAGGGAGGACTAAGATGTGTATTGAAAGACGATCTGCTATAGCTATGTTGAAGGGCACTGTGAGCTGTTGCTGACAAAACAGAAAAGAAACCTGTCAGAACAGAAATGTGACTCGTAAAGGGGATATTAACAATATAAATAATAAGATGGCTTACAACCAGGCCGAAATATCTTAACTCGAATAATGATATTTCTCTCAAAAAGTGTTTCTAATAGCATTTCATTCATTAAAACAAAAGATAAATAATTTGCAAAAACTGCTGATTTAGACAGAAAAATTCATTTAGTGGTGTGGTGTGTCTGTAGGCAAGAAGGACAGGTTTTAGTCATATATGACAACATTTATTATGGTTATTTAGCAGATCCGGACATCACTGTTTCTCACCAGGCTGAGTGCATGAAAGTTAATAGTTGGATTGCCAATGCATGCCTGGCCTCCTGCCTGCTCATCCTAGGGTTGCCACCTTTTCTTCCAAAAGGACCCAGTCATGCTGTTTCCTCCATAGATTTAACACTGATCTGAAATCAATTTGTTACCAACTTGCTGGTACAAAGCCAGCAGGATAGAAACCATAGTCATACCCATGATTTTGTCATGTATAAATTAAGGTCCTGTAATATTAACAATTTACATTCAACTACTTGGCAAATTTGCAGGTACCACCACTCTGACCTCGGCTGTATATATATTTATTTTTTGCTTTTATTTATCTTTATTAATTTTCAATATACAAAAATATTTTAAAAATATATAAATACAATTATTACAAAACGGGTCGTTACGTAAAATTAACCCAAGCCTCAAGGATCACTTTCCTCAGTTGTATTACGTCGGGAGGGAGTTTATAAATCTAAATTGGAGACAAATTTGTCCCTAGGTAATCGTACTATCCCCTTATTCCAACTTCCAAAGTGTAGCTCGGCGTACCCGTTATCACTAATAATATTCTTCTATCTTTACCCACTTATTCTTTGGTACCTGGGGTCTAAATTGGGGGGTTTCCAAAAATGATCCTATTATCATATCTTAACCTGAACATACTTAATACCATCCATTCAATCATTCATCCACATATAATTACACTTCTTCCTCCAGTATCCTTTCCTGATCTGGGGCGGGCATCCCGCCTGTCGCGCACGTGACCCTCTAAGCCTCCTATCTTTCGCATCTTACGCGCCAGGACCTTCCTCGTCCTCTCAGGTTTCCAGTTTGCCCATATCTTTAGGTGAAATTCCCTAGTCTCTTTATTTCTATTATAGAAATACCTTTCTGCACCCGCTTGTTTAGTTAATTGTATTTCTAATTCTGTCCAGGTGGGCAGCTCCGCTCTTCGCCAGTACCTGGCAAGGCAGAGTTTTACTGCCATCAAGATATTATTGAAGAATATTTTAATAAGCCTGTCTCCACCTGGAATGTCCATATGGACCAGGAATATCTGTGGTGTCAATTGAAAGGGTGTACCCAGAGCCTCCTCAAACTTGTGTCCTACTTTTCTCTTTAATGCTCTTAGAGTATTACACAACCACCATACATGTATCTGAGTGCCCTGGTGTTTACGACATCTCCAACAAAGATCATCGGGGGTTTGATGGAACTTAAATAGTCGTGTAGGTACTAAGTACCATCGGTATAACAATTTAAAGTATTGCTCCTGTAAGTTTGCACAATGAGTGGCCTTTCTGGTGGAGTACCATGCCATGCACCATTTCTGATGAGTTTCTTCGAACATGAGGTCTGTTTCCCATGAAAGTATTGCATGTGGTTTCCTCTGTGGTTGAATCTCCTCCAGAAAGGCCAGCAATTTAGAAATTATTTTATTTGGAGCAGTGAGAGCCGAGTTCACCAACTCCCCCCAGGAATCAATGGAGGGAATGTCGATCCCTTCTAGGAAGTGTTTCACTCTCAAGTAAGTAAACAGTTCTGCGGATGCAATCCAAATTGGGTTTGTAAGTCTGGGAAGGTGAGCAAACTGTCTTTCCCAAACAGGTCAGCAATGTGGGCTATTCCCCTACTCCTCCATCGGGATAGCGACATGTCCTGGATCAGGATAGGAATTACCTCTATTGGGGCATCCTAAATCATTATGGGAGTTCCTATCGTTCTACAGAGCCTATGCACATTCTCTTTTAATGTTCTAACAATCCTGTTTTCGCCTCTCAATACTCTGAAGTGGGCAGGCTCCACCCAGGTCTCTTGGTGTTCCAGATAAATTTCAGAAATTCCCTCTCAAAGTGTCTAAGTGTTTCTAGAGGGACTCTATAGGGGATGGCTCTCAGTAACTAGAGTATTTTCGGAATTATATATGCTTTGATGATATTAAGCCGGCCTAACCATGACAATTCAAGCATCCACCAGTTGTTTAATGTATTCTTAATTTTTATCATGAGATCTAAGTAATTAATAGGTATAAGATTTTCCAGGGTACGTGTGATCTTAATTCCAGGATATATAGTCTATGCGGTGCTGTATTTAGCATGTATTTGCCTAGGGCGGCAAATTTTGGGGGGCGACAGCGCCCCCCAGCACTTAAAAAAAACGCCCCTTTAAAAAAAAAAAAGGGCGCGCTTGCAGGCAGAGACGGAGGTGAGAGGGGATCGGAAGATCACCCCTCGCCATCGCTCTGCCTACCAGGCTGCACGGGGAACAGGCAGCACAGAGAAACCTCCGTGCTGCTTGTTCGGCTCCCCGTGCAGTGTGACACGGAAGTGTCGACAGTCACGTGACCGGCGCGCTGACGTCATACGCGCGCCAGGTCACATGACCTGTCGGCACAACCACCGGGGAGCCGAACAGGCAGCATGGAGGACTCCATACTGCCTGCCACTAGCCACCAGGGAAAGGTAAGTGCTGGGGTAATGGGATTTGGGGAAATTAGCAGGGGCTTATTAAACTGCAAATAACACTGGCATATTATTGGGCAAATTAGCAGGGGCATATTAAATGGCAAATAACACTGGCATATTATTGGGCAAATTGTCAGGGGCATATTAAATGGCAAATAACACTGGCATATTATTGGGCAAATTGGTTGGGGCTTATTAATGGCAAATAACACTAACATATTATTGGGCAAATTGGCAGGGGCATATTAAATTGCAAATAACACTGGCATATTATTGGGCAAATTGGCAGGGGCATATTAAATGGCAAATAACACTGGCATATTATTGGGCAAATTGGCAGGGGCATATTAAATGGCAAATAACACTGGCATATTATTGGACAAATTGTCAGGGGCATATTAAATGGCAAATAACACTGGCGTATTATTGGGCAAATTGGCAGGGGCATATTAAATGGTAAATAACACTGGCATATTATTGGGCAAATTGGTTGGGGCTTATTAATGGCAAATAACACTAACATATTATTGGGCAAATTGGCAGGGGCATATTAAATGGAAAATAGTACTGGCTTAATATTGGGCAAATTGGCTGGGGCATATTACCGGTAAATGGCAGAATAACACTGGCAAATTATTGGGCAAATTGGCTGGGGAATATTAATGGCAAATTATACTGGCATAATATTGGGCAAATTGGCAGGGGCTGATTAAATGGCAAATACTGGCATATTATTGGGGAAATTGGCTGTGACTTATTAATGGCAAATAATACTTGCATATTATAGGGGAAATTGGCTGGGGCATATTAATGGCAAATGATACTGGCAAATTATTGGGCAAATTAGCTGGGGAATATTATAGGCAAATAATATTGGTAATGTGTATGTAATGGGGTGATAGAGGCATGTAAATGGGGTGATGGGGTATGTCCTTGGTGTGCAACGTGGGTTATGCGTCATGTCATGGGTGTGCATCGTAGGTGGGGGGGGGGGGGTGCCCAAAATTTGTCTGCCTAGGGCAGCACAAAACCAAGATACACCACTAAGTCTATGGCAATTGTACTATGTATATTTTGAGCTAAGTCTTTCAGTATATCCCCTTGTCGGGGATCTGAATATAATGAATAACCTGAGTTTTACATAAATTAAGTCGGTAGTTTGAGAGGGCAGAGAACCTAGTTACCACCTCTAGCATTGCAGGTATTGATCGCCGCGGAGAAGAGAGTGTTAACATTACATCATACGCGTATAGCATTATGGTGTGGGACCTATTCCCTATTTTAATTCCTTTAACCTCCGCGGCATTGCGTAATGCTGCCGCGAGTGGTTCGATTGAGAGTGCATACAGAAGTGGAGCAAGGGGGCATCCCTGGCGTGTTCCATTCCTGATGTTGAATAGGGTTGCGTTCATGGATAGCCCTGGGATTAGAGTAAAGTGCAAGAGTTCAATCCAGAAATGGGCCAGCCAGTCCAAATGCTCGCAGGGTGCTCGACAAATAGTTCCATTTAACTCTGTCAAATGCCTTCTCGGCATCAAGTGCGAGAAGGACAGAGGGAATTTTTTCATGGTGTATTATTTCCAATATGCCGAGGACCTGCGTGTATTATCTTCACATGATCTGGCTGGCATGAAGCCGACCTGATCCGAGGTGACGAGTCCCGTTACGATCTGATTTAATCTCTGTGCTAGTATTTTGGAGTATATTTTTATATCTTGGTTGATTAGAGCGGTAGTTAATGACCTTGGCCGGATCCTTTCCGGGCTTCAGGATTGGAAATATCAAAGCCTCCAGAATTTCTTCTGGAAAAGATGTATTCCCGTTAATGCTGTTATATAACCTCTCCAATATCGGGGAGATCACTGGATCTAAAATTCTGTAGAAAAGAGCAGGGAAACCATCTGGCCCAGGAGCCCTACCGGCCCTCATCTCATGTATTGCCCTCGTAATCTCAGTCCGCGTAAAGAAGTGACTGAGAATTTCGAGTTTTTCTGCCGGCAGTTTAGGTAGATGGAGCTCATCTAGGAACTCAGCAAGATATGCATCCTCCACTTGGAGATTAGGGAGATTATATAGGGATTTGTAATAAGCGCGGAACGCTTCACCTATATACTTCGGAGATAAGCATATTTTACCATTGGATTCAATGTATATTGTTTTCTACTTTGTAGCTGAAATTTATTTGATTACATAATCGATCAATTTGTTTTTACCCCTTCGGTCTTTCTGCTACTACTCACATCTACAATCAGATTTGATAATTATAACAGGAATTGATATAAACATACTCTTCATGATTTTTAATTTATGGTTATGGTGGTGTGCATTTATAAAGTGTGAACATTATGTGCAAACAGCATGCACAGGCTGCCAGATGTAAGTAGATCCTCTCCGATATGCTCTGTATAGGGTTGCCACCCGGCCGGTATTTCACCTCTTGGAGCCGGTGCCGGAACAACTGAAATACCACCCATTCTAAGGCTGGTATTATTTGTAGCAGGGGATCGGAGAGAAGGCAGAATATGCGTTTGCATAGTCTGCATGGTCCAAGTGGTGTAAAGGCTCTCCAGATGAGCGCAGCACGAGGAGGAATGTCTTTGCTTCCTGCACAGACTGCTAGCTCCGCCCCCTCGCACATAGTGCTGTAACGTCAGAGAGCTGTGACACCCAGCTCTCAGGATGAAGAGATGGTCAGTGCCTGGCAGACCAGGCTGTTGAAGAAGTGTCCCCCTTCCAGTGCAATAAGGTAAACAGGGAAGGGGGACACATCGAATTATGCACCCCCCCCCCCCCAAAATAAAAATTACAAAAAACGGCTGCCTTGTAACTAGGATTTCTTTAGTCTCTCTATGTTACTATGTGTCTCTTTATGTTACTGTCTCTGTCTGTCAGTATGTCTGTGTGACTGTCTGTCAGTATGTCTGTGTGACTGTCAGTATGTCTGTGTGACTGTCTCTGGGTATGCCTATGTGACCGTCTCTGTCAGTATGTCTATGGGACTGTCTATGGGTATGTCTATGTGACCGTCTCTGTCAGTATGTCTGTGTGACTGTCAGTATGTCTGTGTGACTGTCTGTCGGGAATGTTTGTGTGACTGTCTCTGGGTATGTCTATGTGACCGTCTCTGTCTTCAGTATATCTATGTGAGTGTCTCTGTGTATGTCTATGTGACAGTCTCTGTCTGTCAGTATGTCTATGTAACTGTCTTTGTGTGTGTATGTGTGTGAAACAGCTTGTGTATGTTCTTACTGACATGATATACACATATTACATATGTATGTGTGCGTGCTAGGGTTTGTGTGTGTGTGTGTGTGTATATATATATATATATATATATATATTGTGTCAGTGAGAAATATATGCATAATAAGTATTAAGCTCCAGGCACCTGGTACCTGTACCAAGGAGCCAGAAGCTTAATCTGATAGGGACATTGAGTGGATCCAACCCTCAGTGGCTCAACCCTTTGTGGTCACACCCTTTTGTGGCTCAACCCACTGCTATGGCCGGTATTTTTTTGGGGAAAAGGTGGCAACCCTAGCTCTGTAGAATACTTAGGTTGTTAACAGAATCATAATCACTAGAGAAATAATGTTTTTATCGCATGGATAAGACACTTATATAACGTTTCTGCGTGGGGATGGGACTCTTCATCGCGGGACATTTCATCGCTAAAGGTAAGTATTTTAGCTATTTTAGTTTGTTTAGAATTAGGGTTTAGGGGTTAGAATTAGGGTTTAGGGGGTTAATTTTAGTATTAGGGCTCGGGGGTTAGTATTAGGGTTTAGGGGGTTAATTTTAGTATTAGGGCTTGGGGGTTAGTATTAGGGTTAGTATTAGGGTTTATGGGGTTAATTTTAGTATTTGGGCTCGGGGGTTAGTATTAGGGTTTAGGGGGTTAATCTTATTATTAGGGCTTGGGGGTTACTATTAGGGTTAGTATTAGGGTTAGTATTAGGGTTTAGGGGGTTAATTTTAGTATTAGGGCTCGGGGGTTAGTATTAGGGTTAGTATTAGGGTAAGTATTAGGGTTTAGGGGGTTCATTTTAGTATTAGGGGTTGGGGGTTAGTATTAGGGGTCGGGGGGTTAGTATTAGGGGTCGGGGGTTAGTATTAGGGTTTAGGGGGTTAATTTTAGTATTAGGGCTTGGGGGTTAGTATTAGGGTTAGTATTAGGGTTAGTATTAGGGCTTATGGGGTTAATTTTAGTATTAGGGCTCGGGGGTTAGTATTAGGGTTTAGGGGGTTAATTTTATTATTAGGGCTTGGGGGTTAGTATTAGGGTTAGTATTAGGGTAAGTATTAGGGTTTAGGGGGTTCATTTTAGTATTAGGGGTTGGGGGTTAGTATTAGGGGTCGGGGGTTAGCATTAGGGTTTAGGGGGTTGATTTTTATATTGGGGTTAATTTTAGGGTTAGTATTGGGGTTTAGTGTTTAGTGTTAGTATTGGTGTTTGGGAATCATTTATTAGGGGGGGTTATTTTATTTTCACTTGTACATTTGTAAGAGCTGACAGTTCAGCACTGAACTGTCAGCTCTTACATAGACGCGGCCGCGATGTAACGGCCGCGTTATTCTTCATTGCTGACAGTTCAGCGTTCTAACTGCCGCGCTGAACTGTCAGTGATGAAGATGCGGCGCGGAAGTGTCCTAGACCCTTTCTGCATAGCCTCCATGGGAACAGTTTGCCAAACAGGGGTAAAATAACAGATACCTAGGTTACAGGTACAACCCATAGCTGTCAAGAATCTCAAATTTGCCTGGATCATCAAGTTCTCAGCATTACAACTACCTATACACAGTCTTTTGCAGAATTGGGTTTAACCCCATTGTGACAATTAACATGCCAGGCAGAGGCGTCACTAGGGTTGGTGCGGTAACTCATGGTGTCACCCCCTGGATTTGGCAATACCATGCCAAACAGATTCCTTAGTAATGCCAGTCAGATGGTCCATTAAATATGCCACATATAGGAGATCAACAAATTATGCCACACACAGGAGCCCATTAACTATGCCACACACAAGAGCCCCATAAATTATGCAACACCAGAGCCCCATTAATTATGCCTCACCTCGGAGCCCAATTAATTATGCCACACACACAGGAGCCCCTTAATTATGTCACACACAAGCGCCCCATAGTCATGCCACACACAAGCGCCCCATAATTATGCCACACAAAAGAGCCCTTAATTATGCCCCACACACAGAAGCTCCTTAATTATGCCACACACACAGAAGCTCCTTAATTATGCCACAGACAAGCGCCCAATAATTATGCCACACAGAAGAGCCCCTTAATTATGCCACACATGGGGCTCAATAAATATGCCACACATGGGACCGCCATTAATTATGCGACACACAGGAGCCCCACGATGTGACAATTGTACAATTCTAAAACAATAAATATCTAAACACACAGACATCTCTCTATAAAACGTTGCATTTATACTTATTTGAACTTTTTAATATTGTATTCAACTATTTTCATATGTAACATTTTTTTATTGAAAAACTACATTCCTTGCTTTTATTCCTTTCCTCTGCACCCACATTGCACCTAAAGGACTTAAAACAGCACCATACAGTACCCACAGCACTTGCCATGCACCTATATTGCACCCACAGCACTTGGCTTGCACTCATATTGTACCTACACGATTTGGCATGCCACAGTGTCAATGCCCCACAGAACATACCACAGTGTCACTTTGCCACACAGAACTAGCCAGTGTCACTTACCCCATAGTACATATTATTTTGCCCCACAGACCATGCCACAGCATCACCAATTAAAATAAATCAGTTTTCCCATGCCAGTGTTAGTTTGACCATAAATATGCCACAGCCAATTTGCCAAATAATATGCCAGTATTATTTTGTCATTAATAAGCCACAGACAATTTGCCCAATAATTTACCAGTATTATTTTGTCATTAAAAACCCACAGCCAATTTGCCCAATAATATGCAAGTATTAGTTTGCCATTAATAAGCCACAGCCAATGTGCCCAATAATATGACAGTATTATATTGTCTTTAATAAGCCACAGCCAATTTGCCCAATAATTTACCAGTATTATTTTGTCATTAATAACCCACAGCCAATTTGCCCAATAATATGCAAGTTTTATTTTGCCATTAATAAGCCACAGCCAATTTGCCCAATAATATGACAGTATCCTTTTGCCATTTACTATATGCCAGTATTTTGCCATTCAATATGCTAGTATTTTGCCATTTAATATGCCAGTATTTTGCCATTCAGTATGCCAATATTTTGCCATTTAATATGCCAGTATTTTGCCATTCAATATTCCAGTATGTTGCCATGTAATATATGCCAGTATTATTTTGCCATTCAACATGCCAGTATTTTGCCATTCAGTATGCTAGTATTATTTTGCTGTTCAATATGCCAGTATTTTGTCACTCAATATGCCAGTATTTTGCCACTCAGTATGCCAGTATTAAGCCATTCAATATGCCAGTATTTTGCCATGCCATATGCCAGTATTATTTTGCTGTTTAATATGCCAGTATTTTGCCACTCAATATTCCAGTATTTGTCACTCAGTATGCCAGTATTAAGCCATTCAGTATGCCAGTATTGTTCAAAATGCCAGTATTTTGCCACTCAATATGCCAGTATTATTTTGCTGTTCAATATGCCAGTATTTTGCCACTCAATATGCTAGTATTTTGCCACTCAGTATGCCAGTATTAAGCCATTCATTATGCCAGTATTTTGCCACGCCATATGCCAGTATGATTTTGCTGTTTAATATGCCAGTATTTTGCCACTCAATATGCCAGTATTTGTCACTCAGTATGCCAGTATTAAGCCATTCAGTATGCCAGTATTTTGCCACTTCATATGCCAGTATTTTCTCACCCAGTATGTCAGTATTTTGCCATTCAGTATTACAGTATTTTGCCACTCAGTATTCCAGTATTTTGCCACTCAGTATGCCAGTATTTAGCCACTCCATATGCCAGTATTTTGTCACCCAGTATGTCAGTATTTTGCCATTCAGTATTACAGTATTTTGCCACTCAGTATTCCAGTATTTTGCCACTCAGTATGCCAGTATTTAGCCACTCAATATGCCAGTATTTTGCCATTCAGTATGCCAGAATTTTGCCATTCAATATGCCAGTATTTAGCCATTCACTTTTATTATTAGTATTTTGCTTGTTACATGACACCCTCCTCCCCCCTTCCCCAGTACTTACTTCCTTGCTACTCCGTGTCCCCTGTTGTCCCCTCCGTGCAGTCTTCCCTTCGTGCAGTTTTTACCCGGTGCACCCCCCTAGGGACGCCACTGATGCCAGGCACATCATGTAGTAAATCCCGCATAGGCCATGATCAATGCCTAAATACGATTCAAACAAGGAATCTGTACCAGGTATTCTGGAGCTCAATCCCACGGGGCCAGAAAAATACAAGACTAACGGAGTAATGTCGGAGAAACTAATTCCAAAGCCAGATGAATAAAAGAAAAGGTGCTTTTAATGTGTAAAATAACTGCAGATACAGTATACCTCAGTCGGCAATATGCCTTACACCAAGCTCCATCCTCTTTATTTTTTGCTACCATCTACCAAAAAGTTGGCAGGTGTGCACAGCAATTCAAGTATACACATACATACAAAATTAACACAATTATACCTGTCATTTTTTGTAGCCTTTGTGACCATGGTATATAATAAAATATTTTGAATAACCTATGTAATGTGAAAAAACAGTGACTTAAATCACAAACCAAGCTGCACTTAAAGCAGTGTGTCTCTAAATGACACACAAAAATCAATAACAAAGCAAACAAAGTACAAAAAGTGCTCTATAAGGTACACTGTAGTGCAAAATATAAGACACTTTTTAGGTGAATGTGATGTAGTGACTGGTATGAAGATGGAGTATGGGGAGGCTGAGATCCACCCAGAAAAGTATGCACTCACCTATGTAATGTAGTAAGCATTTAGTCTACAGATTTTTTATAAAGGAAAAGAAAAATGTTGGTGCGCTAAGCTAGTCACAGGCTCAAAAATTAAATGTATAAAATGATGCTTACCAAACAGGTGTGAGCATGCTGCAAATACAGTGTGATTGGCTGTAAAATGTATACTTCTCACCCTAATAAAGTTGGCAACAAATATATAAATATACCTCATATTTGAGGTTGTTGGCTCCTCATTGTCTGGTTGCCACTTGCTGTTATAGGGTTAATTGGGAGGAGGTTTAATTGCACCTTTTCCAACACATTTAAAAGGTTTTGGTAGCAGTATAAACTGCTTTGTGTGCCCATTAGATAGGATGTGAGAGTAGGTTCTCACCCTATTGAGAGTGTGCCTTGACGTGGCGGGTGAGCTTAATTATGCTTTGGCCAATTCATATAACCAAAACCTCTCATTTATATTATATTTATATATTTGTTGCCAAATTTATTAGTGTGCGAAGCACAGACAGTTTTTGTTTTTTGTATATTTTTTTATATAGGTTATATGATTGGCGGGTTTCATTGGGTGGCTGGTTTGTAAAACATTACAAATTGTAAGGAGGGTATAACATAAGGATTGTAAGGGACGCTAGACAAGTAAGGATAATATATGAAGGCAGATAGTAGAGGTTAAGGAATAAGTATACTGTGGGTGGGAGAGGGGCATACTTATGAAGGGCTGGGTTGAGTGGCTCACCCACGGTACCACACAATGGGGGGTGCCTGATGAGCACCATCAAGTCTCCCTGGTGCTTAGTGGGACAGCATGGCAGGATATCTGCGCATTGCGGAATAAAACCTGTGAGTGAAGGAGGTTTCAGCCAATCAGGACACACTTCTCATTACTCCTAATTCACTTAAGAGTTCAGAGGCCTCTCCTTCACGGAGCTCATTGTAAGCTGCAGCAGGTAAGAAACCCAGTGTGTCTGTGTGACTATGTGTGTTACTGTGTGTGCATGATACTGTGTGTTTGTCTGTTTGTGTGACTGTATTTGTGACTGTATGTGTAATGGTAATAGAGGAGTTAATTCTCTGAAACTGCTTGCGTCTTGCAATGCCAGATTATTTTTATTAATGTTGAAATATCTCTGAATTGCAATAGCCTTACCTGAAATATGGAAAATATGCTCTACTAAGAAGCAGTTTAAAATGTTATGGTAGTGACATCTCTGTGATTGCAGAGACATTTTCTGTGAACTCTCTGATTTTACCTTGACAAGCAACTTAGCTGCAAGTGTAAAAATATTATCATTGTGTTATTTGAGAAAATATAAGGAAACCTTTAAACATTTGGCTTTCTGATAAAGATCTTTGATAGAATATAAATGGGTCACACATGATAAATAATAATGTAATAATGGATTCTGTTTAAGTGTTTAATGTTAATTTGGTTCAGGTCACTGAATACCACAGACTGCAATAGCAATGTTTGAGTTAAAATACAGTTTCACAAAATGGATTTGGAGATCAACTGTGATGGGGGTTCTTGGAGGGCCCTGGGGACTAGAAGACTCCCTGTTGACTATGGACCCTGTCTGTTATTAGATATATTATATTTTGGGGTATATTAGTTTGGGGGTACACACTTTGAGGGCACCAGTGGAACCCTGTTTTTTTTTTTACTGGACTTCAAACACAGGCTCACTCAGGATGTCAGCCAAGATGTGTACTTTGGGATCCAAACCTTTGTCCCATTCACTGTGTTTCCCCAGGATACGATTGTATCCTATCCTGTAAACTTCTGTCATTATGTCACCTTACCCATTGTCTTTATGGAAGTCATTAAGTTACCTATTGTACAGTGACGTCCATCAATTAACAAGTTACTTTAATTGAGTGTACTCTGTATGTATCTGAACTTGACACCTTTGTGTCCTGAAAGGTGTTAGGCAGGATTTCTGCTTTGTATCTCCTTCTGTAAACTGATAATATTGTGTTCATTATGTGTCTTAATGTGTGTTTTGTAATAAGATTTACTCGTTTTATGTTAATTCCTATTTGGTTTGCAGCCTGGAAGTACAATGTATTCCTAGACCTAGGTAATTGGAGGACCTAGTGGAGAACTATATTTATGAATTTTTTATTTTATTTTACCTGAACTCTGTTTCGCGCAACAAACTCTTTTTACGGCAATTACAGTTATGTATAATGTGGTAAAGGATATATTATTATCTCACAATAGTATATCTTTAAAATTGAACAGTTTATGTATAAGTCAAACTGTTTCATAAAACTGGGCACTCTGATATATCTGTTGAGGTTGCTATTTTAGATTGTACTTAATGAATTATTCTGTGGAATGCTGATGTACAGTATATGTTTTGAATGGTATTTGCTTGGGATTCCATAATGACATTTAAGGCAGGAAAGTAAGTTTTAGATGTCTAGCCATGTTCTATTGCTGATAATAGCAGGATAATGCATGTGATCTATTATCTTTGACCTGAACCATCTCTAGATATGACATCTTGTGCTAAGATTTATTTCAGCATGTTCCATCTCAAATTTATAGATCTTAAAAAGATTGCTATACAAACAGTAACCACTCCAATCCAATTGTTGTCATCATCTCTGCTGTCCCTCATCCCTCTCAAGAAGATCCAAGAAACAAAAAATGACTTACAATGATATCTAGGACATTATTCATGTTTTCTTCTGCAGTTGTTGGATATTTCATTCACTGTAAGGGGGAGGGGTGAAATTTAATATGATTTTTATTAAAAATAAGAATATCTAGGCCTAGACTTCCCCAGGTATGATTGTAGACTATCACAGCAAAATATACAAACGATAATAAAAACAATAAAATGCTTGGCAGTAGGTAGATATTATTTCCTGTCCTTTGGAAAATGGAAAGACCAAAAAAGTGGAGTATGAGCACTTAGCGACAATCTCTGTGTGGGGAAAACGCTAATTAAATACATGAAAAGAGATGTCCATATACCACCAGCTGCCCGGGAATGTCACAGACACCTACTCACTATGATTATATGTAAAAAGGAAAAACAAAGAGTTTTCTTAGGTGCCAAGTGGAGGAGACAACTGGCAAAAGAACAAGTACACATGAAAAATATATAAAATATCTTGAGACTCAATGAGAATTTAATGTTTTTTAAATATTTTTTATTTATACTTCTTTTGCCAATTGTCTCCTTCACTTAGCACATAAGAACAATGTTTGTTTTTCCTTTGGATGAAGTATCATGTAGTTAGTGGCCCTTTATAAAAGTAACGTTGACTGGACATAGAGATGCCACCTTTTTAAGTTCAGTAAAAGTGTAACATGAACATGAAGTCATTAAAAAAAAAGTAACTATGTTCTTATAAAACTGCTCATTGCTTGCTAATGGATTTTAAAAGTGTGGTAAAATAATACAGCCATAATTATTATGAAATACCTAATAGCATACACACAGAAAATGACACAATTAAAACTCAAGCCAATTAGTAGTTCTGCAGAGCTCTTAGCCAATCAGGAAAAACATACACTGCCCCAACACATGAAAAAATACACTATATTGGGCTATGAAATGTGTTACACTTTGCCTGTGATTGGAACTTATACGAGACACCGCACAGGACTAACTAGCTAGAGAATCAGGTTTGAGTGAGAGAGCAGAGTTAGCAAATCAGTGCAGAGTAAGCAGAGTATTTGCTGAGCAGTTGTAGAGTGGTTGGACAAGCTGGATGCTCCTCTAAATCTTCGCAATGCGATCTGAAGACAGGAAAACCATAGCTTGAAGGGTTTTGAATTAAGCGCCCAGATAGATAAGACATTGAGAAGGAGAAATCTGACCCTTGGACCAATTGATCAGCCAGCCAGACTCCAGGACCTGACTAGTCTCTGTGAATGGTCAAAAGATTGGAAAAGTTTCAATCAAGATGTCATACAAGTAATGGAAAATATTAATTTCTGAGATAACCGATGACAGGAAGTAGTACCTTGGGAAGGTCTTATAGGTGTCTTATTGGCAAGACCCTAAATTGAAAATGTCACTCTTCAACCGCAAACCTCAAGAATTATGGTGAGCAGCAAAAATCGGGATACGAAAATAGGCCAATGATTCTTGAATCATATGATTAAAAATAAGTCACTGGGCTTCTGAAAGGGCCAGAAGTCTGGTCACCCCTCCAAGATGAGTATCTGGAATACTCTCTTAAAGGTCTGTATCCCAAAATAAGCTCATGTCTCTAGCTAACCAAGTCGGTTGACACCTTCTTTGTCTGCCTTCCCGAGGAATTTTTTTTTTACTGATTTTAACTTTCTTAATAATGTCATCAATATCCTTCCCAAATAACTTGGCATGGAAGGGCACAATGATTACATTTGTTTTAAATATGAGCCAAAGAGCTCCTCTAGCCACAACAGACAGAGCCATAGAGTGAGTTTGAATTCTGACTAGGTTCACTGAAGCCACCACAACCAGATCCGGAGCAATCTCAATTTCAGATAAGCGTCTATGATTCTTGATCTACAAACACCAAACTCCAAGGCTTCCTGCAAATTGTTAAACCAGATCCCGAATTAGGGTTCAGGTTAGTATCAGTGGTTAGTATTAGGGTTCTGGTTAGTATTATTGGTTAGTATTAGGGTTCGGGTTAGTATTAGTGGTTAGTATTACGGTTCTGATAAGTATTAGTGGTTAGTATTAGGGTTTGGGTTAGTATTAGTGGTTAGTATTAGTGGTTAGTATTAGTGGTTAGTATTAGGGTTCGGGTTAGTATTAGTGGTTAGTATTAGAGGTTAGTATTAGGGTTCAGGGTTAGTATTCGGGGTTGGTATTATGGTTCGGGATTAGTATTAGGGTTGAGGGTTAATTTTGTGGTTGATATTAGGGCTGACTCCTTAAATGGATCTGAGAGACAAATGTTCACTTGAAAGGAAATATTCTTATCAGTCTGCAGTGATCAGAAAACACTAATGAGAAGACGCCTGATCAGGAACAGATGCTGAAATGAGTTGTTTAATGGGATTTTCGTTTAATGGGACATTCCAAAAGATCATCTTGAGAAGACTGAAGATCATCTTCTGCCTCCAAAACATGCTGGAATTCACCATTGTCTGAAGAAAGATCCTCCATCTGCCGAGCAAAATCAGGAACCCTGAATCTCTTGCGAGAGTGATCCTCAAGATGAACACCATGATGGCCTGAGGTGATGTAGGAGATGGAGCTGAAAGGCCAGCCGCCAGAAGCAAACACTTCTGGCAAAGACGCTTGCTGGTGTTTCGTGCTGGTACTCATGTTTCCCCAAATGAGAAATAACTGGCTTCCCTGAGATTGTGACCTCCCGTCAGAAGCAGCAGGTGATTTAGATCTCTTATACTGGATAGCAACCAAAAAAAAAAACATTATACAGAAACAGAAATGGAAAATACAAAGAAGGAAGAGACAAAAAAAAGTACCATACCATTAATGACACAAAAAACTGCAACCTAAGAACAGTGAAGATACAGCTTGAAAAACTGCTCTGGCATTATCAATTCAAACAAAGGAGCTCAGACCCTTTAAACTTGAGGAGGTTGTAGTTGGTGTGACAAGAGTGTTGTGATAACATCATAAACATCACAACACTGGAAAAGAGGACAGGAAAAAAGACCAAAGGCAGAAGTGGAGATGGAGCTACCCATATGTAATGCAGATATTGATAAGCTAGACATTGTATAAAAATATAGATATATATAAGAATGCTCCGGTGCAGTTTCACCAAAAGTATATAAACATACTCACGGGCTTGTACTTGTCACAAGCTGTAGTTTATTCAATAGAGAAAAAGTTTGCCACAGATCAACGTTCTGGGCTGGTAATAAACCCTTTGTCCAGATCTAAACATATTAGTAGTAGTTTAGGTGTTTGAACTGTGCCTGCCTATTTGTCAGTCATCAAAATATGTATGTAGTGACAAAGAAAGGTCATCTAAAAGTTAATCATGAAGTTAAGCCTGCCCCCTTTTCTTCAAGTACAAACAAAACAAAACAGCATGGTATTGCCACCACAGACTTAACATACCGACCTGTCTATAAAATACTATCTGGGTGGCACCTCCATATAAAGGTCACCTTCATGTTTACTGTGGCCTCTGCACACTATAAAGATAGCTAAAAGTCATTAGTGATCTAACCCATCTGCAATCTAGCACTCAGATACAATAGACAGCATCTGCACCTAATCTTTAAATTAGGGGTACATACCAGATGATAGGGAATCCAATGCCAAAACTATGACACAGAGATTGAGGAGGAAGAGATTATATGTTGACTTAAATATGGATGGTTTGATTATTTAAGAGGCCATTCCTTTGTTTAGACAAATGTGCATGATTAATGAGCGCAATTTAATTACAGTAAGCAAGGAAGCGTTTTGAAGAAGTACACTTCTGTCTCACATAAACTATAGTAATTGAACAAAAGTGAGACTGATGAGCACAGCTGAGTGTTCCATGGAATAGATAAATAAATACAAGAAGCTAGAGAGCAGAACAGCAAAAACTCATCCTAGCACTAAATCAGAACTTATTCTTCTGATGTTTTATCTTGTGTTTTACCAAAGGAAGTTTGATACTTTAAGTAGGCTAGTTGATCTTATAATATTGATATACTATTTACTTATGTAATCTTCTTTATCTCCAAATAGGAGCACACACACCAGGGTACACTAAAAAGTGAACTGTGGTGAACTGACTGAAAATCTGCATTAATAGATGAAATATTTAACTCGGTATATAATAACTTAATTATTAATGCCAGATTCACTTCTTAGTGAATAGATCCCATCATGCCACTGTTCTTGAGAAGCTGCAGATGTAAATTGTAAGCTATAGAGACGGATATATATTTTACTTATTACAAAATGATTAAATGTTCATTTAAATGGCTTCCATGTTATTGTATGCTTACATGAAACATAACACATAATATATTTGGTATAACCATTCAGAAAGAAACAGAATAACAAAAAAACTTAGTATTTTAGGTTAATGGATTTTCAATCTTGATACAATTTTGGCAGCCTCAGAATCTATTTAAGAGATACAATCATCTAACTGCATCACTGCTTCATTTACAAGCTTGAAAGCCAAATTTTAGCGACAACCATCCAAATGTCACTGCATCTGAGCTTTATGTACCAGCGTAGATGTGAGAGGACAGTGTCCACCATGCACCTGATATTCATATACCAGCTTAGAAGCCACAGGTCAAATCTAAGCTTCCAACTGGCACATGTCTATTACATAATCCCAATAGATTCAAAATTCATAGACAGATTGCAAATAATTCCCAGCTGTAGATTTAATCAGAACACACTAAAGGTCAAGTATAGCGGGAGGATGTTGATTTGTTCAGTTGATGTTCTCTTTAAAAGTTGACTTCCTTGCACTATTCACTAAAGGAGACTTGACCTCCCTCTCCCACCACCTCACCAAAGTCCTTCTCCATCTCCCATCTTAAACTCCCTTCAGTGAAAAACTGAAGGAAGTTTGAATGTGGAGACAAGTTGGACTTTGCCGTCCAAACCTACCAGACCCCCCCCCCCCTCAACTTGTTAAAGTTAAGTGTTATCAAGAGTGAAAATAAAAACAATAAAATAAACAAATAACTGCATACTTTTGAAAGTGTCAGCTTCAATATGCTATTTTTTTTAGTGGTCCTATAAGTAACTTTGAACAACGAAGTGAAGACCTATTCTGCTGCCATTTATAATGAAGCATTGTCTAGTTCACCAAATATCCCATCCATCACTTTTCTGTCTACTTTGTTTAATATCCTAGTTAAGTGTTCTTGCATAGCAAGACCACTTAATGTTATCTCACATTTATTAAGTGTTCTTGCATAGCAAGACCACTTAATGTTATCTCACATATATATTATTATTATTATAGCAAAATTTGCCACCCTAACTCCTCCCACAGTTTTTACACTACATAGACAAAAATTTACCAAAACGTGCAGATTGTTCCCGATCGGATTGCTATTACTTTGTGGAACGTTTCGCCGAATGGTTCACGGAATATCGTCGTTTTTGTGGCGCAATTTGTCCCATAGGAATGAATGGCAAAGCTAGAGTGGGAGCTGCCAAAAGCTGAAAAATCAGGACATGATTTCTAAACTGCCACCACTCCCTCATTTTCAAGCCCACCTACACAAATCTTATATCAAAACGTTCAGCTATCCCTGGTGCCACTAAACATGTAAACGGCTAAGCCGTAGTCCTGATAGTTTTCACAATATGACCATTTGTTTGCAACCAACGCCGTCCATTGACATTCATTGAAACTTCACTCTGCAAAGCTCAAATTTGAAGTGAAATTTCTAAACTGCGGCTGTGCCTTCATTTTTAATACTTCAGAGACATACTATGCATCAAAATGTAGGTCTGGGTCTTGTGATTCTCACAATATAAAGCTCTTCGCTGTAGGATTGATAGTTTTTAAAATACGACCGTTTGAATATGGCAACCGCCAAAATACTCTGACCTGTGTCAAGCTGCAGCAGCAAGTGATGTCATAGACAGGGCCTTTTGAACACCTGCTAATGTTTTTATAAATGTATGGTTTAATGTAACTGTGCAACAACGTTGCAATTAAATGTGCTATGTAAATGATAACAGTTACTCCGCCCACTCCAGTTGTAGACTACAGGTGGAGGCAAGAACACTTCACACAATTTCCCCAGAAATTGTAACTTTTCTAGTTAAGTGTTCTTGCATAGCAAGACCACTTAATGTTATCTCACATATATATTATTATTATTATAGCAAAATTTGCCACCCTAACTCCTCCCACAGTTTTTACACTACATAGACAAAAATTTACCAAAACGTGCAGATTGTTCCCGATCGGATTGCTATTACTTTGTGGAACGTTTCGCCGAATGGTTCACGGAATATCGTCGTTTTTGTGGCGCAATTTGTCCCATAGGAATGAATGGCAAAGCTAGAGTGGGAGCTGCCAAAAGCTGAAAAATCAGGACATGATTTCTAAACTGCCACCACTCCCTCATTTTCAAGCCCACCTACACAAATCTTATATCAAAACGTTCAGCTATCCCTGGTGCCACTAAACATGTAAACGGCTAAGCCGTAGTCCTGATAGTTTTCACAATATGACCATTTGTTTGCAACCAACGCCGTCCATTGACATTCATTGAAACTTCACTCTGCAAAGCTCAAATTTGAAGTGAAATTTCTAAACTGCGGCTGTGCCTTCATTTTTAATACTTCAGAGACATACTATGCATCAAAATGTAGGTCTGGGTCTTGTGATTCTCACAATATAAAGCTCTTCGCTGTAGGATTGATAGTTTTTAAAATACGACCGTTTGAATATGGCAACCGCCAAAATACTCTGACCTGTGTCAAGCTGCAGCAGCAAGTGATGTCATAGACAGGGCCTTTTGAACACCTGCTAATGTTTTTATAAATGTATGGTTTAATGTAACTGTGCAACAACGTTGCAATTAAATGTGCTATGTAAATGATAACAGTTACTCCGCCCACTCCAGTTGTAGACTACAGGTGGAGGCAAGAACACTTCACACAATTTCCCCAGAAATTGTAACTTTTCTAGTATTATTAAGTGTTCTTGCATAGCAAGACCACTTAATGTTATCTCACATATATATTATTATTATTATAGCAAAATTTGCCACCCTAACTCCTCCCACAGTTTTTACACTACATAGACAAAAATTTACCAAAACGTGCAGATTGTTCCCGATCGGATTGCTATTACTTTGTGGAACGTTTCGCCGAATGGTTCACGGAATATCGTCGTTTTTGTGGCGCAATTTGTCCCATAGTAATGAATGGCAAAGCTAGAGTGGGAGCTGCCAAAAGCTGAAAAATCAGGACATGATTTCTAAACTGCCACCACTCCCTCATTTTCAAGCCCACCTACACAAATCTTATATCAAAACGTTCAGCTATCCCTGGTGCCACTAAACATGTAAACGGCTAAGCCGTAGTCCTGATAGTTTTCACAATATGACCATTTGTTTGCAACCAACGCCGTCCATTGACATTCATTGAAACTTCACTCTGCAAAGCTCAAATTTGAAGTGAAATTTCTAAACTGCGGCTGTGCCTTCATTTTTAATACTTCAGAGACATACTATGCATCAAAATGTAGGTCTGGGTCTTGTGATTCTCACAATATAAAGCTCTTCGCTGTAGGATTGATAGTTTTTAAAATACGACCGTTTGAATATGGCAACCGCCAAAATACTCTGACCTGTGTCAAGCTGCAGCAGCAAGTGATGTCATAGACAGGGCCTTTTGAACACCTGCTAATGTTTTTATAAATGTATGGTTTAATGTAACTGTGCAACAACGTTGCAATTAAATGTGCTATGTAAATGATAACAGTTACTCCGCCCACTCCAGTTGTAGACTACAGGTGGAGGCAAGAACACTTCACACAATTTCCCCAGAAATTGTAACTTTTCTAGTTATTATTATTATTATAGCAAAATTTGCCACCCTAACTCCTCCCACAGTTTTTACACTACATAGACAAAAATTTACCAAAACGTGCAGATTGTTCCCGATCGGATTGCTATTACTTTGTGGAACGTTTCGCCGAATGGTTCACGGAATATCGTCGTTTTTGTGGCGCAATTTGTCCCATAGGAATGAATGGCAAAGCTAGAGTGGGAGCTGCCAAAAGCTGAAAAATCAGGACATGATTTCTAAACTGCCACCACTACCTCATTTTCAAGCCCACCTACACAAATCTTATATCAAAACGTTCAGCTATCCCTGGTGCCACTAAACATGTAAACGGCTAAGCCGTAGTCCTGATAGTTTTCACAATATGACCATTTGTTTGCAACCAACGCCGTCCATTGACATTCATTGAAACTTCACTCTGCAAAGCTCAAATTTGAAGTGAAATTTCTAAACTGCGGCTGTGCCTTCATTTTTAATACTTCAGAGACATACTATGCATCAAAATGTAGGTCTGGGTCTTGTGATTCTCACAATATAAAGCTCTTCGCTGTAGGATTGATAGTTTTTAAAATACGACCGTTTGAATATGGCAACCGCCAAAATACTCTGACCTGTGTCAAGCTGCAGCAGCAAGTGATGTCATAGACAGGGCCTTTTGAACACCTGCTAATGTTTTTATAAATGTATGGTTTAATGTAACTGTGCAACAACGTTGCAATTAAATGTGCTATGTAAATGATAACAGTTACTCCGCCCACTCCAGTTGTAGACTACAGGTGGAGGCAAGAACACTTCACACAATTTCCCCAGAAATTGTAACTTTTCTAGTTTATTAATAATGTGCGTTTCCATCCTGGGGCTGTTATGAGGCCACTCTTCTCAGTAAATACCTTAATTGTATAACTATATAAAAGGTCATTCAAGGTATCTGCTCTATTCAAGCAACAACCCACTTCCAAACAAAAGGAAAACATAACCGTATATTATATTTGAAACGTAGTTTGAAGAAAATCTAATCACCACCTTAAAACAAATTCTATTTTAAGTTAATGGAGTATGCTAAGACCTGTGCTATTTACTGTCTTCAGGGCCAGATTAAGGTAAGGGCTTTAGGGACTGCCTGTCTCGAGCTCCCTGCTGCTCTCATCGTGGCAGGTCACGTGATTTCTTCGGGTTACGTGACCTGCTGGTGATCGTTTGACCTTCTGCGATAAGAATAGCAGGGTGCGCAGGAGAGTGAGTACTGGGGGAGGGGGTAATAGCTTTTTTGGGGTGAACTGTCGTTGGCATATTAATAGGCAAATTGACTGTGGCATATTAATGGCCAAATTGATTGTGGCATATTAATGGCCAAATTGACTGTGGCATATTAATGGGCATACTAATAGTGGAATTTTAATGGGCAGACTAATAGTGACATATTAAATGGCAAATTGGATGTGGAATATTAATGGTCATACTAGCAGTGGTATATTAATGGTCATACTAGCAGTGGTATATTAATGGGCAGACTAACAGTGGCATATTAACGGGTAGACTAACAGGGACATATTAATGGGCAAACTAACAGTGGCATTTTAATGGGCATATTGGCTGTGGCATAATAATGGGCAAACTAACAGTGGCATATTAATGGGCAAATTGGCTGTGGAATATTAATGGGCAAAATGACAGTGGCATTTTAATGGGCATATTAGTGTGGCATATTAATGGGCAACCTGGCTGTGGGAATACATTGGTATGTGTGGGTGCAGAATGTCAAGTTTGAGGTGCAGACTGACAGGTCTGAGAGGCAGATTGGCAAATTTGGGGATGCATTGTCAAGTCTGTGGGGCAGATTGGCAAATATGGGGGCAGAATGTCAAGTCTTTTTTTTAAATATCAAAAACACAAACAGTTTACATGTGAATTATTATTTACTAGTTAAACTTTTTTCCTGTAAGGTCATCACAATACCTGTAGACCTAGGGTCTACAACGTCTAAATCCGGCCCTGCATGTCTATTTAATCATTTAAGAGAATTTGGCCAACACACATTGCATCCGATTGTCATTGACCTTGTCTTGGCTGCATGCTGTATATCATAAAACCCTATAGATCATACTCCTATAAGTCAACACCCAAAATCAATGGATTGCGCCATTTTCATTCATCACTAAATGAGACCTGCACAACTAAGAGACTCTATTACTTTATAGGGTTCACCATAATATCCACAGTAAAAATAGGATTCCATATATGTTGTTGATCTTAGCATATAATGGGGTAGATTCTCTGCCAGCTGTTAAAGAAGGCAAAAGTTAAAGAATTTATATCGCACAATATTCCTGAAGGAATAAGGTGTGATTCAACTGCAACGGGGACCTCAAACATCCAGTGTGTTAAAGCACTAGTATTGCAGTACGGGAGTAACAAATTCCCTATTTCCCAGTTCATATAGTGCTAGAGGACTGGGGGTGTTATAGCCAACCCAGACCACTAGCATCCCCCCCCAATAAAAATTACTGGCCACATGAAATTAAACAAATTGGCTCTTAGTTACTGCGGCCCTCAATTAAATAATAATTGTCCACATGGGGCCACAGGTCGGCACAATACCAATGGTCCCAATATAATAAAATAATTGTCTCCCCCATTGCCACAGGCTAGCAAATGCCAGCAGCCCTTAAAATGATTAAATAATTGGCCCCTGGTCTAGGGGTTGGTGATACACCCCTAGCCCAAATAAAAAATTGAATAGCCTCCTGGAGCTTGAGGCTGGTGCTTTTCCCAAAATCTCCATTCAAATAAGTAACTGGCCCCCAATACTTGGGGCCAGTACTATGCCCTAAACCATGATTCAATAAATAATTGGTCCCCGGGGCTTGGTGTCGGCCATATGCCCCAAGCCCCAATTAAGTAATAAATGACTTCACACAGCACAATATATATATACACAGAATTAATTCAATAGAATCCCTCTACTACTAACCCCCTACTTTTATCATAACCAGGTAGGGGGATGATCAAAAATAGCCCCATAATCTGTAAAAAACAACAACACACCCTTTGAGTGCCATGAGGGTGGGCAGTCACTACACAGGGTTTCAATGCCATTTTTTTTAAATCTCAATACAAAAGTATGGAGGATTGTAGCACGTACACTAATTTTTTTTAAACTGGTCCAGTAATTATATGAATTATCCATGCCCATTCATTTACTGCTAATGCCATTTTTAGGGTTAAAGGGGGTCAGTGAATCTACCCTAATCAGTCCTTTACATGGGTGCTGATATTTGCATATATTCAACTGATATATGTGATTGGGTTTTTCGAGAAGTAGTGAATTAAAAAAAAAACACTAACCTCTAATGGAGCCCTAACCTCTAATGGAAACGCAGAGGACAGAGTTGAGAAATAAAAAAATAAGAAATAAAGACCATATACTCTCGTCTTAAAAATATAATAAAAATTCATGAGATACTTTAAAAATAGAGAATGTTACTGGTGTGTGCTACTACACATATATAGTAACATAGTAGTTTAGGTTGAAAAAACCTAAAGTTTAACGCTTTCTATTCCATGTAGACTGCTGTTAATCCAATATAAGGCAAATTAAAAACCCCTTACTTCAGCAATTTCGAATTCTGCTTTCAGAGGAGAAAAAAAATCGACTTGACTCCAAATGGCAATCAGATTTCTCCTTGGATCAACAAGCACTAAACAAATATTAATGCCTTTACTAACATGCTAAGCCTTCTATGCGCTGGCTCATTAAAAAAGTATAGCGGACGCTTTTATAGGCATCTAACGTATATGCTAGAACCACTTCTTCAGGCAGTGAATTCCATACCTTTATTGTCCTTACTGTAAAAAAATCCCTTCTGCTGTCATAGACTAAATCTCCTTTCTTCAAGTCTTAGTGGATGACCTCTTGTTCTTTGTAATGTTCTGTTAATGAACAGGTCTTTAGAAAGCCCTTTGTATGGGCCCCGTTCATATTTATACATTATCATATCCCCTATAAGCCGCTGTTTCTCTAGCATGTACACATTTAACTTTTCCAGCCTTTCTTCATAACTAAAACCATGTCTACTTTTATCCCATGTGTTGCAAAATGGTATGCTTTGGCCCACTATGGGGAAATATTGGGTGTCCAAATAAATAAAAATCAATCCATATATAGCTTATTCTTTACACGCCTTACTTATTTCTCACAGATCCTTTCGTGTCACAGAAAAATGTAAACCACAATGTAATTTGATCTGGATTTCCACTATAGCTACTTAGGGAGTTATATGTGAAGAGCGGCAGCTGGCACCTCGTACAGGGAATAAAGGTAAAGCAAATTATAGAATTTTATTGAAAGACTCTTGTGGCTGTAATAGGACTTGGCATAATGTAACATGTTTCAAACAGGGAAAGCAGTCTTTCATTTGCAGTTATACATGGAAAGGTTAAAGTTTGATTGAAAATCACATGTTGTAATATGATTATTATGGTTCAGGCTTGCCTTTGACTAAAATGGGTAATATGCCTCTGAGAAATATCCATGGAACTCAAATCTATTCAGCACATTTCTCTGCTCTACAGGTACTGAACTCAAAAGTATACATTTAAGCAAAGTATAATGTAAACAAGCCGGACAGTGAGCTGTATATCTTCTATCAAATATAAAGTATCGCTCTGTGCTAGTTACCTTTCCACAGAGAACTTTGGCTAGTAATGGAGAATCATCTATTCAGAAGACAATCTCAGCTGTAACTGCCACAAAGGGATACATTGTTTTTAAGAGAACATATACACCTCTCACACATTTTCGCTTTTTTCACGCAATACTCTGTTTAACTGTATATTTTCCTTAGACATTGACGGATATTATTTTTCTCACAAAATGGCCTCCAGGGTTTCCCCTGTTATCATCGGTTTCCTGAATAAACTTGGATAGAAAGAGCACATGAATGGCTGTGCATGTAAGCTGGTAGAGAAGAGTGATTATGTCAAGAAAAGCAGCAGTGCGACCAATGACTAAATACAGGACCAATAAACAAACAAATGTAATAACTATAATAAAATATCTATTTAATAATAAAATGTATTTAACACTTTATCCTGTGACTATGGTTTGACAGTAAGTCAAAATCTAAAATTTCGGTTCCTGAAACCCCTAAAGATTTATGTGGTGAGCAGAGGCCCTTTCCTTTAAGCTCAATATATTATTTCCATAGTCTTCCAATTCAAATTAAATCACGTCATCCCTTATTGTCAAAAAAGGCACAACACTCATTTAATATTCAGCATCAAAATAGCAAATATTCTAGTCTAGACTTGTGAAACATAGAAAATAACAAGACACTTCAAAGTACCATAGCATCTCTGTTTTTCACAGAAGTTTAATAAAAGTTGTCAGCTAGGTTTCAGTCAGTGCTTGGAAAGAAAATTATTTTTTAAAAATAAGTATATGTTTTGTACCTTTACTTATTAAAGTAAAGAGTAATGGTTAGAGTGTGGAAGAAAACAAGCATTGTCAAACTATTGTTTGAATCTTGGGAGATGGGGCATAATATCAAACATATGCAGATAAAATCACAATCATATATTTATATATATAGATCCATAAGTAAAAATAAAAACACATACTGTGCATATGTATTGGGTAAATTCACCAAGGCTCATTCTGGCAGAGTAACGTTCACTTGTTCGACAATTCTCTATGTAGACATTCACCTACATCATGGTAGAAAGGCTGGTAATATAGAAAGAATAGAAAGGGTTGATAAAAGACTAATGAAGACTGGGTAAAAAGCATTAGGGCCCAACCATTGCACTGTCTGTCCATCTATCCAGTTGTCTTGTCTAGAGTTGAGCGGACACCTGGATGTTCGGGTTCGGCAGGTTCGGCCGAACTTCGGAAAAAAGTCTGGGTTCGGGCTCAAACTTGACCCCGAACTTGACCCCGAACCCCATTGAAGTCAATGGGGACACAAACTTTAGGCCACTAAAATACCTCTAAAAAAGTCCTGGAAAGGGCTAGAGGGCTGCAAAGGGAATTAAAATGTGGGTAAGAGTAGGACAAGTGCCCTGCAAACAAATGTGGATAGGGAAATAACTTCAAAAAACATAAAATACATACAAATTAAAAATACAGCTGAGCCATAAAATAGCACTAGATGGAATCTTTGATTTTAGCTTTTGAAGAACATAAATCTAAATCTAAAGCATGGCTGCCAGGAGGATCAACAGAAGTATCCATTTGAGAAAGGGTTGGAGTGCAGGATATTCTCTTTCAGTTTATACTAAGTGACCCATGGGTTGAGGAGGCGGTGACCGTGGCGGTGTAGGTGGAAGCGGCGCTGGAGAAGGAGGAGGTAGCCAGAATTTTTCAAAGTGCGCTGTAAGCACAGTATTTGACGGTTCTATTTGACTCTCAGATATGAAGTGCACCGCAAGATGCAAATGTACTAATTAGCACCCAAAACTATTAGAATTTTTCAAAGTGCGCTGTAAGCACAGTATTTGACGGTTCTATTTGACTCTTAGATGTAATACATGTAATGCTATTGCTATTCTATAAACCGAAATAGAGTCCCCATTCATAAGAATAGGTCAATTGACCTATTCTTATGAATGGGGACTCTATTTCGGTTTATAGAATAGCAATAGCATTACATGTATTCCATAAACCGAAAGTCTATAAACCGAAAGACATTCGGTTTATAGACTTTCGTTTTCTAGAATACATTTAATGCTATTGCTATTCTATAAAAATAAAGTCTATAAACAGAATGTCTTTCGGTTTATAGACTTTCGGCTTATGGAATACATGTAATACTATTGGCTTTCTATAAACCGAACTAGAGTCCCCATTCATAAGAAATTCTTATGAATGGGGACTCTAGTTCGGTTTATAGAAAGCCAATAGTATTACATGTATTCCATAAGCCGAAAGTCTATAAACCGAACAACAACACTTACAAGAACAAAGACACATGTAAAAATATATGCCTACATTCTTCAATTAACATGGTATGGCACAAAACCATAAATAAATTGCCATTGACTCGCCAGATATTTGATACATTCAAATATTTTAAAACATTAAAACCTTCACATTGATGACAGCCTTTGAGCTTACTCTATAATCAATTAAACACTGTACCTCCCTCCTATGTGCTTAGAATTCCTGGCTGCAATGACAATTCCATGTACAGTTTCTAGACAAGAAAACCAGTTCAAAGAGAAAAATACAGCGGTATCTAACTGGATAATATTGTATATACATATTTTAAAGCATTTCTGTTTAAAAATGCAGATTCCTGAAATGTTTAACTCTATAGTATTAATTCCCAATCAAATTATTTTAGAAAAAAAAATAATTATAATTTTTAAGTAACTGCTTTATCCCAGATTCCTATTAACTATTCATAAATTATGTTTCCATTGTCTGATTTGATGTGGTGTGAAATTAAACCCTTTAAAGTACAGGAAATCGATAGGAAGTAAAACATATAAATTAAACAACTGTCAATAAATCCCATTTAATAGTGGTGAAATAGGATAATGATTGTGGCAGCTGAAATTGTGGTGTACGTGTTTTTAACTTTTATTCATGCAACACCTATGAAGATCAGAAACAAAAGCCAAAAAATAAATAAAGGTTCAATCTAAAAGAGGTTAATTGTCTGTGAATATCTTCCATCAAAGCAAAACAAATCTGAAGGCCAAGCGGAAAATGTCAATTCGTGGCAGAATCCCACAGGAAACCTTGTACAATTTTGAGTGTTTGGCATTTTATAAACTAATCTCTCTTCTTAAATTTCAGCAACAGCTCAACCTCTGAAAGTAGCCTCCTGTAAACAAATGTATTACTTTTTCTAAAGAATACACAAAATACAAAATAAAACATAAATCTACCTATATATGCAGATAGACAGATGTGAATATTTGTCTTCACTAATATTTCTAGTAATTAGTTAAAATAGAAAATATGTATGATATATTGCAATGATCCCCCATGATGGGAATCCTGCAATGCAAACCTAGAATGCTCAGTGTGTGTCTGCTACGTATTCTGAGACCACGCACTGGGATACTAATGGCATTAACAGGTGCGCTAATATCATTACCGCACCCGTTAGAAAAATTACCACACCTGCTAAAAACCTCCATGCTTTTTAAGGAGGTTAAGTGGAGCTGTTAAAAAAAATGACATTGAAACATTGTTCAAAAACAGGACTTAAAGGGACTGCATCTTCCAAATATTAATGCTTTCAAATTACTTTAAAATACATGTTTTACATTTTGCATTGCTTAAAATATTAAATACTAACAGCTAGATGAAATTGGGAAATTACAGCAGTTTGCAAGAAACCAGGACTGCCCACACTAGCTGAGTAAAAGTCACTTCCTTTTTTTTTTTTGCTGCAGGAACCAATGAGAATAATCTCATTCAAATCAGTGTCTCTATAGTTATGTCATTAGACAATGTGTTGCACTGTTAAGAGATCCTTTTATGTACAAGTGCAAGGTCACTCATAGTCCACACAATATAATCAATTTGAGGAGCACAGGAAATGACTAAATGAAACATAACTTTATATCCTCAGTGTCTATATAATCAGTGCTGCCACACCTGCTGCATACATGCAGAGTAATCACTGGGGAGGTGATTACTTAAGTCAAATATAAAAATGTGATTTATGCAGAATGTCTGCATCAAATCACACTGGAAAAAAAGCCTGTGCACTATACTAGCAGTCGTCTTCAACATGCAACAAAGTGAGTTTGGGGTCTAGACTGTCCCTTTAAATGTTCATCTGATGTCTGACCTCAAAGCAGAGTGGGGAGTGTGAGAGGCAGCATGGGTATGTCTGTGTTTACTGCACAAACATCCAGCTGTCTGCTCGCTGTGCAGAGTGTTGAATTTGTTTGAAAAGGGTGGCAATTTTAGCTGCACCTATGTTGGGTTGTGGGCCCCCGCTCTGGCCCGGGCACTCGGACAGTGCCATTATGATCAGTCCACCCCTGGTCAGAGCCCTTACTAATAAACTCCAAAGGATTCTTGTTAGGGCCCAATATGGTTATAGTACAAAACTCCTAAAATTGCTTTTCTAAATGTGTCAATGGACTAATTAAAAGATTCCTGCATCAATTCTGCTAGATAGACAAGGAATACAAATCAAAAGAAAAACAAGTTACCTGCGCTCTCTCCTTTATCCCTATGCATTTAAAACAAATGGAGGTTTTTAGTTACCTCCAATGGCCATGAGAGGATGAGCCCACCTGCCAACGTCAAGGCAGACCCCCCTAGGTGGGTCCTAACTCTAACCATTCACCTTGTTTCTTTGAGCCTCTGGCAAAAATCTCTAATGAGACAGAAAAGGGTGTTGTTTATTTACACCCCTATACATTATTAACCCTTAATAGGGAACACATGGGATGGGCGGCAGGACTCTTCTTTATGTATTTGTATCCAATTTTTGTATTACTCAGCCTTGTTACAATGCAGCCGCCCATCCCATGTGTTCCCTATTAAGGGTTAATAATGTATAGGGGTGTAAATAAACAACACCCTTTTCTGTCTCATTAGAGATTTTTGCCAGAGGCTCAAAGAAGCAAGGTGAATGGTTAGAGTTAGGACCCACCCAGGGGGGTCTGCCTTGACGTTGGCAGGTGGGCTCATCCTCTCATGGCCATTGGAGGTAACTAAAAACCTCCATTTGTTTTAAATGCATAGGGATAAAGGAGAGAGCGCAGGTAACTTGTTTTTCTTTTGTTTTTAAGGAATACAAATCATTCATCTTTTTTTCTTCTTGTTTTCCCCCCATTTCATTTCAAGCTGGAAATAGCTCCACATACATTTTTCCCAGCAGTAAATATAATTTACTGCTGAAGCTTCAATCCGCTTGGTTTTAATAGACATAATTTACAGTTCTTGGGAACAACATAAGCAATATCATTACTTTAAAGAAATAACGCTACATGCTATAAAATCCGGTACTATCATTTAACTTTTCAGATTAGCAGACACAAAAATTATACTTCACTATCCATTTTCAAACAATACACAAGAACCTACAGACAATGTACATGCACATGTTCTGTGTTCTGTAAAAGTACTGAGCATTATCAGTAACTTGTTTAACTGGATTAAATTAGCGTAAGTCAAGAGCAGCAGAAATAACCAAACATAACGTTGCCTCTAAGGTAAGCAGTCCACAAATAAAATAGTTCTAAAAAACCCTCTCCAATTGTTTCTATGGTTTGCTTAGGCAGTAGAAAGATCCCCTCAGAGGATAATCTCCATTAGCTCTCTGCTACTTAGGGAGAAACAGACAATTTGTGTCATCTGACAAGGACTTTTGCTTGTCAGGATTCAGTTTACTTCAGTAAAACAAGCAGGATGTGTTAATTGAGATGAATCACTATGCTCAGGGAGTGGAATTTCATGGCAACACTTCATGGTTAATGTACATCCATATGGCCTCATCTTTAGGAGTTAGTTTGCAACGGGGTGTACCTCAATTCCACTCGGCTCTACTACGGGTAACCACTCATGGTAGGCTTTGGAAATAAAAAATTAGCATAATGCTCTTTCCTGTCTCCACTTGGTATACCCTGCTGGGTGATATAATTGTATTACAAAGCCAAAAGCAACAATTTAACCAGATTTCTGAAAAATTATTAGCTCCACCTTTCTAGTTCCTGTCAGCAGTGTCACATGTCAATTTCCATGACCTTGTAGTAGACATTAAACTATTTTATTCTAATTTCATTACATAATTATGTTCCTGGACTTTCATCTTACATTAAATTCTAAATTAAAGGGCCACTTTACACACAACCAGCACAATCAGCTTCCCATTAAAAATAATGTGGTAATGCATAATTTGTGGGTGGGTCACTTCCTGTTCATCATGACACTTTGAGGAGCTGGGGTTCCCTATTCCGGAATGCTCTGCTGAGTCCATATGGCACAGCCCAGAACAATAGAACTGACAAAGCAGGCACCATAGACTAATAAATTATAGTAATTCATAAAACACAGGAAAACACAGCGCTCAACCCCTACTGAGACCCAATAACTCACTTATCCTAGCCAAATAAATTGTAAAGGAAAATATTCAGTAGATCAAGCAGTAGATAACCATCAGCATGTCAAAAAACAGATTTGAAATGTGTCCTTTCACACAAGCTGCATCTGTACTGAGCTGTTTGGTTGCTAGGTGATGAAGTGACATCACTTCCTCTGCTAGGAGGCAGTGCTTGAATCCATTTACCAGTTTGTGGGCAAATCTCTGTAACATATTCGGAGGGGTTGTGTTCAAATGTAGCATATCATGCCACATTTTGCTATTGGTGATCGCAATTATGCAAATTTCTGATATACTCTCGTTAATATTTTTGCCTGAAAATAGCTTACTTATAGTATTTGCATCAGTATTAAAAGCATAGACACCTTCAATTTAGTATTTTCTTCATTACCTGTACATCTGTTTCCTTTAAGCAAAATGATAAAACTGCATGTAAAGTAATGGGTGGGCATGGTGCAGGAGCTGTGGCATAAAGTACTAGTACAAAACACTGTTTGCCATTAACAGACACTCTTTTGAGTCAGTAGCTGTTGACCTTAATTACCCTAAAACCCATTACCTCATCTCACATTAGATTAGCAGAAAACGATTTTCTTCATTTTATGCTGGGATAGAAACTCCCAAGACATTGAGAATTGCTGTAAAAAAACTGAATACTAGGATTGAAAAGCATACATAATTTAGAATGCATCAGTAATCACAAGTGAATGGTTTTAAAGGAAAATGGGTAAGGTTGTACAATGAGCACGCCTGAGTTTGAATTTTACCTACTGGGAATATGCAAGAAAGGCAAATAAATTTGTAGAAAAGTACTGGTGTGTGTCATACCATTGTGGCCTACGATAACCCTGCACTGGGACACTTTCTGTTCGCTCTGAGTGTTATCTACCTCATTCTGTAGCTGCTCGATTAATAAATATGTAGTCCTAAACTTGCTCTTGGCCGTTCACAGTTCCTGGTCCGATTTTCTGTGGTTTATTCAGTAAACAATTGAAATTTAAACGTAACTACCTCAAAACTACCTCAAATTAGCAACTCAGATGTTACTTTACAAATGGGTTTATTTACTAAGAGAGCCATGTACTAAAAAAAGCAAATATTTTTTTTTCTTTGCTCCTTTTGCAATGTACTAAACATTTAACACTCAAATAGTAAATATGAGCAAATTGTGAATAAACGGGCATATTTGCGAATAAAAACAGGCAAGTTTGCGAATATTTTTTCTGCCTTTTTTATTAGAACTTGCTAAAAGCTGGTGTAATTTTCACTCGCAAAATAAGAATTCTTTTTCACAAAATATTTGCACATTATATTAGCGCAACTGGAAAAATGCACCCTACATAAAAATAAACGGAAGATACGCAAAATGGAAACAATAAAAAAGCACAAAATGCTACTGATATGTAACAATATGACCAATAACTGACATAGCCTTTGTGGTTGTGTCAGATTCAGGTGCATGTGAAGCTGAGCTGTATACATTGTGTCAATCAATCCTTATCATGGGACAGCTGAAACTGTGTGAAATAAAATAAAATACATTTATGACTTCACAAATGATATAGGGGAATTTGGATCCCTGTTTAGGTGGCTAAATCACACAACCTGGCAGTATATGATAAAGATATGTGATGATTCTTGTGTGTGCTTTTGTGTTTTCATACAGAACTATCAAGATTTGTGTTCTGACATCAGTAAACAGTGGGAAAATAAAACCTTTTTCTTCTTCCAATGAGGCCTCTAAAAGTATGTGTAAGTGAAACTCTGCATGTGCACATGTACTAAAGTCTGAGCAACAAAAAACCGAGTAACAAATAGAATGACAACCAACCACACATGCGTAGAGTAACAAACAGAATGACAACCAACCACACATGCGTAGTTGATTAATAATCAGGTGATTATTCCCAGTTAGTCCTGTCTCACCGTGGAGATAAGTTATGCCGCTATGCCATAATTTAACACACAATGTACCCTTGCTGTGGTAGATAATACTTAAGTAAGAGAATAGAAGTAAATAGAAAGACTAGCACAAAGTATGTTGTGCAAAAGCTGGGTTCCAGAGTTTGCACGCAAAGTGAAATGAATTAAAGGGACACTAAACCTTTTCTTTCACGTGTGCTTCTAACATAGTCGCACAAGTGATAAGTTAGTTCTTCATAGTGTGAGGATAATGGGATGCTTATCCCATTCAAAAATGAAGCTCTTTCTGAACGAGCAGAGAGACCCCTTCACTCTGCATTCCCCATTCATACAGGTGGGACTGTGTTTTAATCTCTTAGGTTAACCCCTTCACGCTGGATGGTGCTTTGGTCCTTAAGGACCAAAGAACCAAACCGGCATCTTTTTCGGTCCCTGACGACATCCCGTGATACTTTGTGACGTTACAGAGGCGTGTCCGAACCCAGAAGTTCGGGCACACAGAGGATGCCAGAAATGTAGTCACAATTGCGAATAATGGTGTGTTAATGCACGTATTCTTACTCGGTGCTCCAGGACGTAGACGCCGTCCAAATCTTACAGCATACAAGAGTAAAAGCAAAACAGTTCTGGATTCTAGTCTTATAGTCAGACCTCTATTTGCTGATTATAAGATGACCTCAAATATAAGACGAGGGGGTCTTCTGAAAATAAACCTTGTCTTATTTTCAAGCAAATACGTTAGTAGGAAAAACCCACTCATCAGTATGTTTGTCCCTGCACAATGCATAGTTAAGTCGGTGGTTTCACTTTTCTGTTGTGTGCTTTGTTCTGTGGGATATCCTTCCTTATGATCATAGACGAAAATGCCGGACCCTTAAAACGTAACTTTTATTAGACAGTAAGTATAAAAACAAACTTGTCACATGGAGGCCCACACACGATGGAACCACCTTACGCGTTTTGTCAAAAAGACTTAATCGTAGGTCTCAGAGAGACCTAGGTCCAAAACAGAAAGCATCCAGCTACTCAAGGATGTGAGGAGTGAGGTCCAGGAACCTCATACAAATGAAAATGAAATGTTACTATTTGAAGACATAACTAACTTGTGCCTTTTATTATTGTGTGAATATTATAAGCTTACTGTATATTAAAATAAAATCCATCATTATTTCCTTGTGGTGCTTCGATCTTACTAAGTTAGAAAATGACAAATGCATTATGTTATACAGCTCAATTACATGAATCCTTCTTTCTCGTACGTGGGTTTTGCATACTGGTCGATTTGCTAAGCACTGAAAGCAACACTTCTGGGCCTGATGAGAAGGGCCACAGTGGGGAACATCAGAAAAAGAAAAAGAAAACAAAAGAAAGCCTTTTAACCAACACATCATCAAGAATCCCCCTGAAGAGAAAATGCACTACTCCAAAAAAAGGTAGTGAGAATTTTCTGCCACTGAAATAATAACATTATCTGCACTTTTCTTGAAAAAGCATAGTACTTTCTTACAGATTCTAAGGCCTTAATTACACATTGCCTCATGCCGTGTAACAATAACCACTTAAATCCTGTGACTTCTACTTTACTGCACTGAGTTTTATTAAAACAGTACATTTTACAGCTCATACATTCAGTTATTTAAGTCATTACACTTGTCAATGTAATTTTAAGATCAAATTAAGCTGATCTTACTGTGGGCACACTATATATAATTCAAAAAGTGAGCAAGTGCTCTTATTAATAGATGCATCATGGCCACCAAATGAATTAAATATAAGCTTATTTTAAAACAGAGTCCTCTACCTTGCTATACAATCACGATGGGAAGGAGATGTCCCTCTAAGTATATATATATATATTATTACATTAATAATGACATCATTGTAAGCCCACTCAGGGAATTGTGAGTATTAGTTTTTCTTGAGGCATCTGACAAATCCATCAATGCTATCCTTTTGTTAGGGTCCTCTCCATTTGGAGGCCCCACCTGGCAGAGGTAATATCAGATGTAGGCATATGCAGGAAAGGGATCATTTGCAGCAGGTGACAGCACCATGTCTAGTCCCGTAAGGGTAGCAATGATAGATGAAACCTTTTCTGGTTGTAATCTTGTAGAAACACAAAATAGTTATGCATCTGGCATCTAAATTGATTTTCTTGTTGGTAATCTGAGCATTAAACATAAACACACAGGGACGCCCTTCCACACACTCCCTTACACAGATCCCTACACACACACACTCCTTTACACCGATACCTACACACACACTGCCTTACTCAGATACCTACACACATACACAAACACACTCCCTTACTCAGATACCTACACACATACACACACAGACTCCCTTCCACACACACACATACACACAGACTCCCTTCCACACACACACTCAGACTCCCTTCCACACACACACACAGACTCCTTTACACACACACACACACAGACTCCCTTACACACACACACACACACACAGACTCCCTTACACACACACACACACACACACACAGACTCCCTTACACACAGACACACACACACACACACACACACACAGAGAGTCCCTTCCACAAATTTATTTTCTTTTTTTTACCATAAAAATGATATGCCATTGTAGAGGTCAGGCACACCGTCTACCTCCAATCCGGAAGTCATCCCTCTTCTGAGCGCCTGGATATCACCTCATCCCTTGCGCTGCACTCTCCCCTATTTAGAAGATGTTTGCACTAAACGGAGGTGCGCTTACCCCATCCAGTCTCATGTGGGCGACACCTCCGTGCCAGGTGGGCCGCATGTTGGTCGGCCCTGTTCTAGGGCCTGCTTTCCATTATGTATAGTGGTTTTGTGCTGCTTGTATACTCACCATTTTAGTTACCGAAAGAATGCTTTTGGTCATGGCAAAAATAGAAAATGACGTCCCTTCTATATAGTTTCAGAACACTGTCCCACAGCCCATTTCCATGTTAAAAAGTGCCCTCTTTTGCCCACTGTCACAACTGAACAGACACACATTTTATCATCTCATACTTTGTTATGCTCACTACACTTCTGTGTGTTGGTCTGTGCAGCTAGCATAAAGTTGGGGCGTGCTGGTATCTGCTAGTGGTAGACAGTGTGCCTGCATGTTTTGTTATGGATTAGTGCAGGGGGTCCAACATGCAGCCCACAGGTTAAAAGCTGCCCATGTGAGACTGGCAGTGGTAGACGCACCTCTGAGCTACTATGACATTGGCCGCATCTTCTGCGACCACATGTTCCACAGGAGGTGAGAAAGCACCACCCCCTCGCAGCCTGTTGATGTTCAGAATGACAGTGACAACCCGGTGCTCATAAGGAGACATGCGGCTGTAGTAGTGGAACAATCCCCCTCCGCGCAGATAAAAGGTAAACAAGCAAGCAGGGGGACAAACAACATACAAACATACTGTGTGTTCAAGTGTCTCTGTGTGTGCAGGTGTGTTTGAGCAAGTGTGTTTGTGTAAGGCTGTCTGTGGAAGTATAACTCTGTGTGTGTGTGTGTTTATTTGTAACTGTGAGGGTTCACGGGGAGGAGACCAATATGCACTATTACAGAAGCAGTATAAGGTGTAATATAGTAGATGCACACACCTGATCTTGGAAGAAGTGTAGAGATTCACAGAAATGTGATGAGGAATTCTCAGCAGTATAATATAATATAATCTACAACAAAAGATGAGGAAACTTTGCAGTTGGTAGAATAGTTGTATTCCACAGTATAAAGCCACAAGGATGTAATCAATAAGCAAGATTGAAGTCACTGCAGCGTATATTTTGCAGAAGTAGCAATTTATAATCCACACAACAAAGTATTTGCAAACACCTAATGGTAAAGTTAGAATAGCGATATGCAGAAGCAGGATGAATGCAATGAATGATTTCTCAATGGCCACACACTGATCAAGGTAACGATATCCACAACAGTCCAGGTCAGGGGCACAAGCACAGGTTCAAAACGCTAAGACAATCCAAAGGTCAGGGGCACAAGCACAGGTTCAGTAACGATAAAGAAATCTGGAGGTCAGGGGCACAAGCACAATGCTAGGAGGAGACTACACGAGAATCACCGAGCGCCATCTAAAGCACAGTGATCATTTTTAAATGATGTACTCAGGTGGGTGTCACATTATACCTGAACGGTTATATTAGTATATATAGTGTGTGCAACGGGAGGTGGGTGATGTGTGCAGGCTATGTCCTGTGGATTGGGGCAGCATCCACGTTTACAGAATATACCGATGAGGAGCTCTGCTGGGGAGCCTGACAGTAACTATATATGGCTGTTTATGTATGTGTGTAAGTGTAACTCTGTGTGGCTGTTTATGTATGTGTATATTTGTGTATGTTTGTGTGATTGTGTGCAAGTGTGACTGGCTGTTTTTGTATGTGGGGCTCTGTGTGGATTTGTGCAAGTGTGACTGTGTGTATGTGTGGCTGTGTATGCATGTGTGAATGTGAATTTTTTTTACTGTCAGTTGTATTGCTGGGAATCTGTAATACATTAACACTGCATTACCACATTACTGTGATTTTCTATATGCATATCTCTGTATATATTTTTATTTCAATGAAACATAAATGTTGTTCACGCAAGTGGTGAAGTGGCCCACTCTAGAACAAATGAAGACAACCCTGGACTAGTGACAGTCAGTGAGCCCATGTATGTCAGTGTGCGCTAGTGTATACAATAGCAGCAAACAGTAAACCTATGCACTTTGGTGTTAATGTCAGAGAATGTACTTGTGTGTGTTGGTATATAAAAGTAGCAAAGAGTTGGCTCACATGTGTCAGTATGGTAATCGTATTTCCATTGGTTCTATCACTGTATTGTTGGCCTAGCATATCTTCTATCAACATATAATATAGTGAAAAGGTGATAGATTCTGTGTGCGATAAGTCAATATGTGTGTGGGTCTTTAAGTAAGTATCCCACTTTTAAAGTCGAGTGCTGCTACTTCAGGTATTTCATGGAAAATTATTCAGCAAGGTGGGTACATAAGAGAGCCATAGTATAACTCCAATTAGTATATAGCTAGGACGACAAATACATGGTACAATATAGCTATCATCATTATGGATATAGTTAGCCAGACACCCGCCTGGTAGAATCTGCAAACAATAGTGTTACCTAGTCTTAGTCTGAGTGCCAAGAGATCACTTAACACCTGGTGTTCTGTTGCAGCATAGCAAGGTACAGGGGAAAGCACATAACTTCATCCCTGCCATTCCAATTTTATTTTAGAAGACAGAGACCTGGATTGTTGGCCAGTACTGTTCATGCATTCCTAGTGATGCAATTGCTGAGGGATGCACTGGCAGAACTCTCTGCCCTTAGGTTAGTGCATCAGTCAGCTTGCGGATGTTACAGCTCTGAAAGCATGTCTTGAGAATTATTGTTCTCTCTAAATTTAAAGGTTCTGTTCCATCTAGATGGGAAAATACTGCACCTTGCCTGTTATGTAATAAAATCAGGCAGACCAAGAAAAAAAAATATTTTCCTTTATTATAAAATGTAATGGTACATAGTAGTAGGAAAATAAGTCTTATCTGACATAGTTTCCAATAGTCCAGAATTTATAGGGAAAATTCTATTTTTTTCTTTGTTCCAACATAGATTCTTCTAATGCACAGTGCTCGGCACATACACAGTGAGTAAATGAACTGCAGATGCCATGTATGTGAGACATTATCTATACCAGCTAACCTGGTGCTCAATGCTGCGGGGTCACACAACATTACGTAACTACGTCCTTTTAAAGCTCTGCCCCCTTTTTAACCCATGACACTTGAAGACAAAGATTTCAAGTATGTATTGTCAAGTACTGTATCACTGAGATACACGTAGCATTTCCACATATAGTGTGTCTGTGCCTGTGGGCTGTCTAGAGTACATCTTCAGATCTTCATATCTTAAAGAAGCATCACCACAATCATGCTTCTCCAGTATTCTGGCTAAATATAAAGATTAAGTGCAGTTAAAACACATCTAAATGCTTTGAGGCATTGATCTAGAAGGATAGCTTATTATTCTACAGTGGGGAAAAAAATATGCAAATATGATTGTCACAGTTGAACTAACCTATCTACAAAATTCATTGCGTGGCAATAAAAACAGATGGATATAGTATATACTCCAGCTTGAGTTTGGTGTACAAAATGATAGTAATAATAATAATGAATGATACAAAACATAAAATAGGCTGCAATGCAGCAGAGGATCCATTAGTTTTTTTGTTTGTTTTTTTCCAGGGGCTACATACTTACATACTAGAAATTCTCACTACCAGTGCAGAGTTGAAACTGCATTTATTGATAGCATTTATTCCACATTTTCTTTCATGATTCACTAAGCATTTATCCCTGCTGTTTTAACACCTTTTAACCTATTGCAGGACAGTGACTACAACAGTCAATGTGATCATAACAACACAATCAAGTTCATCACCTGTGACTTCCGATGCAAATGAGCAAGAGATCACTTAATACCTGGTGCTCTGTTGCAGCATAGCAAGGCACAGGGGAAAGCACATAACTTCATCCCTGCCCTTCCAATTGTATTGAAATGTGTAATTTGCATACCAATCTACAGCTCATAAACAGGGCACACCACATACACCTTTAAAACATATTTTTATTGCTTTTGATTGCAGTTCTACTAACACAACATATAGATAATTTCTGATCAACTTTTATCCTCTACATTTACAGTTTATAAAATGCTTAGATGACGTAGTCCCTTTATAGACTTCTTGTTGGCATTGAATATCCTATTTTGTAGTCTTTGAAAAATCAATTGTAGGCCTATTTTGTGGGCTGATGATTGTTTACCTTCTAAATTTCTGTAATATGGTTCCATTACGCAGTGACATTCGCAATGCACTGACCATAGGCAGTAATAATCCTGGACATACCTGAACATGACTGTCAAGGAAAATCCAGGACTGCTGGCAACTATGTGACTGTTAATAAATATGTTATTCCGTGTTGACATATATAGGTCTATTCACTAACATTCGAGAAGAACTCAAGGAGGTAGACTTTGGAGGTCAACTTTCATTTTTAAAAGTTTGACTTCAGAAAAAAAAACAGGTTTGAATCTTCTCCACTGAAAGTAATGGGAGGTGTAAAAATATGTTTGATCATTTCACTACTCATTACTTTCAATGGAGAAGACTGAAACCAAAAATGTGGGTGCCAAATTTGACTTAAAATAAATGTCGACCTCCTCGAGCTATTCTTGGATTTTAGTGAATAGATCCATAAATGTTTTTGAACCAATAATGACAGATAACTTTTAAAGGGATAATCTATTTGATAATTAAAGAGATAATCTATTTAATCAATACATAGCTATGCTTTGAAGTGCATCGGAGGATCTTATTATGGAGAAGGGGAAAGGGGCAGAGGTTTGAGGCAATCTGAGACTACCTTAGAGGGGTGTGGAATTGATCATAAAAATCCTGAAGGATATAATTGAGTGCAGAGCAGTGAATTGTAAAGTGGACAGTTATATGGGAAATTAATAACTGGTCTGGGATGTAACTGGCAAGTTGTTTGGGGGAAAATATATTATTGATAAACTCCTTGGGGCACATATGTCACTGGAAAGCTGTTTGGGGCAAATATGGCTCTGCCAACATGTTTGGGGACAAAATATCAATACATGTTGCAGAAGCAGCACTGTTAAATGGTATAGTGCCAGAGTCAGGGCTCCACCGGTCCTCTCAAATATAAATGAACGCAGGCAGCTCAGCACTGTCAAAGTGAGAAAAAGACATTTATTCTGAAACAACTGGCAATGGTGTGACCAATTAGGTCTTTCTCAAGCCTATTTGGTCGAAACGTTGCCAGTCGTTTCAGAATAAAATAATTTTCACTTTGACAGTGCTGAGTTGCCTGCTTTAATTTAAATTTTGGGGCAAAAGATGACACTGAAAAATTGTAAGGGGACAAAGATTGAAGTTACAAATTGTTTGGATGCCAGGCAGAGGTGGTGTTTAAGGCCCCACTATCTTAGGCCCCCCTGAGAGCCTAGTTGATGGGAGACAGTTGTTAAGAGGGGGGATAAAGCTGGATTTGCCCCCCACGACCTAAACCACCCCTGGCACCAGGTACTGAAAGAGAAATTTCAGCAAAAGTGTGTATTCCAGAATTTTTATTGCAAATTAAGCATATTAGAGAGAGAAATAAGTCAGAAAAGAGCTAGGATTGATAATATTTTTGTTGTAAACATTCAGAGTAAAGGGCATAAATTCTGGTTATAGTCAAAATCATAAAATGTTAGTCACATTAATGCAGATGTGTGTAGTAGATAAAAAAGGACAATAAAGCATGTACTGAATACTCTGCCATAGCCAGAAATGATTGTGATATTTGTTACAAAAGGATTTCAGTGTAAATGGATGTGAAGCATCAAAACAAAGTTATGCCTGACTAATGGATGCTGAATGCATCTTGCATGCTCCCTATATTTTCCTGTAAATTCTGGATTCTCTACTTCCAGAAAGTACACAATTCCCTGAAAACACTTCCAGTCTTAAAAGAAAGCATCAGAATAGGACATTTTGCATGTAATGCAGCCCAGGGTATCTCTAGTGAAAATGCATTAATAATGTAACTACCCAATGAAAACCATTTAACCTTCATCACACTTGACCGAATATAGGAATAATTTATCACTTGCCACGTACCTTTCTCTAAGCAGTGATCCCAGATTCCCTTCTTTTCTTATTTATTGTTTATACTTTTGCAGTATTTGGAGTTTACTGCTTCATAATATCTCTTTACGTGTCACTGATTTATGTTGTGTCCTGAGTAATTAAAAAAATATCAAAATATATGGAAGAAGTGGGTAGGGGCCGGGGACGCACCGACGGAGAATTAAAAATTATTATTATTATTTTTTTTTTTTTCTCTCCCTTCTCTTTATTTACTCTTTCTTTTTTCTATTTTTCCTTTTCTCTTCTTTTCTCTAGCTCTTTTCATAAACCCTGGGAGGATCAGACCCTTTCTATTTGTGTTTCATATATTGTGGACTACTCTGGACAGAACTTTATTTGCGAAACACATGTATGTAAGATCTACATGTTTGTATGTTTTTATAATTGAATAAAAAGATTTATATATAAAAAAAAAATATATATATATATATGGAAGAATACCCCATAAATACATATGAATTTTCGAGATAAGGGGTCTTTTCATTAAAAGTGAGTTAAGGGGGAGCTGAAGTGGGATGAATACAACTATACATTGTGCTGGGGGGCCAAACTTAATAAGTTTCTGCTAGAAATACTGGTTACATCTCTAAAAGTTTTAAGAATACATTACGCAGGGCTATTCTTCTTGTAGAAGGACCTCACCAAGTTTGTTCCTTTACAATACATAGCTAAGTCGGTGAGTTAAAATGTCCATCTCACCAGCAACTCACCTTTTCTTTCCTTAGTCCATGGCCTTATTTTGCACCTATCATCCATAACATTGACTACATTGACCACCTTTCTAATATTGTGTAGGTCCCCTTTTGAAGCCAAAACAGCCTTGACCAGTCAAGGCATGGACTCCACTAAACCTCTGAAGATGTGCTTTGGTATTGGCACCAACATGTTAGCAGCAGATCCTTTAAATCTTGCAAGCTGCGAGCTGTACAACATTTGTCTTTTGATATGTTAATGAGGACACATCTCACAAGCCATTCAATTTACCTGTTCAGTCTGTTCCTGCCTTGCCTGCCTCCTGGATGCATGGGGCAAGATGTGATCTGTGATGGTTATGATCTATCTTTTCAGAGTTGTTTGTCCATCACATTCCACAGATGCTCGATTGGATTGAGTTCTGTGGAATTTGGAGGCCAAGTCACCACCTTGAACTCATTGTACTGTTCCTCAAACCATTCCTGAACTATTTTTGCTTAATGGCAAGACACATTATTTTCCTGAAATAGGCTAATGCCATCAGGGAATACCGTTTGCATGATGGGTGTACATAGTCTGCATCAATGCTTAGGGAGGTGCTATGCGTCAATGTAACATCCATAGGAAAGGCAGGACCCAAGATTTCCCAGCAGTACATTCTTTGTCAATGGTCATAATGTAATGGCTGATCCCAGGCATGCTAAACTCCTTCACAGTGGGTGTCTCACATGCAGGAGCCAGAAAGGGGTCCATAGCACCAGTTGCACCCATTTAAGTAAAAAAAAATGCTTGCCAGCAGGGGTGCTGACTGGGGAGATCAAAATGTCTCCCCTCACCAGCCCTCTGCAAGCAGCATGGAGTCTGTGCGGTGTTGAGAAATCCTCCCATGCTGCTCTCTTGTGCTCCCCACGCACTGATATGATGTCAGAGCTCCGGGTTACCTTTCAGCACTCAACTTCAGATCAGTGCGAGAGGAGCGTGAGAGTGGCAGCATGGTAGGATGTGTACTGCACTGATGCTGCATCTAGACACCAGGGAGCTGTGGCTGTTGGCTGGGGTAAGTCCTGGCATGTAATGTGGGAGATGGGTCATGTCATAGATCAGCAGTATGGGTAATGGGGCATGTTCTGGGTGTGCAATGTAGGCGATAGGGCATGTTCTAGGGTGCTGGGGCATGTCCTAGGTGTGCAATGTGGGTGATAGGGCATGCCCTAGCGGTGCTGGGGTATGTCCTGAGTGTGCCATGTGGGTAATGGGGCATGTCCTGGGTGTACAATGTGAGTGATGGGGCATGTCCTGGGATGCTGGGGTAAATCCTGGGTGTGCAATGTTTGTGATGGGGCATGTTTCTGGGTGCTGGGGTAAATCCTAGGTGTGCAGTGTGGGAAATCACCTGCACTCTTTCCCTACATCTCTCTGACGCATCTTTAAGAGCTATTCACTAATAGTGTGGTACATGTGAGTTGAAGTGCGATGAACATTTTATCTGACCAACTTAACTATTCATGTTTGTACAATATACATTTTAATGTAATGTAATTGTGCAGGGACAAACAATGTAAATGTATCCTGCTAGAAAACTCCAGCACAATGCATAGGCAAAGCTTTAAATATTGAAGAAATGGTCATCTCACCTAAATTCACAAGTCCATTCTATACTTCATATTTCTGGGTTTGCATACAAGACCCCAAACTCAATATAATGAATTCCTTATAACAGGGGTCCTCAAACTTTTTAAACAGGGGGCCAGTTCACTGTCCCTCAGACCGTTGAAGGGCCGGACTATAGTAAAAATAAAAACTATGAAGAAATTCCTATGCACACTGCATATATCTTATTTTTAACAAAACGAGAACAAATACAATATTTAAAGTAAAGTTAAATCAACAAACTTACCAGTATTTCAATGGGAATATTGTGCCAGTCAGAGCCCAGGAATATTATGCCAGTCAGATGGCCAGGAATATGATGCCAGTCAGATGGCCAGGAATATTATGCCATTCAGATGCCCAGGAATATGATGCCAGTCAGATGACCAGGAATATGATGCCATTCAGATGGCCAGGAATATGATGCCAGTCAGATGGCCAGGAATATGATGCCATTCAGATGCCCAGGAATATTATGCCAGTCAGATGCCCAGGAATAATATGCCAGTCAGATGCCCAGGAATATGATGCCAGTCAGATGCCCAGGAATATGATGCCAGTCAGATGCCCAGGAATATGATGCTAGTCAGATGCCCAGGAATATGATGCCAGTCAGATGCCCAGGAATATGATGCCAGTCAGATGCCTAGGAATATGATGCCAGTCAGATGCCCAGGAATATTATGCCAGTCAGATGGCCAGGAATATGATGCCAGTCAGATGCCCAGGAATATGATGCTAGTCAGATGCCCAGGAATATTATGCCATTCAGATGCCCAGGAATATTATGCCATTCAGATGCCCAGGAATATTATGCCATTCAGATGCCCAGGAATATGATGCCATTCAGATGCCCAGGAATATGATGCCAGTCAGATGGCCAGGAATATTATGCCATTCAGATGCCCAGGAATATTATGCCATTCAGATGCCCAGGAATATGATGCCAGTCAGATGGCCAGGAATATTATGCCATTCAGATGCCCAGGAATATGATGCCATTCAGATGCCCAGGAATATGATGCCATTCAGATGCCCAGGAATATGATGCCATTCAGATGCCCAGGAATATGATGCCATTCAGATGCCCAGGAATATTATGCCAGATGCCCAGGAATATGCCAGTCAGATGCCCAGGAATAATATGCCAGTCAGATGCCCAGGAATATTATGCCAGTCAGATGCCCAGGAATATGATGCCAGTCAGATGCCCAGGAATATGATGCCATTCAGAAGCCCAGGAATATTTTGCCATTCAGATGCCCAGGAATATTATGCCATTCAGATGCCCAGGAATATTATGCCATTCAGATGCCCAGGAATAATATGCCAGTCAGATGCCCAGGAATAATATGCCAGTCAGATGCCCAGGAATATTATGCCAGTCAGATGCCCAGGAATATGATGCCAGTCAGATGCCCAGGAATATGATGCCAGTCAGATGCCCAGGAATATGATGCCAGTCAGATGCCCAGGAATATGATGCCAGTCAGATGCCCAGTAATATTATGCCATTCAGAAGCCCAGGAATATTTTGCCAGTCAGAGGCCAGGAATAGTGCTCGTTATCCCTCCCTCCTCCCCCGCTTCCCCATCACTTACCTCCAGCTGCTGTGTCCCCGGACGTCTCGCGCGGTGTCCTCCTGTGGAGGAGGGAAACAGTTACCGGATCCGGATGTGACGTAACGTCACATCCGGTCGCGGTGAATTTTTTTTTTTTTTTTTTCTTCCTGCAGCCGCATCCTTTGCGGCTGCCAGAAAGAAAAAAAAAAGTAAACGGGGTGGGTGCCGGCAGCACCCCCCGCGGGCCACATAAATGTCCTCGGCGGGCCGCATGTGGCCCGCGGGCCGTAGTTTGAGGACCCCTGCCTTATAACATGGCCCCTGGATGTTTTATTATAGTAAAAAGATATTACAGGGCTGATTTAAAGCAATGTTATCTTGTTGAGTGCAATTGTTAACCAGTATGAAAAACTCTATATGGCAATACAGCAGCTAGGGTTGGCACCAGCGATAGGCAATGTGTCTGTGGCAAGGTGAAGATTCATAGAACATCATGAACTTGTCCATCACAGACTACAGTAAATGTCCACCATTAGACATGTTGGTGCCTTCCCTGGTTGGCACTGGCACTTTTTCTTCTGCTTCAAAAAAAAAAGAGAAATACTCCAGCCGTGCTGTTGCCTCCATGGACTTAACATTGCTCTAAAGTGAATTGTTTACCATCTGGTTGGTAACCCGGACAGCAGCACATGCACAGTTGGCCTACACTCCGTCAGCACAACTACATATGATTGGCTGGCTGACAAGTTGATTACCAGATCTATCGTGCAAGTGCAGGTGCCAAAGAACCATCTCTCAGGCTATATCCCGCACCTTGTTTCGGCTTAAAATGACATCTGGAATTATGGAATAGATGGTTAAGGAAAGTTATAAAGCAAAATATACATTGGATGCTACCAACCTTTCTTTTCTCAGCCACACAATAAACATTTTGCTTTTCTTCCATGCTGCTGAATTTTATTAAGGCGGCAGACATTTTAACTGGATCCCATCCTGAACATCAGTACAGGGAGTGCACAATCTATGAAAGACAAACTATATTCTAAGGAGATATTAATGGGCACTGTATAAATATTAATCACCCAGCTGCAATTTAATGATATTCTTAACAAAGAAACACCATGCAGGTTTCCATTAATTCTTTAAGGACTACTGCTGCAATGTTCCTTCCGCTTACTTATTATCTTTTATCTGCTCTGATATCCACTGCTGTAAATATGCTGTGGCCAGCATGTGACACCACAAAATGTGTATGATACAGTTTAATTCCTTGTGATTCAATGATAAGATATGTGCATTTAAAAAAAAAATAATAATAAAAAAAAAAAAAAGGTTATAGTGTAATACCCTTCCTAATTCGAAATATAGGTTTTCCTAGGACTGGGAATATTTGAAAATAAATGCCTGTCTATTATGATGTGTGGAATAAGGAGGATTATTTAATTTATCCTTACCACTTTGCCATGTTTTGTCATTTAATATATTAATGTGCACACATTCCTTGCTCTGTTGTCACTATGTATGTTAATATGTTCACATGTTTAAAGATTTGTTTTCTAGTCTAAACTCTGAATTTAGATCAATACAAAAATACTATTATACCAAACACCAAGGTAATTTAATCACCATTTAAGCACTATCTAAACTTGCTAATATATACCCCAAATCTCCCACTACACAAATGTTCTGGATTTTAAAATACCTAAAAATGTCCTCTTCCTTTTCTCTTTTTAATAATGTAGTATATTTTTTAAATTAATTGAACGTACATGAATATTTTATGCACAGTATGATTTTATCTAGGGGCCTTATTGTTTTACAGAATGCTACCCAGTTGGTTTAGAGAAGCAACTCAATAAACAAGCAAAAGAAAATGAAACCAGGATTGATGGCTCGGAACGTGTCATTAATTTCTCATCAGAAGTCACAGACGTTTGCTCACACTGCTACCTATAATTACTGTGCAGAACTGGATTTATGTATTACTTGTCAGATATTTAAATGAAACCACTTTTTCTTAGCTTGTCTACTTGGGATTTATTAAAAACTCGATGCTGTGATATTCCAAATTAATTAATTATAACATTTTAGATGAAACCATCTAAATGTTTCAGTTCCTTAAAAAAACATTTCATGCCATAATTTAACATTTACTTTGGTCCCAAGTGTCCAGCACTGAACTGGTCAAACATGTATTATTCTTCTTATGTATCACTTTTATGAGAGCAAACCCTCTGTGGAACACAAATTCAAAGAATTATTCTTTTTAACCTTCCTACTGCTACAGACTACCTTCACAGAATAGGCACTCTAGTTCGTAGTTTATGGTTAAAAATTAAAAGGGCTGGTGAATATAATTCCCATAATGTTCATTGAATACCTTGGGATTTTTCTTTTGTCTGGCTAAGGCTCATTTGTTGTGAACAACAGTTTCCAAAATGCCCATAGGAGTGTAAGAATCATGGTTGTTGCTAGCTGCAGGTAATCTGTAGCTAAATGGAGAGAATAGAGATTATCCGACAGGATGATCTCTTTCACAATCTCTCTCTCTGCACTCACCCAACGTGCAGAATATGACATCCACCTCCTCCATACTGGGTAAGTATTCAAACAGATACGTGGAAGAGAATGCAGCGATGTCTTGGCTGAACATGCCTCCAAATTTGATGAGCCTCCCAGTGCTACCGCCGGGCCTTAAAAAAATGCAAAGAGGTAAATGGAATTGGATGGCTACCATCGAAATGCAAATCCAGACCACAGTGAAATTGCTGGAAACAGATTTATTGTAACTTCACAGCATCAGCGGAACCCTCCCCCAGTGGACAAAGAGAGGCCATGCGTTTTGAGCCACAAACTCACATGCGTAGCCTTTCTTTGTCCACCGGGTGAGGGTTACACTGTGGCGCTGATGCTGTGCAGTTATAATAAATATGTTTCCAGCAATTTTACTGTGGTCTGGATTTGCATAGTAGCCGTCCAATTCCGTTTACCTCTTCGAAAAATTCAAACAGCACAGGGGGAAAGAGACACACCACTCATGTACTTAAGTTTTGCAGGTGAGTGGTCTTGGACAACTATCACTGACAAAATGTTTGGCGGCAATGCTGACACTGGCAAGCTCTTTCAAGCAAATCTGAAACTGATAAGGTATTTGGGGGGCAAATATGCACTGACACGCTGTTTGATAATGGCACTGAAAAGCTGTTTGGGGGCAGATATGGCACTGACAAGTTGTCTAGGGCAAAACTGACACTGACAAATTGTTTTGCGGCAAAAATGGAACTAAAACAATTTTGGTATAAAGATCGCACGGACAAGCAGGTTGGAGCAGCAATAGCAATGAGGTGGTTTGGGGGAAAATATGGCATTCTCAAGCTGTTGTTTAAGCAGGCAATGTTGTTTAAGCAGGCAATGTAGTCATTGCCAAGCTGTTTTGGTTAAAATCTGGCACTGACAAGCTGTTTGGGCGCAAAGCTGACACCCACCATATGTTTGGTGGCAAATCTGGTACTGGCAAGCTCTGTGAGGGCAAAATGGCACTGAAAGCTATTAAGGACAAATTTGTCACTGAGAAACTGGGTGTAAAGCTGGCACTGTGAAACGTGCACTGTAGGTGATGTGTTGCTTGGTGAAGTCAGGGGTGGGGAACTCCAGGCATTTTTTACACTGGGGCCAAGTGGTTTCTAGTTACACCTCTGCATATATATATATATATATATATATATATATATATATATATATATATGCCACACCAATATATATGCCACATATATATATATATATATGCCACACCAAAGCCTCATACAGTATGCCACACCAGAGTCCCATTTTTTATGCCACACACAAAGGCGCCCCTTAATTATGCCACACACAAGCGCTATATTGAAGTTTGCTATTCAATATTCCAGAATTTAACCCCTCAATATGCCAGTATTGTGTCACTCAATATGCCAGGATTTAACCCCTCAATATGCAGGATTTGTCACTCAATATGCCAGGATTTAACCCAATATGCCAGAATTTGTCACTCAATATGCCAGGATTTGTCACTCAATATGCCAGGATTTAACCCCTCAATATGCCAGGATTTGTCACTCAATATGGCATTATTTTGACACTCAATATGCCAGGATTTAACACCTCAATATGCCAGGATTTAGCCATTCAATATTAGAGGATGTTGTCACTCAATATGCCAGTATTTAACCCAATATGCCAGGATTTGTCACTCAATATGCCAGGATTTAACCCCTCAATATGCCAGGATTTGTCACTCAATATGCCAGGATTTAACCCCTCAATATGCCAGGATTTGTCACTCAATATGCCAGGATTTGTCACTCAATATGCCAGGATTTAACCTAAAATGCCAGGATTTGTCACTCAATATGCCAGGATTTAACCCCTCAATATGCCAGGTCTGTGCCACTCAATATGCCAGGATTTAACCCCTCAATATGCCAGGATTTGTCACTCAATATGCCAGGATTTAACCCAATATGCCAGGATTGTGCCACTCAATATGCCAGGATTGTGCCACTCAATATGCCAGGATTTAACCTAATATGCCAGGATTTGTCACTCAATATGCCAGGATTTAACCCCTCAATATGCCAGGTCTGTGCCACTCAATATGCCAGGATTTGTCACTCAATATGCCAGGATTTATCCCCTCAATATGCCAGGATTTGTCACTCAATATGCCAGGATTTAACCCCTCAATATGAAAGGATTTGTCACTCAATATGCCAGGATTTAACCCAATATGCCAGGATTTGTCACTCAATGTGCCAGGATTTAACCCCTCAATATGCCAGGATTTGTCACTCAATATGCCAGGATATAACCCCTCAACATGCCAGGATTTGTCACTCAATATGCCAGGATTTAACCCAATATGCCAGGATTTAACCCCTAAATATGCCAGGATTGTGCCACTCAATATGCCAGGATTTAACTACTCAATATGCCAGGATTGTGCCACTCAATATGCCAGGATTGTGCCACTCAATATGCCAGGATTTAACCTAATATGCCAGGCAGTGCTGTATTTACCGCGAGGCATCCTAGGCGGATGCCTATGGCGGCAAATTTTGGGGGGCGGCAGCGCCCCCCAGCACTGGAAAAAAAAAATTAAAAAAAAAAAAAAATCCGGCCCTTTAAAAAAAAACCAAAAAAAACCACCGCGCTTGCAGGCAGAGACGGAGGTGAAAGGGGATCGGAAGATCCCCCCTCACCATCGCTCTGCCTGCCAGGCTGCACGGGGAGCCGAACAGGCAGCACAGAGAAACCTCCGTGCTGCCTGTTCGGCTCCCTGTGCAGTGTGCCGACACGGAAGTGCCGACAGTCACGTGACGGGCGCGCTGACATCAAACGCGCGCCCGGTCACGTGACCTGTCGGCACAATCGCCGAGAAGCCGAACAGGCAGCATGGAGAGACCATGCTGCCTGCCTGCCAGGGAAAGGTAAGTGCTAATGGGAGACTGTGTGTGTGTGTGTGTGTGAGTGACTGAGTGTGATGGGAGTCAGAGTGTGTGTGATGGGAGACAGTGTGTGTGTGTGTGTGACTGAGTGTGATGGGAATCAGAGTGTGTGTGAGGGGAGACAGTGTGTGACTGAGTGTGATGGGAGTCAGAGTGTGTGTGATGGGAGACTGTGTGACTGAGTGTGATGGGAGTCAGAGTGTGTGTGATGGGAGTCAGAGTGTGTGTGATAGGAGACAGTGTGTGTGACTGAGTGTGATGGGAGTCAGAGTGTGTGTGATGGGAGACAGTGTGTGTGTGATAGGAGACAGTGTGTGTGACTGAGTGTGATGGGAGTCAGAGTGTGTGTGATAGGAGACAGTGTGTGTGACTGAGTGTGATGGGAGTCAGAGTGTGTGTGATGGGAGACAGTGTGTGTGACTGAGTGTGATGGGAGTCAGAGTGTGCGTGATGGGAGTAGGAGTGTGTGACTGAGTGTGATGGGAGTAGGAGTGTGCGACTGAGTGTGATGAGAGTGTGAGCTTGATGTGAGTCTGAATGATGGGGCATGTCTTAGGTGTGTAACGTGGGTGTGCAGCTTGGGTAGGGGGGTGCCCGGATTTTGTCTGCCTAGGGCAGCACAAAATCAAGATACACCACTGATGCCAGGATTTGTCACTCAATATGCCAGGATTTAACCCCTCAATATGCCAGGATTGTGCCACTCAATATGCCAGGATTTGTCACTCAATATGCCAGGATTTAACCCCTCAATATGCCAGGATTTGTCACTCAATATGCCATTATTTTGCCACTCAATATGCCAGGATTTAGCCATTCAATATGCGAGGATTTTGTTACTCAATATGCCAGTATTTAACCCAATATGCCAGGAGATTTGTCACTCAATATGCCAGGATTTAACCCCTCAATATGAAAGGATTTGTCACTCAATATGCCAGGATTTAACCCAATATGCCAGGATTTGTCACTCAATATGCCAGGATTTAACCCCTCAATATGCCAGGCCTGTGCCACTCAATATGCCAGGATTTGTCACTCAATATGCCAGGATATAACCCCTCAACATGCCAGGATTTGTCACTCAATATGCCAGGATTTAACCCAATATGCCAGGATTTAACCCCTAAATATGCCAGGATTGTGCCACTCAATATGCCAGGATTTAACTCCTTAATATGCCAGGATTGTGCCACTCAATATGCCAGGATTGTGCCACTCAATACGCCAGGATTTAACCTAATATGCCAGGATTTGTCACTCAATATGCCAGGATTTAACCCCTCAATATGCCAGGATTTGTCACAATATGCCAGGATTTAACCCAATATGCCAGGATTTAACCCCTAAATATGCCAGGATTGTGCCACTCAATATGCCAGGATTTGTCACTCAATATGCCAGGATTTAACCCCTCAATATGCCAGGATTTAACCCCTCAATATGCCAGGATTTGTCACTCAATATGCCATTATTTTGCCACTCAATATGCCAGGATTTAACCCCTCAATATGCCAGGATTTAGCCATTCAATATGCGAGGATTTTGTCACTCAATATGCCAGTATTTAACCCAATATGCTAGGAGATTTGTCACTCAATATGCCAGGATTTAACCCCTCAATATGCCAGTATTTGTCACTCAATATGCCAGGATTTGTCACTCAATATGCCAGGATTTAACCCCTCAATATGCCATGTCTGTGAAACTCAATATGCCAGGATTTGTCACTCAATATGCCAGGATTTGTCACTCAATATGCCAGGATTTAACCCAATATGCCAGGATTTAATCCCTAAATATGCCAGGATTGTGACCCTAAATATGCCAGGATTGTGCCACTCAATATGCCAGGATTTAACTCTTCAATATGCCAGGATTTAACCTCTCAGTATGCCAGGATTTGTCACTCAATATGCCAGGATTTAACCCCTCAATATGCCAGGATTGTGCCACTCAATATTCCAGGATTTGTCACTCAATATGCCAGGATTTAACCCAATATGCCAGGATTTGTCACCCAATATGCCAGGATTTGTCACTCAATATGCCAGGATTTAACCCCTCAATATTCCAGGATTTAACCACTCAATACCCTCCCCCCCCACCTTCCCACGTACTTTGCTGCTCTGTCTCTGCTCCGGCCATCTCCTCCGTGCAGTCTTCCCTCCTGCACGGAGGAGGGAAACACAGACACCTGATGTGACGTAACGTCACATCTGGTCGCAATTATTTATTTTTTTCCCCACGACAGCCGCATCCAGGAAAAAAAAAAAAAATCAGCAATGCGATGCACTGCGGGGGGATGGCGGCAGCACAGGTGTCCGCACCCCCCTCGGGATGCCACTGCAGGCAGCGCAATGCAGTGAAGGATAATGTACCATTAACAATGGTAGAACTGGCTATTCTGTTGCCCCCATAAGTCTGCTGCTGCTGCCCCCCTACAGTCTGCCATCCTAGGCCTAGCCTTAGTCAGCCTATGCAGAAATAATGCGCCAATCACCAACAAGACAGGCAATAATCACTGCACAAACATGCAATGCCCAACATGAATGCGCCAACACGAAATCCAACCCAGTGATGTCAGGATACTGGCTGATCATCTAGACATGCCTAATAAGGATCAATGAGATATAGTTTGCATGGATTGCCTCACCGACCTTTAAATTATAATAATTTATAGTATATAATGCCAGTGGAGTAATCAGTGCTTTGCATCTGCCCAGCCATCCGGCAAGCTTAAGCCTCGTCACTCGATAATTAAGGTTATTAATTGTTAATGGTATCTGAACCAGACTGCTAGTACGATGTTTCCATAGAATGTCACAGATGACACAAAACTATGAAGCTTATTTTTTGCGGGACTTTGTGTACAATGGTTTTATAACGCATCCATTTTAGAAACTAATTTCAGAGAACTGTATAAACCAGTCGGGCAGCTGGTTAGTCCTTGGAACATGAATGTAGCATCTTGCATTGATTTATTGCAAATAATATAGCATTAACTTTTTCATTAAGTAGACTATGAATATGTGCTGCATAATATATTGTTTAATGTTTCCAAACTAATCTTATATGGCATCTGCTACTGGGCCATGAATTCCCTCTGCAAGTTGAATCAATTATATCTGATCATCCTTTAATTTATGGAACTCATTCACAGGCAGATAACTAAACCCCTCTACATACAAGTTCTAGGGTAGCTGCATAAACACTAGTATACACAGGTAGCAATCCTCCATAGATCCTGTAAGTAAGGCAGGAGCTGGCTAGAGAGCTGTGTTCAGCACCATGCTTTTGGTGTGTGGGTCCAGTCCTTCATCCACTTCCCTTCTGGTATAGTCCCTGCTGGCTTTAGGAGATCAGCGTTTTCAATAAAATAATAAGATGTATCAATTTAAGTCTGTTTTCAGTCAGTTTTAGTTAGTATTGTATGTGAGCTCGGTCAACTACCATTTCCAAAGCTGAAACAGACACTGGCTGAGGATGGATTTAGGACTCCATGTCTGAAGTATATATTAGTGTGTGTACCGTCTAAAAACGGGACAGAAAAGAACTCCAATAAATGGCACTCTTGAGACTAACAGGACCAGAAGTAATTATTGAAAACAATATGTATAACAATCTTTAATATAAAAGAATATCTAAATTGATCAAATATCACATACAAATAAAGCACACATTATAAACTGCATATAATAAAAGCAATAAATATAAAGGCACATATATAAAACACTCAAAATACTCAGCCATGGATTGAATATAAAAGGAATGACTGCACAAGACAAGTAGCATAGGACTATATGCATAATAGTTATAATTTGAAACCAGTAAAAGAGCAATGGAGCTGATAGTATCCAAGTAATTGATCCTGAAAGTAGCTGTAATCCTCCAGCGAGAGACCTGACATCCCAAGCAATAATAAAGTATCTGCTGCACTGGAGACACAATGTCACAAAAGTACATAGACTTTATGTTGTGAGTCACTTCAAAAGAGTTCCTCCAGTTCCAAATC